>ML783326.1:471052-492016 GCA_009831015.1 Picea engelmannii | reverse complement strand
ATGAATGAATGAGAAGAGGCCCTTGCCTTTCCTTTATAATTTTTGGCTCACCTTGTCCCTCCAAAGTGACTTCCATTTTATTAATATTTAATTAATTAATTAAATCACTTTAATTAATTAATTAACCTTTTTACCTTTGAAAAACTCCTTATCTCTCCTTATGGCTTCCTTGGCCACTGAAAGTCACTTCTATCCATCCCATCCTATAGTATTGCTCCTCCCGATTCTAATGAGCTATTACACTAAGAGGTTCCTCCAAGTATTGTGCCCAAATTGACCTCTTCAGTGAATTCCATTGACTTATAGCTCAAAATAGTCAAAATCATGGAAATCGTCGGAATGCAATGAAACCAAAGCCAACCTATGCGGAATGGCTCATAATGATGGAATATGATCATCAATGCAAGATGGACCCCACAATGTCTCTGAAATACCCATGTACTCGATCTAGCACCCATCTGGCTACTCTGGTCATCATAAATCCCTACCCTGTGATGATGTCCCAAAGTGGGGACATTACATGCCCCACCTTCACGCCCTGTTTTTTGTTAAAAAAATTTGTAGTTAAAAAAATCAGATGCATACAATTTTACATTTATTTAGTCCTTCTAATGGAAAGTATATAATGCATATGATTGTTTAGTCCTGATGTTCATCTGCACATGCTTGCATCAGAAAAATTTGGACTAGTGACATGGGCATGAGCAATCAGTCATCCCAGACATCAACGAACCAACAAGGGAAAAGGTGAATATGCATACACTTTGCTCTTACTATGTTTACCAAACAAATATCCTCGGCTATATTTTCATCTATGGCATGGTGAATATGTTGATGTCATTTGCAATACATGGTTTGCAATTCACAAGAAGTATCAACAAGTACAAGTGAGACGCCGAACATGCCACATGTTCCACAGACTAAGAGGTGTGGTTGCAAAACTCTGGCTCCATAGTTCATTGAAGCTATGCATGTACTTATAGATTTATGCCAGTGAAAGAGGAATACAAAAAAAAAAAATGCACACTACCATTCACTTTAGTTTACCTGTTAAAAAATTATCACCATGTTTAGAGTTGTAACATCTAAAGTACTATAAATAGATGGCTTGAACAACCGTCAAACTGGAAAAGTGTTCTTCAGGGACATAATGGTCGTGTATAACACCTACTTGGACAAGGAAAACAAAAATAGATCCATTATGCGTGCTGACATGACAGACAAGGAGGCCATGATGACAGTGACACTGACTATTCCTCCACAACTTGTCCAGAAACATGCAGAAAAGATATTGTTGGGTGGTGATTGTGATCGAATTATTTCGCTCGATGAAACAAGTATTGCGGAAAAAAATTCTATTGTTTGTTCAGAATATCGTTTCGTCCCAGACTCGACTATCAACCAGCTTGCACAAAGAACTGATATTTACCCAAATAGAACGATTGGTGTAGCTGTCACACTGGCGAGAAAACTTGGCTCACAACACATTCTCCATATAAAGGATGGAGAGCCGGACAGGGACAAGGCAATGGTACCACTTTTCATATTTAGTTTTGTCCTTTACTTTCGCATGTGCATGCATCTCGGGTAAGTTAAACAAATGTTGCATTGTTCCATGTTGCAACTGCAATTGTTCGATACATATTCAAATTTGTTTTCTTCAATGGAGCAACAATTGCATAAAGGGCAGATTCCACTTATGCTCTTCAAAAATATAACAAAGAAAAGGGATGTTAGAGAAAGGATCTTTCGGACAACCCAGGCAACGTTTGTTATAGAGTTGCGAGAAGATATAGTACAGGATCTGAAGAAACCAGCTAGCTCTACAACTATTGTGCGTATACATCCACAAAATCATCCTCACTTTTCTTATACAAATAACCTTCAACAAATTTTTGCAGCCTATTTTATTTTATTTTATTTTTTTAAGGGGAGGGGGGGGGGGTGCATTTGTGTATTATATTGTTCAATGTATTAATTCCTATGCTCACATTCCTAGGTTGAAGGTGTTTTAGTTGCAGCCAATGTGTACTCGACCCCCTTTGAACTTGTATGTGTGAAATGCAACTCTCCTGCTTCTGCCTCTGCTTTGATAAGTGATGATACGATTGATTGTTTGTGATGCAGTGAAAAATGTCCATATATATATGGACATTGCGCCAATGCTGCCATATGAACCATGGGGAAAAAAACTGTACATTGTACAGTTAGGCAACCTCTGTTACAAAATGTGCTTCCTAAGTTGGCATAATTGTCGTATGAAACGTATCTACAGAAAAAGGCAAGCAATGTCTACATGTTGCGGGACCTTTGGATACATAGAAAATTCACCTTAAATGAGGACAATGCAATTTTTCATATCGGTTGAAGAAGGGAAAAATATATATATATATCAAACTTTGGCAGGAAACGAAAATGCCTCATGTGTCTCTGTAATATTTCTTCAACATCTAGATGAATGTTTGTCGGACTCAACTACTTGGGATTGCATGTGCATAGGATTGTTCGGTCCAAAAAATGGGAAGCATGGAAGCAAACTCCATATATCCCATGGCCCCGATTATTTTCTACTGGGAACATATATCGGATGTAAGAGAAAACGAATGCAGCGACTCTTTTCTTTGTATATCAAATTGTTTGATGCAAAGGTCGATGCGTCCTACTTTATGGAACCTTGTGGGAACTTACTTGCAGCCTGTTTGAAGTTTAGTTGGTTCTTGGTTGTGTGATTCGTTTGTCAATTTGTATATCGCGGAACTTCGATTGTTGTTTGGAGGACACAGAACAATAGAATTGAATTTTTTAGCCAGCTAGCCCGCAAATCCACCTCATAATTTCTATGGCGCTATGACGCAAATGTAGTATGTGGCTTGTTTTAGAATTTTTCCTTAATCAATGAACTTGGTAAAATTAATCTCCTGGAATAATTTGAAATCAACGAATATATACTGTGCGAAGTGCAATTGTCCTATCATATCAACAAGAGGCCCTTAAAATTCAAATTGGTCGTTGTTTTAACATTTTTTGCTTAATCGATGAACTTGGTAAAATTAATCTCCCGGAATAATTTGAAATCAACGAATATATACTGTGTGAAGTGCTATTGTGCTATCATATCAACAAGAGACCCTCAAAATTCAAATTGGTTGTTGTTATGCTTGTGGTGATAGAATTAAAAAAAAAATCTTTTGTTTCCTTCATTTAAACATCCTTTGATAATTTTATGAAATTCAATTGTACAATATCAATATTTAATATTAATAATTTAGAATTTGAAAACAATGTTTTTAGATAATGTTAGATAAGCTGACCATCCATAAACAATCGCAATCTTGAGCTTGTCAGTCTTGGAGTCCTGTCAATTTGTATGTCGCGGAAGTCTGAGTGTTGTTTGGAGGACACGAGACAATAGAAGTGCAATGTTGAGCTAGAGAGCCCGCAAGTCCGCCTGTCAATTTGTATATCACAGAACTCTGGGTGCTATTTGTAGGACACAAAACAATAGAGGCTCAATTTTGAGCCCGCCAGCCTGAGAACCTGCGATCCAAAAAGAGGCTAAGTATAGAATGAAGGATTCGTACATGCTCTATAAAATATCATGTCAATACTTTATAAAATTACATGTTGACTATGTATTTCTCGTTGGTCATTGTTATGCTTACGGTGATAGAATTTTAAAAAACTTTATTTTGTTTCCTTCATTTTTTTTAAAATAAGCGATTTAACATCCTTTGATAATTTTATGTAATTCAATTATACAATATCAATATTTAATATTAATAATTTAGTATTTGAAAATAATGTTTTTAGATAATGTTAGATAGGATGACCATCCGTAAACAATCGCAATCTTGAGCCTGCCAGTCCTTGAGTCCTTCTGTCAATTTGTATGTCGCGGAACTTCGAGTGTTGTTTGTAGGACATGGGACAATAGAAGTGCAATGTTGATCCAGAGAGCCCACAAGTCTGCCTGTCAATTTGTATATCGCAGAACTATGGGTGCTATTTGTAGGACACATAACAATATAGGATCAATTTTGAGCCCGAGAACCCGTGATCCAAAAAGTGGCTAAGTATGGAATGAAGGATCCATCCATATTCAATTGTACAATATCAATATTTAATATTAATAATTTAGTATTTAAAAATAATGTTTTTAGATAATGTTAGATAGGATAACCATACGTAAATAATCGCAATCTTGAGCCCGCCAGTCTTGGAGTCCTTCTGTCAATTTGTATGTCGCGGAACTCTGAGTGTTTTTTGGAGGACACGGGACAATAGAAGTGCAATGTTGAGCTAGAGAGCCCGCAATTCCACCTGTCAATTTGTATATCAAGGAACTCTGGGTGCTATTTGTAGGACAAGGAATAATAGAGGCTCAATTTTGAGCCCGCCAACCTGAGAACCCGCGATGCAAAAAGTGGCTAAGTACGGAATGAAGGATTCATCCATGCTCTATAAAATCTCATGTCCATACTTTATAAAAGTAAATGTTTACTATGTATTTCTCGTTTCTCGGAAAATTTCTAGGTGTGGAAGTTGGTGGATGCACATGTTCAAATTTCCACTTAATTTTATATCACTAGCCTGACCAAATTGTACAAAATTTCTTGTCTAATTAAATTGTGCAATATCAATATTTAATATTAATCATTTAGTATTGAAAATGATGTTTTTATATCATGTTAGATAGTTGATAGGGATTACCATCCGTAAACAATGGCAATATTGAACTCGCCAACCCTGGAGTCCGTCTGTCAATTTGTATATCACGGAACTCTGAGTGTTTTTTGGAGGAGACAAAACAATAGAAGTGCAATGTTGAGCCAACCAACCCGCAGTTCCTCTTGTCGATTTGTATATCGCGGAATTGTGGGTGCTATTTGTAGGGTGTGGAACAATAGAGACCCAATTTTCAGCTCGCCAGTCCGAGAACCCGCAATCCAAAAAGTGGCCAAGTATGGAATGCGATATCCATACATGATCTATAAAAATTTCATGTCCATACTTTATAAGAGTACATACTAAGTATGTATTACTCATTTTTCAGAATACTTCTAGGTGTGGAAGTTGGCGGATTCACGATTTCATATTTCACTTACTTTTATATCACCAGCTCGACCGACCGCTTCCCCGTTTGATATTGTAATAAACGAATATAAACTGGCCCAAGTCCAATTGTGCTATCACATCAACACGAGGCCCATAAAATTCAAATAGCGTGCAAGTCCGCTTGTCAATTTGTATATCACAGAAATGTGGGTGCTATTTGTAGGGAAGGGAACAACAAAGACCCAATTCTGAACTTGCCAGCCCAAGAACCTATGATCCAAATAGTGTATAAGTATGGAATGAGGGATCCGTACATGCTCTATAAAATCTCATGTCCATAGTTTTTAGAAGTACATATTTAGTATGTATTACTTGTTTCCTCCGAATGTTGTTTGGAATACACTAAACAATAGAAGTGCATTGTTCAACGAGCCAGTCCACAAGTTTGCCTGTCAATTTGTATATCGCGGGACTCTAGGTGCTATTTGTAGGATACGGAGCAATAGAGGCCCAGTTTTGAGCCTGCCAGACTGAGAACCTGTGATCCAAAAAGTGGCCAAGTATGGAATGCGGGATCTGTACAAGCTCTATAAAAACCACATGTCCATACCTTATAAGAGTACATACTTAGTATGTATTACTCGTTTTTAGGAACAATTCTAGCTGCGGGAGTTGGCGGATTCACGACTTCAGATTTCAATTACTTTTATATCACCAGTCGGACTGACCGCTTCTCCGTTTGATATTGTAAGAAACGAATATAAACTGGCCCAAGTCCAATTGTGTTATTACATCAACAGGAGGCCCTTAAAATTCAAATAGTCCTCAAGTCCTCTTGTCAATTTGTATATCACGAAAATCTGGGTGCTATTTGTAGGGAACAGAACAACAGAGGCCCAATTTTGAGCTCGCCAACCCAAGTACCCACGATCCAAAAAGTGGCTAAGTATGGAATGAGGGTTGCGTACATGCTCTATAAAATCTCATGCCCATACTTTGTAAAAGTATATAGTTGGTATGTACAACTCATTTCTTGGGAAATTTTCTAGGTGCAGAACTTGACGGATACACATATTCAGATTTCCACCCATTTTTATATCAGCAGCTCGATCGAACTCTTGCCCGTTTCATATTATACAAAATTTTTGGAACGCAAGTTTCCAAATATGCGGGTTTTTCTTTGAAATAAGATATTTCACATCCTTTTATAATTTTATGTAATTAAATCGTACAATATCAATATTTAGTATTAATACTTTAGTATTGAAAATAATGTTTTTTAGGTAGTCTTAGATGGTTAATAGGGATCACCATCCGTAAACAATCACAAGCTTGAGCCCTCTAGCCCTAGAGTCCATCTGTCAATTTGTATATGGCGGAACTTTGACTGTTATTTGAACGACACGAAACAATAGAAATGAAATGTTGAGAGAGCCAACCCACAAGTCCACCTGCCAATTTGTATATCGCAGAACTCTTGGGTGCTATTTGTAGCTCACGGAACAATGGAGGCCCAATTTTGAGCCTGCTAGCCTGAGGAAAATTTCTTGGTAAGGAAGTTGGTAGATTCACGTATTCAAATTTCACTTACTTTTATATCACCAGCCCGACCGACCAACTGCTTCCCCGTTTCATATTATGAAAACCTTCTTGTCTAATTAAATTGTACAACATCAATATTTAATATTAATAAATTAGTATTGAAAATAATGTTTTTGGATAATGTTAAATAGTTAATAGGGATTAGCATTTGTAAACAATCACACTCTTGAGGCCGCCAGCCCTAAAGTCCGTCTAACAATTTGTATATCGCGGAACTCTGAGTGTTGTTTGTATGACATGAAACAAAAGGAGTGCAATGTTGACCGAGCTAGCCCGCAGGTCCGCTGACCAATTCGTATATCACGGAATTGTGGATGCTATTTGTAGGCCACAAAACAATAGATGCCCAATTTAGAGGCCGCCAGTCCGAGAACCTGCGATCCAAAAAGTGGCTAAGTATGGAATGTGAGATCCGTACATGCTCTATAACATCTCATGTTCATACTTTATAGTACATATTTAGTGTGTATTACTCATTTTCCAGATTATTTCTAATTTCTCTTAAATTTATGTCTTCATACATTTTTATCTTTCACCAGTCTATATGGCAAATGCATTTAAATTTCCAATTTTTTTCTTCCACTGTGAACAAATTTGTAGTTTGTTATATACTTTCAAAAAATAAATGGTGCTCTACATGCCAAGCGTCATTTACTTATGCCCCATGTTCCATGATATACATGTTGCACACAACATTTTCGTGATATACATTTTGCACCGAACACTTTCGTCATTTACAATTCGACCCCATTTTCCACAATTTTCTTTCTAACCTTGTTGGCAGGGACTACACTACCACACAACCTTGTTATGTATTGGGGTCTATGTACTTGATTTTTTTTGTATATGATTTTTGCATACATATCATATATTTAMGAATAAAATTTGTAACTACATTTACTATTAAAAAATAAATATTGTGTACCTAACCACACCACTTTTATCATGTGTTGGGGTCTATGTACATGAGTTTTTTGTTCCACACACACACACACACACACAAGAATAAAAGTACATGTACATAATGGAGACAAAGGCGTCTATAAAATATACTTATACCATATTAGATAATTGATAAGATTATTACAATGAGTATAACCTTGAGTATAAATATACTCCACGGGTATCTCCATGAAGAGTCATGCTTTTTTATTGGTGGAATGTTTATCTTTTATTATTAATATAATGCTATTATTATTATTATTATTGGTCTGTTTATCTTTTATTATTAATATAATGCTATTATTATTATTATATTCATTAAATTTTCTTTCTTTTCAAAACATTTCATCCTCAAAGTTGGATGAGAATACTTGTTTTGTAAGAATAATTGTTGACATCCTATGTAGGTTTCATTTGTTCTAATTTTTCTTGCTAAAGTCAAGCAAGTCCCAAATAAACTTGAATGTTAAACCATGGCTTTACCATTGCCTTACACATCATCTCCCAATTTGCGGAAACAAGCAATATTCACTTTGAATTATTGCATTGGGAAACAAGTATAGTTTCATCATATCTCCTTGCATCTTTCTCGGTGATTTTTACAACAAGAGAAATAGCTGCAAAGCAGCTAGTACCTAGGTTAGTTTTTGCATCATAGTGAATACATCAACCTTGGTAGTAAGGTTAGTTTTTGCATCATAGTGAATACATCAGAGGAGTAATATAATTGTTTACGACTTTGTTTGGGAAAAGTTATAAGCAAGGTTAGTTTTTGCATCTAGGAAAAGTTGTAAATAAGATTAACTATTTAATTCCAGAAAGATACAATTTCAATAAGATATTTTGCATGAATTATAAATTAATTAAATGAATTATTTAATTCCAAAAAGATACAATTTCAATCATTAATTTTGCATGAATTATAAATTAACTAAATGAATTATTAGAAGTATACTCTACTTCAAGTATAATTTTTAGCTAGTGCCAAAACACTCAATTCATTCCGTAATAAGTTTGAATTTCTCATATGCTCGTGATAATATCACATTGTAATATTTAATCTTGAAATGAGAAACATGAAAGGCTAAAATGTACTTCCACGCTTATTACCCACGGACATTCTTAGCTCCACATAGCCATTCAAGATTCCAAACTAAATGTCATTAGAATTCAAATTAACTAACAATGGATTTATTAGAATTCAAATTTCAAATTAAAATGCATTGAATCTTCTCTTAGATTGCAACGAGACGAGCACAAGTACACAGTTCAACGTTATTGGTTACCATAATTCCAACAAAGAAGGTGGTTTGTGAAAGTGTAATATTTAGATATCATGCTTTCCTACACTAAATAATCCCAAATCTTTGACCAAACAATCATGAAAAAAAATTATTTTCAAGAGAAGTAATGTAGTACATTGTGTGATTGGTGCCCAGTAGGGCCTAACCACTTTCTAAGGTAGGCGGAAGATATGGGCCTTTTTTATGGAATTATAATATTTAGCAGAGATTTCCTACACTCAACAGACCATGAAAATGGTTCTCTTTCAAGGGGAACTAATATATAGGACATTTCATGATTGGTAGTTGTAATTGGTGCCCAATAGGGCCTAGCCTCTTTCAAATGCATGCAGAAGATTTGTTTTTTTTTTTTATGGTTCACCTATATTAAGTTCCTTAAGAAATGAGTGGATGATGAAGGAGCAATGGCCCAGTGAAACCTGAGAACCACCACCTCAAAATCAAAATTAAACTGCTGCAACAAAAGTTTCTAAAGAATGAACGGGCGATGAAGGGAGTAGTGCCCCAGTAAACCCTGAGAACCATTACCTCAGAATCAAAATTAAGTTGTTGCACAACCAACCCTTTTTTTAAGTACATCGTTACCATATAGCGTTTTATGGACGATCAAAAGCATTGCTGAGAGTATGAGGAGAAAAAAAAGATATAACAAATGTGCACTTTTCTTCAGTGTTAGGCACTGCACTGAGCTTCACAAATAAAACAATGCTTTTCAGAATTCTTCTCTTCAGTTGTCCAAGCTAAAAGACACGCAAATAAAATAACAAACTAAACTTACCCTATACAAGTCCCCTGACATAAAACGCCTCCACAGATTATCTATTATATTTCTGCACTACCATTATATCTAGCCTAGAAGCATTGATATAAAATGGAAAAAAGACAAACAATTGACATTTGATATTACTCTCTTTGAATCTTATGTGTCTTTCTTCCATTGCATTTTACAGGCATTAGAGTAATCAAACATGCTTCTATCAAATAACAACCTGATTCAGGGAGGGTACAACCATGACAATGGGTACATACAGGGAGGATTCATGCTTCTGAACTGCTCATGTACATATTGTTGGTTTGTAATCATTTCACTGCCTTATGATGGCGGATCGGTGGCCGTTTTGACCCTTCAAGACATGAGGGTTCACTGTCAGCCCAAGCGGTGGCCGCCTTAGCCTTTGTAGGCCACCAAATACCATCACCGCCCTGATTTAATTTTTTCTAAGGTTGAAGGGGCAAGTTTTGTTCCTATAAATACTTGAATCGTATTGTAATCCGGGGTGAGGGTGAGACTGTTACAGAAATACAGAGCTTGAAACCTTTCTTGAATCGAATTGGTTATTCAAATTTTGGAGGAGCATATTGATTCGTTTTTTTCTTTTTTCTTTTGGGACATCCGCTGGCTTATGAAATAGTCACACTCACTCTCCAAGTGCCGAAATTTGAAGTGGGTCCACAGCTGGATCAAATTTTTTGATCCGGCGATTGAGGTTGCTCATTGTTTTGTATCAAGGGTTTGCAAACCCCGAAACCTGAAAGCATCGGACCCAAATTCCATTCGCATTTCACGATTCGTGAGTTGTTGTGTGTGGCATTGGGTGTTCGTGTTAGCCGAAATCCCGAACCCTGATTGGCCTTGTTTCTTACTTTTGGTATCAGATCCATATCGCCATTATTTCAGTATGTGTCGAAGAGTGCAACAGCTGCTCTGTCTGTTTGACCATTGCTATGTTAAGAATATTGTGTTGTGTTCTCTACTTAGTTCAGTAGAGATTATCCCTGTTGGCATCTAATTTTCTTTCTGCACAGTTTATTTGATTTCCTTCAATTTTTATAAATGGCTGTGTTCGGTAGCAGTGCTTCTCAGATTCAGGGTCCTATGCTGAACGAGAAGTCATATGACTCTTGGTATATTCGAATGAGGACGATTTTGTGTTCTCGGGATTTATGGACTTATGTTATTGATGGTTATGTTGAGCCAGTTGATGTAGCAGTAGAATTGGCTCTCTCTAATGCTGACCGTGTTTTGCTGAAAGAAAACAGGAAGAAGGATAACAAAGCTCTTGGATTAATCCAACAAGGATTAAATGAATCCATTTTTACGAAGATTTCTAGTGCTGCATCTTCGAAGATGGCTTGGGACATTGTTGAAACTTGTTATCAAGGTGTGTCCAAGGTGAAGACAGTTAAGTTGCAGAACTTAAGGGACTTCGAAAATCTGAAGATGAAGGATAATGAAAGTGTTGATACTTTCATGACTAAAGTGATGAGTGTTGTAAACCAGCTCAGACAGTATGGAGATGATATTGAGAATAAAAGAGTTATAGAGAAAGTGTTGAGAAGTTTGCCCAAGAAGTTTGAACCTGTTGTTGTACCCATAGAGGAATTTAAGGATTTAAGTCAAATGCAAATTGATGAGTTAATTGGTTCTCTTGTTGCTCATGAATCTAGGATATCTAGATATGAAGAAGGATCATTGGAGCATGCCTTCAAATCATAACTGCATATTACTAGACGCAGAGGCAGAGGAAGGTTTTATACTCATGGAAGAGGAGGTCGATTTTCTGGTCGAAAGGACAACATAACTGAATCAGAGTTTGAGGAGAAGTCCCAACATAATCCTTCTAATTTAAGAGGGAGTAGCAGCAAACCCTGGGAACAAGAAAATCAGAGGTATGATAAAACTAAAGTACAATGTTATTATTGCAAGAATTTTGGGCATTTTGCTAATAAATGTTGGAAGAAACAGGCAGATGCTGGAAAGCAATCTGAACATATTACAAATGAGTCTAAGGATCATCAAAATCCTGTGTTTTTTACCTGTAATGTCACTCGGGAAAGTGCTAGTGATATTTGGTTTTTGGATAGTGGTTGCAGTAACCACATGACTGGTAATAAGGATTTATTTTCTTCTATTAATACTAGTATTCAGTCTGAAGTAAAACTGGGGAATGATTGTAAGGTTACAGTTAATGGTAAAGGTGTAGTTCCAGTCTACACTAAGAACAATCAGAAAATAAATATTGATGATGTTTATTTTGTGCCTGGTTTAAAATGCAATCTTATTAGTGTTGGACAATTGTTGGAGAAAAAGTACAGAGTATTCTTCAAGAACAAGGTATGCACAATTTATGATAAATTACCCAACAGACAGTTGATTGCAAGAGTTGAGATGACCAAGAATAGAATGTTTCCACTTGTTATGAGAAATAATTTAAGTAATTCTTTGAATGCTTATAAAACTGGAAGTTTAGATGAATCTTGGTTATGGCACTTGAGATATGGTCATTTACATTTTGGTGGTTTAGATCTGTTACAAAAGAAACATATGGTAAAGGGGTTACCTTGTATTCAACAACCTGCAAGCTCTTGTGAGAGTTGCATACTTGGAAAACATCATAGAGATAAATTTGTTTCAGGTGTTTTCTACAAAGAAAAAGCTCCATTAGAAATCGTTCACACATATTTATGTGGACCTATGAAAACACCTTCTTTGAATGGTTGTGTTTATTTTATGACTTTTATTGATGATTTCAGTAGGAAGACTTGGTTGTATTTGTTGAAACAGAAATATGAAGCCTTTGATGTTTTTAAGAAGTTTAATTCTATGGTTGAGAATGAGAGTAGTCAAACCATTGAAATATTAAGGTCTGATAGAGGAGGTGAATACAAACTTAATGAATTCATTGAATTTTGTGATATTCATGGAATTAAAAGGCAGTTTACTGCTCGATATACTCCATAGCAGAATGGAGTGGCTGAAAGGAAGAATCAGACCATCATGGATACGGCTCGAAGTATGTTGAAAGAGAAGCATCTTTCAAATGAATATTGGGGAGATGCAGTTCTTTGCTGTGTTTTTATCTTGAATAGAAGTCTGACCAAGACTGTGAGGGATCGTGTATCTCAGGAAGCCTGGGATGGTAAGCCTTGCAATGTTTCTCATTTCATAATTTTTGGATGGGTTGCATTTGCGCATGTACCTGGAGAAATGAGGAGGAAGTTGGATGACAGAAGCGAGAGATGTATCTTTGTTGGATACAGTGAAGAGTCTAGGGCATATAAACTCTACAATCCCATCACCCAGAAATATGTAATCAGTAGAGATGTTCAATTTAAGAAGATGAAGCTTGGGATGGAAGTATTGACAAATCAATTTCAGAGGGAGTTGTGTTACCCCGTGAAGACGATGATGGAGTTGAGCAGGCTGAAGGAGATGGACAGATGGTTCCACATGCACATACGCCTGCAGCAAGAAGTCCAACAAGGAAAGCACCATATTCCATCCCATCTCAATTTAGAATGCCCAGAACTCATGAGCGTGGTGAGCCATCTGGACATGGTGGAAATCAATCAGATTCACAGGTAAGTAGTGAATCAAATCCCACTTTATCTTCATTAAGATACAAACTTAAAGGACATAAGACTAGAAGCTTAAGAGAATTGTATGATCAGAATGAAGAAGTAGATCAGATTTCAAAATTTTCATTTATAGCTTATGATCCTGTTAGTTATGATGAAGCTGCTAAAGAGGATGTCTGGATAAAAGCAATGGATGAGGAGATTGATTCCATTGAAAGGAATAACACTTAGGATCTTGTCAATTTACCTGAAGGAAAGAAAAGTATTGGTGTTAAATGGGTTTATAAGACTAAGCTGAGTGCGGATGGTGAAGTTGAAAAGTACAAGGCAAGACTTGTAGCTCAGGGGTTTAGTCAACAACCTGATATTGATTACAATGAATCATTTGCTCCTGTAGCTAGAATTGACACTGTGAGGATGGTCTTAGCCATTGCAGCTCGGAATATATGGATCATGCATCAAATGGATGTTAAGTCTGCATTCTTGAATGGATATTTGGAAGAAGAGGTTTATGTAAGACAACCTCTGGGTTATGAGATTGATAACCATAGAGATACAGTTTACAAGTTGAGGAAAGCTTCATATGGATTTAAGCAGGCATCCAGAGTTTGGTATAGCAGGATTGATGAGTACCTAATCATCGTTGGATTTAGCAGAAGTTCAAGTGAACCAACTCTGTATACAAAGGTGAACCAGGAAGGTAAAATTTTGAATGTCTGTTTGTATGTTGATGACCTTATTTTTACTGGAGATCTATCTGTGGAAGACTTTAAAAATGCCATGAAAACAAAGTTTGAGATGACTGATTTAGGATTGATGAAATATTTTCTTGGAATTGAAGTGGATCAATCTGATGATGGCATTTTCATTTGTAAAACTAACTATGCAAATGAAGTATTGAAAAGGTTTAGAATGTTGAATTGTAAATCAGCTGCAACACCTATGGCAACTGGTATTAAACTTAACAAGTATGAAGAGGGATCATATGTTGATCCAACTCTGTATAAGAGGCTGGTTGGAAGCCTTATGTACTTAACAACAACCAGACATGATATCATGTTTGTTGTAAGTTTGATTTCGAGATTCATGGAGACTTCGAAGAGTACTCATTGGCAAGCAAGAAAGAGGATCCTGAGATATGTTGTTGGAACAACTGATTTTG
Source organism: Picea engelmannii (assembly GCA_009831015.1). NCBI lineage: Eukaryota > Viridiplantae > Streptophyta > Pinopsida > Pinales > Pinaceae > Picea > Picea engelmannii. The sequence goes on along the minus strand of ML783326.1, from coordinate 477,592 downwards.
GTATCCGATACACATCAAACTTGAACTTTGAGCTGATCGGATATATTGATAGTGATTTTGCAGGTTCTATTGATGATAGGAAAACACATATGGGTATGTGTTCAGCCTTGGATATGGAGCAATGGCATGGGCATCAAAGAAACAACCCAATGTGACTATATCTTCCATTGAGGTAGAGTATGTTACAACAGCTGCAGCTACATGTCAAGCTATGTGGATGAAAAGGGTCTTGAATGAATTGTTGCCTAAACAGAATGATGCAAACCAAATTGTCTGTGACAATAAATCTACCATTGCACTATTAAAGAATCACGTCTTCCACAAACAGAGTAAGCACATTGATATAAGGTATCATTTCATTCGAGAGCTGATAAATGGCAAAGAAATTTCTGTTCAGTTCTACAGATTTGAAGAACAATTTGCAGACATATTTACGAAGCCCTTGGGAAATGAATTGTTTAAAAACCATAGAAGGAATATTGGGGTTTGCAAGCTGTAATGCATTGCTTACAACAATTTTGTATTACATATTTTTTGGTTGTTCTTATTTTCGAAATGATTAAGAGGGAGTATGTTGGTTTGTAATCATTTCACCGCCTTATGACAGCGGATCAGTGGCTGTTTTGACCCTTCAAGACGCGAGGGTTCACTGTCAGCCCAAGCGGTGGCCGCCTTAGCCTTTGCAGGCCACCAAATACCATCACCACCTTGATTTAATTTTTTCTAAGGTCGAAGGGGCAAGTTTTGTTCCTATAAATACTTGAATCGTATTGTAATCCGGGGTGAGGGTGAGACTGTTATAGAAATACAGAGCTTGAAAGCTTTCTTGAATCAAATTGGTTATTCAAATTTTGGAGGTGCATAGCGATTCGTTTTTTTTATTTTTTCTTTCGGGACATCCACTGGCTTATGAAATAGTCACGCTCACTCTCCAAGTGCCGAAACCCAAAGTGGGTCCATAGCTGGATCGAATTTCACGATTCAACGATTGAGGTTGTGTGTTGTTTTGTATCAAGGGTTTGCAAACCCCGAAACTTGAAAGCATCGAGCCCACATTCCATTTGCATTTCGCGATTCATGATTTGTTGTGTGTGGCGTTGGGTGTTTGTGTTCGCCGAAATCCCAAACCCCGATTGGCCCCGTTTCTTACACATATCACCCTCCTAACTATTACTAATCTATTACTAATGATATAAAAAAATGATATTGATGTGAACAAGAAACATTAGCATGTACAACAGTGGTTACCATCACATAAAACTATATAACAAATTCTCACAGATAGTAGTCTATCTGCAACTACAATTTAAGGTATATATAGTATATAAGAGATAACAAGAACATCTACTTCCTAGTATATTAACAAGATTCACTTTAACAAGATTCACATAAAGTGAATTGTGTCCCTTAAATTTAAAGTAGTGCAAATAAGTAAGATCTACATAAGATCTACATGACTACAACTTAACTTAAAGATGAAATGAATTAAAAATTTAAAAATGGAAGAAAATTGTTTTCCCATCATATCTTAAACACTTAGTACAAGGAAAGTAAAAAACATTGACAACCTGATCATGAAAAAAAATAAGATACTATAGATGTGACATCAACCCTATAATTACAGTATATATATATATATTTATATTTATATTGCAGATTGAGAACTCTTTGAGAGAAATGAGATAAATGTTGTCAATATAATTTATTTTAGGAATTCTACATTTGTAATACGGTTCCATACGGTTCCATAGATCATAAAGTAATGAGTCTTTCGTGGATGTAATTAAAAGAAAATGTTTATATATTCTATATCAATGAATATTTATTACACTGGCTATTGCAGCTATAACTTTTGATTAATGTTAAAGATATATCACCTGAGGATTCAAGGTCCGTGCAACATATTTTCCCTATTATGTCCTTAATGGATTGATCCTTGACAGCCTCATCAATAGACTCATATACTCTACAACTAGATTTTTGGTTCTACTGACCAAAAATCACATACACGCACGGCTCATGGCTCTCCACCTCTTTCTTGACATCTTCAAGAAAAAGGGTAGAAAAGGAAATTAAGAAACTTCTTCCTCATCATATAAGGCCCTACCTTCCAATCCATGGATAAGGGATTTTCCCCTATGATATGTGATGATGACATTGTGATGTACCTTTTATACCATTGAAATATCATTGTTCCCTAATTCGCTCACAATTTTAAAATCCTCCACATTGTTGTCTCCAATGTGGATAGTGTTTTATTGTCAATTTCTAAATATTTCAAAGTTGATTCCTCTTCTTCGTCATTCTCATTGTTCTCATCTTCCACATTTTCATAATCCAAAATGTATTTGGAATCATAATCAAAGTCTTCATTTTGTGTAGTATTGAAGAGGTAGTCATCAACCTTGGCTTGAGCCTTAAGAGAACGATGTGCCATTTCTTGTTTTTTTATATTATTCATCCTTCTTAGTTAGATTGGGTGGTTTATATGATATAGGAAATGTTTCTTTATGGCCAGGGGTCTTCTCCTTGAATATCCTTGGGACATCCATAATAATTTCATTTGTAATAAATGATCTTTGGTAGTATTGGAAAACAAGATATTTATATTCAAAGGTCCTTATTTGACATGCACCTAGTTGTACAAAAATGACATATAGTGTAGAAGGCTAAATTGATATTTGATTGTGACTATTATTGTATTCCATAAAAGTGACCATTTGTGGAATCCATATCTTCCCACAAATAGGCCCATGATAGTGTCTGATACCAATGTAATAATCATTCTACATATGGATGTTTTGCATGTGTGTCAATACCAAAAACCTATCTTAACTTTCTATATAGCTTAGAGTAGATAAATGTGAGTATATAAAAATTAAATGCAATAAAATGTATCCGATAATCATGTATACTTACTAGAAAATCATTCAAATAATGAATTGAAATGGCTCAAACAATATTGTGGGGGAGGAAATCCTTTATTATCCAATGGAAAGGAAATAAAACATGAAATGCATCACCTAAGGAGAAGCCTACAATTGTGGACTCCAATCCTTCTCCATGGGATGGTTGTTTGATTTCTTGGATAGAATCTCTCTGATGTGGCAACAATTTGGAAGAATTTGACCTTATGTTGTGGCATTTTGGATGGAAAAAGGGCAACATAAGTGTAAGGAAACACAAGAAAGTGTGAGTGGAATCAATGGTATTCTCACTCCTTGGAAAAATCTCAACAACGTAATTTTAACACCAAAAATCTTTATCAAATGAATGTAGGAGACTTGTATTTATAGGCCAAAGCTAAGCTAGAGGGTGAACTAGTTCCAATGTGAATGCTTGAGATTTGGTGATGTGAACCCATGTGACTAATTTGATCATAAGGATGGCCAAGTATCCTTTCATTACTAAATAAAATGTCTGGTATGGGTATATACTCATCCATGAAGCTCATGAGGTAAGTATAGTCATAATGAACCATGGAGTCACTCAAATCACGTAGTAATAGGTGTCATGTGAGTAATAAATAAATGGTTGCATGACCCATGTGATGATTGCATGACTACCAAATGGAAAATCACATGACCCACGTGATAGTCAACTTAAAGTTTGACTTAGATTTGAGGTGTGCAATTGCCCTATACTTCATGTAATGGATATATTTGGTGTGGCTAATGCTAATTTAGAATGTTTTAGGCTAAAATCATGTAAATCTCACAATTTGAAAAATTTGGTGTTATAATAATGGCACCACATAAAAGTGATAATTTGCGGAATGCATAACTTTCCACAAATTGGCCCAAGGTAAGCTCTGATACCAATGCAATAAACATAAAATTGTTTGTACATAATAGACACAAAGATGTCTATAAAATATAATAATATATTGGATAATTTATAATATTGATGATAAGATTATAATTAAGATATCCTTGAGTATAGATATATTCTAAGGGGTATTTATAAAGAGTCATTCATTTTCATTAGTAAACTCTTTTCCTTTAATTTTTATTATTATTATCATTGTTTTTTTTTTAGCTCAGTGTATATTCTATTAAAATACAGTAAATTAAGATACAGTAAAAAAATACAGAGATTGTCCCTGAGAGTGGACAAAGATGGGCTTGCCATTAGTGGGAAATCAGGATGGAATTCTTCCTGCCTTTAATGGGAAACCATACATACCCCAAAAAAAATGAGTTTTAGTGTTTCGTGTGTCTTTCTCCTGAAACCAATGAAGCTTGAAAATAACTAAAAAAACCTGAGAAGTGGTGCAGAGGCCTGAACATCAAGAATGGGGGTCGTCCATAGGAGTTTCTTTGATGACTGAACAACCACCAAAGTCATTGTCACTATCGTTAGATGAGCTACAGATGTTCGAGGATGGGTGCTTGACCGACAGGCCTGTTGTTTTGATGTCGGGAACCTTCATCGAGTTGTGCATGCCTAGGGCAGTCAACATGATTTTTGTGCCTGGAACCATCACTTTCGCCGAGCTGTGCGTGCCTAGAGTTGTCAACGTGCCACTCATGCCTGGAGGAGTCACCTTAGCACTGATGCTAGGTGTCTCTAGAGGAGTTGAGGAGGTGGGATGGGCCACAGAGGGAGGAGGGTGAATGCTAGGGAAAGTCGGAGCAGAGGGGGAAGGGAGAGATGTGGGGGAGTGGGGTGAGTGACGTGAGTTAGAAGGGATAGGAACAAAGGCACCAAGGAGGCTAAGGAGGGCGCGAGCGAGGATATTTTTGACCAACCAATAGTTACGTCGATTCCTGGAGGTGCGATGAGATGCTAAGAGTGAGCCAAATATCTCTTCTTCTGAGTCGTCGAGAAATTATCGTAGGGAGCCCGAAACAGAGTGATCAAATCCATCATGGTTGGAAAGGAAGGGTAGGTGAGGAGGTGCGCCTGCCACGACCACCTCGCCCCAGGGTGGGGATGGCACACCGACGAGGAGGCATGTGGGAGAAATTGGGAGAAAAGGGCGTAGAGGAAATCCACCACCTTGCTTTGAGAGAAGAGGGACGTTAGTTAAGGAGCGTTGAGAGCTCGTTTTCTAGGGAGACAAGGTGAGAATGAGGGGAGTGAGAACATGTGGCCAAGGGAAGAGCGTGAGGGAGGAGGGGTGTCATTCCCGACGCCACTATGTTCATTAGAATGTTGGAGCGTGAGAGTTGCATGTGAGTATAGAGAGTGTGTGGGTGAGGGGCAGTGGCCATGGGTAGAGTGAATGTGCTTCGTCTCAGGGGGGGAGGGTAGTTAAGTCGCATGAGGTGAGGGGTGAGGTGGAACACACCCAATCATTGCTGGACGTTCTAGGAGAGGAGGTGGATGCCATCATGTGGTCACCCGCATCTGGGGTATTATTATTATTATTATTACTATTGTATCCATTATGATTTATATTCATTATAGTGTATACGATTATGATTTTTTTTCTATTCTATTTTTAAAAGTGAGGGATTTCTACCTCTTCCGTGTATCTCATATCATTTATCAATACAATCTTGATGAGCAATTGGTGTTTATTGAATATGCATTCCTCCTTTCTTTCAAAATTGAAACAACAATCCACCCTTGGGTGTGTAGGTTCTCCCATTGTTTTCTTGCTTATTTTATGTTATCATTGTTCCATTTCATTTTTATTGTAATAGTGGTTCTATTTGGTTATTTTTGTAACCCTAATAGATTTTTGATTAATTCTTTAATGAATTTGTTCACATTTTGAACAATTTCCTTGAAATTTTGTTGTTAACAAGAATTTTGAAGAAACATGATTAAAAAGGGATAAACACATATTTCAATAGTGGAAAAAATATCTTACAAGGACTTCATCAACATTGAGTTTTTTGTAAATCACCATATTAAGTTAATATAAGATAAGATAAAAATAGTTTTAGTCATGTCAAACCTGTTGATTAAGGTTTGTTGTCATTGATGTCAACCCTTGAAGAAAGCCCTGTAGCACAAAGGTTTGGGTAATGGACCCAATATTGTTTGATGTAAATATGAATCATTATTGTTTTGTCATGGTTGATAAGAAGTAAATATGGACGAACTCCAAAGTGGTCTCCTTATGGTGAAAGCCCTCATGGGAAGACGTTTTGCGGAGTAAGAGAACCCATGCTTAATTGTGGAATAATGAGATGAAGGATAGTGAATTTTTCAGGGAAACTATCCTAGATGGATAGTGCTTGTCATGCCATTTCCGGTGGTATGTATAACGTCACATAACTCCTCACAGTTAGAGAGTTATGGCCATCTGAAGTTGGAGAACCCAGGTTTGGGTAATGGACCCAAGTTTGTTTGATGGATAACGATATGATTTTTTCTATATTTGAAGGTAATACTATTATATATGGATAATACATGTCATTCCATTTCTGGTGGTATGTGGAATGTCACTTAACTCCTCACGGTTTGAGAGTTATGGCCTTACGAAGTTGGAGGACCCTCATATGTCATCTAGAAGCCCCAAAAGGTCAAAGTAGTCAAAGTGGTTTAAGAGATTTTAAAAGGTAAATAATAAAGTGAAGTGATGAG
>ML783326.1:443553-458541 GCA_009831015.1 Picea engelmannii | reverse complement strand
ATATATACATATATATACACTATGTCCAAGTTATATTAAAAAATTGGAATGTACTTGTGAATATGTTTAGAAAACAAAATATTTTCATTTACTACAATGAAGTCAATGTTCTATTAAACATTTGAATGTAGTCATGTTACTCTTTGATACAATGAAGTGTATTAAAAAGGGGGAGTAAAACTTGCTTAAGCTAGGTATCTTTCTCTCATCATATATAGGATTTTGTAAGGATGTGGTTTGACCGATATATGATGAATTCATAAGTAGGCTTTCATGTATCTATTAGAAAATGCATTTTATCATTTCTCATAAAATTGTATTGTATTCCTTGTTTTGAATTTTGTTTGCAAATGACAACATAGCTTATCCCATGTGAATTTAAAGTCTCCTATATTAATATTTTATTTTTTAAGTATTTGTCGAATGTATGTGTTAGTGAAATTGAATGTCCATATTGAAACATCATAGTATTTTAATACTTTTGATTAAAAAGGCCTAAAAAAATAGCCCATATTCCCAAACTCCCAATCTAAATGTGTTTCCAAACTCCTAATCTAGATTTCTTTGAATATGAAAACTTGGTTCATCTCTGACATATGATGAGAATATTACTCCTTCCATTTATAAGATCAACAACATCTTTTGATTGATATTAATTCTCATTTGCACTAGAACCACATATACGACATTAACATATCTCCACTTCAACAATTCATTAATTAACGATATCAACACATACCATTTAAAAGTATTTCAAAAAAGCATATTTCTATCTATTATTAATTTTTTCTATTTATATAGAAACACAATTTTGAAAGGGGTTAAATGGCAATGAAAAAACATAATTACAGTGGCTTAATTCAAGTAAACTAATGATATGTTAGTTTATACATACAATCTAATGCATTTATTTAATTTCTATGGAATAAGTAAGTTTAACATGAACACATTGAACAACCATTCAAATAATTGATTTTAAGAGTTATAATGATTAGTTGAATCACAATTGAAAAATATAATTATAATGGTCCAGTTCAAGAAAACAAATTAATTATATGTTAATTTCCACATACAACTTAATACACTTTTTATATTTCAATCAAACAAACTAATTATATGTTAATTTCTACATACAACCTAATACGATTTTTTAACTTCTATGGAATAAGAAAATTTTATAAGAACACAATGAACCACCCTTCAAATCACTAATTTTTAAGAGTTATAATGATTAGTTAAACTGCAATTGAAAAAAATAATTGTAATGGTCCAATTCCAGCAAACATACTAATTATCCAATAATTTCTACATACAACCTAATACATTTTTTTAGTTTTTATGGAACAATAAATTTGTATATGAACACATTAAACAACCATTCAAATCACTAACTTTTAATAACTCAATATCTCAATAGAAATAATCAAAATAAAAATATTTTAATTTCTAGTAACAACACACCAAACCACCAATCCTTATGTTAGTATAATGAAATAGTAGTTAACTTAATTTGAAAAATGTTACAAAATATAGTAATAATTCATGATATCATACATATAATTACCAAGAGTTTATATTATAATCATTATATTTATGTTTATACATGAAATATACATCATTCACCTTAAGGTACTATTAAATGTCATTAACACTCTTCAAAGTAGCTTGCACATCTATTGCCTTGTTGAATTTATTCAATATTCTCCATAGATCAACGATCAAACATTTATTCTATTGTTTCTTTCCAATGAATGGAGTGGAAAGAATCACATTTTCTATGGTATTTTCTTTCACTCTCTGAAGTGAACAATCCACTATAATAGTGTTAGTTGAATTATATTAAGTATGTGTTTTCCACACTTTTTTTGAATCATTTAGTGTGTATAAATTTTGTTGGATTGTCAGTGGCCTTATGTCCCTTTTGTGGTTTTCAATCTAAAGTAGTCCATGTAAACATGTAATGCCCGTCTAATTGTTTCAGTGAAATGCCATATTTTTTTTTTGTTACAACAAAAAATATACAATTGGTGACAATATAACAATGATGCGAAAGGCATAAAACATGTATCATGTTACGACATTTATCATTAATGCAAATTAACGTAAGCACATACAATGTTACAGTAGAGACATTGATACAAGATAATGTAAGGATACAAAATTTTCCACAATTAATAACCCAAAATTCTATCACCTGTAGAGCTTAGGATCTTAAAGCCACATAATCAACGCTTGTAATCTTGGATTCTTCCGATTGATTTTGACCATTTAAGGTCTCAATATTGACAGCTATTCTGAGGACTTGTAAAATGTCATCTTCATAAATCATTCCTAGTCTCATTTGACAATAGCCACAAATTACTTCTAAGAATTATCAATGGTCCAATTTACTCATCATATACAACTTGATGCAATGTCGTGGTTGTAGTTAAAGTAAATTTAATTCCATGAAGTATATATCCAATCAAACATTAACATCTCATTCATTCTAGTGCTTGAGTTTTTGTAGCTCCCTCTCTAAATTGACCCATAGATGAGCTCCCCCCTTTTAAAGATAATTTTTAATGAAATTAAATTAATTAACAAGGTTACATAATAGGTCTCATTAATGCCAACTTGTCTAAGATTGTGCAAGGTTGTGAGATGGTTTCCATTAACATTTTATAGAGTTTCACAATGTTATGCAAGTGTTTAATCAACTTGTATGCAGTTGTTCAAAGTTGCACATTAAGTTTGTACATCCCTCCTATAGTTAAATAATCTACAATGCCCAAATAAAAAATTAGATACAATTTAAGAATAGAGTTCATTCATTCTTTGCAATGCGCAAAGTTGTATAATCAATTAGATACTCATGTTCATATGATTAAATCCCAACATTACATTACACTATAGTCTATATGATTATATATCAACTAAAGAATCTGCTCGTCTAAATCTTATCCAAGTTAAATTCAATACTTCAAAGTTTGTTTATATATATATATATATATATATATATATATATATATATATATATATATATATATATATATATATATATACATATATACACACACACTATTTAGAGGAGTAGTCTAAACGTTCTATCTTTTGATTGTTTTTCGACAACTTTTTCATTTGATTTTTCCCAAAATCTGATGATGAATGATTAGATCTTCAGATTTGAGTGGCTAAGTTTGTATAATCCGAGTGCCCCAAAAATTTTCGTATTCCGGTCAAAAAAACTTAAAAAATAAAACGTTTAACCAACACCTAATTTAAAATATCATCTTACATAACCACTTTTAATTTAATTATAACTGTTAAATTTTTTTGTTTGTTAATTTGTGCGGGACCTGTTGGCTACGCGATTAACCTGTGGCTTGAGAAACCGCGACTCAGGGGCATCTAAGTCGTTAAAATCACTCGGGGATCGCACCCAGCCTGAGCCACACCAACCCTTAACATGGTTGGATTTTTTGTCCCCACAGGTTTCGAACCGGTGACTTTAACATCACAGAGTGACTTAACAACACACTATGTCACCGACTGTCCTACACCTCGAGAACAATTATAACTGTTAAATTTAATCTAAAATATAAATATAATTTAAATATAATTACTTAATTTAATCTAAAATACAATTATAATTTAAATACAATTATATACTTTAATATATACTTTAATTTAGAATAAAATATATAATCAAATAAATTAATCTCAATCTCATATTATATGAATGAATTGTTTCTATTATGATGTGATTTAACCCAGAGTACACCTACAAATTGTCATATAATTATCCCACAATACTTAAGAATACTTCAATATCATAATTAATTTAATTAAACAATCCGTTACTTTATTTTTGTGTATATAGAAAAGGACTTATGTGCTCAAATCTTCCATAAACTATGAATACATTAATTTTTAAAAGTTTACAATACCAATTGTTTTCTAACTTACAATTTAACACCTTAAAAAGAGCTAGTCACTAAATGAGGAGCAATAAAAGGTACAACTTAATATTAATATTAATAAACAATTGTTCCATTTAACAAAAATTTGCTTACTAAATAAATACTACATGCACTAAAATTTATTAAGAATCGCGACCGCATATTGATTCCCAAACGTAGTTAAAGTTTAGAATGTAATTAACACGCTTAAAATTTAATTACCAGGTTATAATAATTAACATGGTCAGGTTTCCCTTCAACATCAATAAATGTAGCGATTTCTTGGATACACAATGGGAATTATTTCAATAATAAAATTTATTTACTAAGGATCAATTGGTTCATTAATAAATTCACCAAGTTCAAGTATAATTCACTGAAGGATTCTTTTTTCGAAGTTTAGAAGCATGGTGGATATTATGAGTCTAAGAACTATAACAACAAGTGGTTGTGAATAGACTGGATTATGCATTGCCTTATGATCTCATTCCCTATGGGGACGAGAACCATACACACTCCTATGATGATCTTGTCTATCAAGTTTATCTCAAGGTATCTTCTATAGTTCGTTGAATTATTAGATTTTTAATTTTGATTAACAAAAATTCAACCCCTGCCAATACTGATTTCGAATTTACTTGAAAAAAAATTGATGTAGTTGTGGGCGATACCACAATTTTAGCAAATCAAAATAAATATGTCGATTTCACACAACCATTTACGGAATCGGGTCTAGTGATTGTAGTTCTCATGAAGCCAGAAGAAGCAAATAACACTTGGGCGTTCATGCCGTCTTTTACTCTAGGCATGTGGTGCATGCCAGGGGCTTTTTTTTTATATTCACAAGATCTATAATATGGCTATTCGAGCATAGGGTAAATCTCGAGTTCAGAAGAAAACCCAGAGATCAAGGGGTGACTCTACTCTGGCATTTTATAATAATAATATATTATTATAATACATAATATTAATAATAATTAATAATTACTATTATTATAGTTATTAACATATAATATTAATCCTATTATTATAATATATTAGCCGTATATATAATTATCATATAGATTAATAACTAATATATATAATTATAATATATATTAGTTACTAATCTATATCTATATTATTATGGTAATATTAAATAATTTAATAATATATATTGTAATAAGAGCATCATATAATTATAATAATATTACTATTAATATACTTATAGCTATACTTATATATAATAAATATATGATAATTAATAAATTATTATATTTATATAATAACTCTATATATATATTATACAATATAATTAATATACTAAGTAAATGCAAGTACTTAGTAACTTTTTTAATTTAATTATACTCTCAAAATTGGAACTTTGCTCACAAACTACGTAACGTGCACTTAGTCTTCTGGTGCTAACTCTGATAGACTACATAATGTGAAGAAATGATAGAGGACCGAGATCACAGTGAATGCAAAATAAAAAACTTCATGATCACATTAATTCTTCTGTCAGGTAATGTTTTCTTGTTCAGTTTTGAATCGTCAAAATGGACTTGAAAATTGTTTGTGTATTAAATCGTTCGTAAATGAGTTCACTGATGTAATTTGTTTTGTCGCCAACAATTTTGGTTTCTACTGAGGTAATGATAGAACCATGTTGGGCCTTTTTATGGATGACATATTCAAAACTATTTTTTTAAACATCAAGAAAAAAAATCTCAATAAATCCAAATTTGCATGCTTGACATTACTGCCTCATTTAGTTTGCAACGAGAAATACTGTGTATAAAGTAAATTCCTGAAGGATCACATGCATAAAATGATCTGTTTTATCTCAAGTAATGTGAAAATTGTTGAAATACATACCTCATCTCACACATTGGAGGAACTATACAGAAATAAAAAAATAGATTTCAGTGGTGACTTCGTTCCATGAACACCCAATAAATAGATATTTACATGCTCCAATCTCTTGTATCATATTCAATAGTAGGAAATAGTATTCAGTACAAGGTCCAACTTATAAAAGTATATGGAATTTTCATAGCCACTGGCACAGATTGTACCATACATAATCTCTTGGAGAACAATTTCTCTAGATTAAGTAGAACAAACCAGTTTAAATTAAACCAAGGCCTTGCACAACTTGTTAAGAGGATCCCACATGGTTGGAAGGAGGAACAAACATCCATTTAATCCTCACGCATTGAAGCTAGATCTTGTTGTTTTGTCTACCAAGAGTTGGCCTGTGTACCCAAGATATGCCCCTCTCCCATACATTCCCCCACATGCAGACACACCCTCTAGAGGCACAACAACACCGCCTTGAAATAAACCAGTATTGAAAGGATTTGTGAAAGTCCCCACAAGCATGGTGGCAATATTTATGATCATATCGTCCATGCCCATGTCACCATTAGGGGATACTAGAGGTGGAATGTGAGGACCGTAGAGGGGTTGGTGGAAAGGCTAGGCGCACTGACCAGGGCACTGTGTTACATAATTCCCAACCCATGCATATGGAAATTAGATTGAGCACCTCCCTTTCCCACTTTATAGTTGTTATATTTGTTAGAGAGATTGAAGGCGTTGGAGTAGGTGAGGGAAGTGATGTAGTGGAGCGTTATACTGCAAAAGGAGAGTATCAGATCGTAAGAAGTGTTGGGCCTGGGGATGGTTGCAGGTCTTTGCAGGAGATAGATGAGGAGATAGATGTGGTTGCATGTCTTTGCAGGAGATAGATATGGTTGTAGGTATGAAAATTGTAAGGAAACAAATAAAATAAATTTAAAGTGGAGGCTAGATGTCGAGGGAAGGAAGGTTAAATTCGCAGTTGTTGAGGGAAGGAAGAAGAAGGTTAACGGATTAAATGGAGGTTATATTTCCAATGAGGTCGTTGCCACTATAAGGTTAAAGGATTTATTGCAGGTTATATTTCCAATGAGGCCGCAATCAGTAGAAGGTTAAAGGATTCAATGTAGGTTATATTTCCAATGAGGCCGTAGTCGCTGAGCCGCCGCTGTGGCAATAAGACTTCAAATCTATCCACCAATAGGATGCCACAAAAATCAATTTTAACATTTCACAAAATTAAAGAATTTATGCATAATTTTTTTTTGTAATGTTTTACATTAGGAAATAGGTAGAAACTTATAGTCAAAGCTCAACTAATGAAAGGTCAACGACTAACTCATTGCTATAGTACCAGACCTTCAGTAGGTACTAATAATGGTTTAAACTATACCTCAATAGACTTTAGTAGTCAAATGGGTGCGTGGTGGGGGTCCCTTGTTGCAAAAACAAGGGGGTCTCATACACCAATTTGGTGTCTGGCTTGGTCGTGTCCTTAAAATGTAACGTCCTCTGTTATTTTCTTTGATTTTTGGTTCAGTTTATTGTTATGGGAATTTAGTCAAACGGTGTATTGCTACCATATAATCTCAGAGTATTTTGTATGTAACGCTCCTTTACCACAAACTATCAACTCTATTTACTTACTAACAACACATATATTGGAAATGCACAAAACATATACTCATACAAAACACTCTGAGATTATATGGTAGCAATACATTGTGTGTTATCATAAATGATTTAAACAACAACATACATGAATAAGATTTATGAATTGTTCTTCAACAAGCTATCTATAAATAGGATAAATAGACAACAAGCACTTGATGTAATGTATAGGCCTGCAATATGAGTTTATGCAGTTGCTGGATAGGCAGATGAACAAAAAAGTGATAATAATGAAATCATCCCCAATCTTGAAGCTAATCAGCCTGTAATATACTCTAGTCTTCAGAAAAACACCTGGCCACAATAGATAATAGCACAACGCAACAAAGGACTCGCCTCCCACAGTAAATGGATAATGGTACTCCCATAACTCGAACCACTAAATTCTATGCCTTCACCCACATATATAATATGCCCATCACAATGAAAAACTTATCCCAAGGAAATACATGACCCGGTAGTGTAGAAACTCGACCCAATTTTGAGATTGGTCGTCCAGCAGAAGTGGAATATGCTCAACAAAGAATGGTACCTCAACCAACACACAAATAGACTCCAAGGAACCCAGATTCAACCTCTAACTCAAGGAAAATAGCCTCCACACTTTATTCGGCCTCTTCAAGCACAAATCGCCCCACACACTAGCAAACTCGACCTCTATTGGTAAAACTCAACCGCCATAATGGAAAACGTATCCACCACAAGAAACTCATCTACCAAAATGATGAATACTCGGCCCCATTGAAGAACATTGAAGAAATCTGAGTGATATCTTCCCAATGACCAACTAAGGTGGATTGTCTCACTACCGAAACCAATCTAAAAAACTCTCTAGGATTTTTTGTCCCAAGAGCCAAAGCCACAAGATCTCTCTCAATTCGATTTTAGAAAATAACAAAATGAATAATGAGAGAGGGCACCCCTCATTTCCCTTTTATCTCTTCATTGACCTTTTTGGGACCCTTTTACCCTTTTAATAAATTAAAGTGACTTTATAAACTTTAAGTCACTTAAAGTGCCTCTTTTTATTAATTACTCAATGTCACTTTTAATAAGTTGTTTTTCCGCTCCCTAGACAATAAATAAATAATTAATTCCATTTTCCCACCGACTATAGCCTACATGAATCAGTTAGGATACTTCATCGATCTCCTCAAGAGATCATTTGGAAAGGGACATTATAGTCCTCCCTTCCCGAAATTGTTTTTCCTCAAGCAACTGCAAGTTCAAATGCTAGATCTAGTCACTTTCCCATGTGGCATCCTCTGCTGGAAAATCTCTCCACCTAATGAGGTATTCTTGGATCACCTTGTTTCACAATTTCCTCTCTTGGACCTCCAGTACCTCCTCAGGAACCAACACCAACTGCCCCTCCTCATCCAACAGAGGTAGCTCTGTTGGAGTAGTGACCTATTGTCCCAATGCCTTCTTGAGGCACAAAACATGAAAAACATTGTGAATTTTACTCCCCTTCGACAAGTCCAGCTCATAGGATACCTAGCCAATCCTCCGAACCAATTTATAGGGGCCATAAAAGTGGGGCTTAATCTTTTCAACACCACTTTTCTTCAAGGAAGACTGTCTATATGGCTCTAATCTAAAAAACACTAAGTCTCCCACCTCGAAAGTGCGTTCGAATATGTTCCTATTTTCATAAGTATTCTGTTGATTTTTTTCCACATATAAATTGTCCTTGAGAGCCTTGAGAATGTCCTGGATCTCCTAAATCCAATCCTTGGCTATGGGAGACCTGCTATCCTCAAATTCAAAATCAACAAAAGAAGGGGCATCATAGCCATATAATACTCAGAATGGTGTCATACAAATGGACATATGATAAGTGGTTCTATAATAGTGTTCCCCCAAATTCAACCACTTAACCCATGACTTTTGTTGCCTAGACATGTAGTTACATAGATACACCTCAAGCCACTTGTTCATGATCTCTGTCTGGCCATCTTTATTAGGGTGGTAACTAGTGTTGGGAGTCAACTCTATTCCATCCAACTTGAAAATCTCCTGCCAAAATGAACCAAGGAACTTGTTGTCCTTGTCACTGGAAATATACTTCGACAACCCCTGGAGTCTGAATATCTCTCTAAAGAACAACTATTCTACCAGTGTTGCCTTATATTATGAATATATAGAAAATAAATGTGAAAATTTGGTCAATCGATCAACCACCACATATATGTAATATCTTCCATGTACTTTAGGCAAACCTGTGATGAAATCCATGGATATGTAATCTCTTCCCTGTACTTTAGTATGGGTCTGCTTTGAATTATTCTATTGAAAAGTCACACACTCCCTCACATGCCTCAATACATAATCCTTGAGGCCCTTCCAAGTGAACCTCTCTTTGATATATCTATAAGTTTTAAAGTACCCCTGGTGCCATGCCAAATGTGTATCATGCATAGCTCTCATGATCTGCTCTTTCTGTGTAGATTTCAGAACTAAGTATATGCATTCTTTGTAGTATATGATGTCATCTGCCACTTTGTACCCATCATCCTGGACATTATGATCCATCAATTCACAAGAAATGTTTTTCTTGGAATAATACACCAAGAGATGATATTTCCAATCAGTTGAAATCTCTACAAGCGAACATATCTCTGGTTTCTTGGAGAGAGCATCAAAAACTATGTTTTTCTTTCCTTTTACATAATCAATGTCGAAGTCATATTCCTGCAATTTTCTAACCCAATCATAATGCCTTTCATTCAAGTAATTTTTCCACAAGAAGTGTCTCAAGATGTTGTGGTCAGTCTTAATCCAAAATTTTCCACCTACCATGTACTATCTAAACTTCACCAAAGAATGCATGATGGCGAGCATTTACTTGTCGTAGATGGAGTAGAGTCTCTCAAAATTTGTGAGCTTTCAGCTCTCGTATGCTATCGGATGCCTCTGCTACATCAAAACTACTCCTATCCCCTCACCTGATGCATCACACTCAAGCACAAAGGGCTAAGTGAAACCAGGAAGCGCTAAAATTGGGCAAGTACTCATCACTTCCTTCATCTTGTCAAATGTCATCTGAGCCTCCTCTATCCACCTAAATTCCCCTTTCTTTGTGAGGTATATGAGTAGTGCAGATAATTGTGAAAACCCCTTCAAAAACTTCCTATAGTAGCTGCAAATCCCAAAGAAACCACACAAGTGTGTAATATTTTTGGGTGGTGGCCAATCCAATATAGCATGTATCTTCTCCCTATGCACCTATACTCCATGAGCATTGACCACATGACCCAAGTACAATATCTTTGTCATGACACTTTGACTCCTTGGAATACAATGGTTGTTCCTCCATGATGCTCATGATCTCATCCATATGCTCCAACTATCCCTCCCATGTCCTGCTATATATCAGAAGCTCATCAAAGAATGCCAACAAAAATTTCCTGCACTACTTTTTGAATATGTGATTCATGCAGGACTGAAAGGTTGTTGGTGTATTGGTCAACCCAAATGGCACGAAAAAAAACTTTTAATGCCCATAATGGCATCTGAAAGCAGTTTTGGAAATATATTTCTCTTTGACTCTGATCTGGTGGTATCGTGATCAAAGATAAATCTTTGAAAAATACACTGCTCCGTCCAACTCATCAAGAATATCTTTGATCTTGGAAATAGGGTACTTGTTATTGATCATATTCTTATTTATCGCTCTATAGTCAATTCACATCCGCATTGTGCCATCCTTCTTATTCAACAACACTACAGAAGAAGAAAATGGACTAGAGATAGGCTTGACGTGTCCAATCTCCATCAGTTCCTTAAGGGCCTTCTCAATATCGTCCTTGAATTTCTTCGGATGCCTATAGAGAGTGGTGATCATAGGTTTTTCTCCATATTCCAATTCAATAGTGTGCTCAAATCCCCTGTCTAGTGATCTGCCTGGGGGTATCTTTCCAAAAACTCGGTCATGTTTGTTCAACAGGGTTTGGATGTCTATATGATACTGATGGTTTTTTTTTAAGTCTTTTTAGTAGTGATCAAACACTCTACTTCATAAGTGACATCTCTATGTTTGAACATACCTTCCATCCATTTGGATGAAATGATCCTAGGAGCATCATTTGACATTCCACTCAACACCACCTTCCTACCATCTATTGCTTTGAACTCCAACTCCATGGCTTGATAGTCAACAAAACGTTTTCCTATGGAAACAAGCCATTGGACCCCCAATATGATATTGGTGTCTTGCAACTCATCTACATAAAAATCATTGATCACTGTGTAGTTTCCCTATGCTATGTATAATCGTGGGATCTTCTATGTGTAAGGCATAATGCGCCCACCAACTATCGCTACATCAAACCCCTCAAAATACACCATACGAATGCCCCTCTTAGACACCAAGGCCGAGTCGATGAAGTTGTGGTTTTCCCCACCATAAATCAATATTGTGACCTGCTGACCATGTACTACACCCAAAATATTGAAGGTGTGAAATATGGGGACACTCAATAGAGTGGTTATAGCTCCATTCTTGACCTCCTCATGTGGCTGCTCATTAGTTGATCTGTCCTTCTCGTCATCCTATACCTTCTATGCTTCTTCCTCTTCCTCACTATCTGAAAGCACCTCTATATAACATGCCTTAGCCTTGCCCATGCATTTGTGTCCAGGTTCCCAAGGGTCCTTACAATTGAAGAAAATATTATTTCTTCTCAACTCACTATGATTTTCCTCATCAAAATTCTCCTTACCAATACCCTCTTTTTGAAAGGGTTTCTTATCTTTCTTTTTCTAGGGAATGAAAGGTTTGGAGATATTTTTTTTTTATTTCGAGACAACATCCTCCATGTCCCATGTCCTTATAATGGCATCCTGTACAGTTTCAGGTTTGAAGGCCTTTACACAACCATACAATGGCTCAAATGAGCCCTCAATGAACATCATCACCAATCTTTGCTCAGATATATATGTCACTATGACTGCAAGCCTGTGAAACTCAATGATGTAGGAATTTGGTGTCCCAACTTGTTTGAGTTGTGCCAACTCTTTTAAATGTATATCCAGATAATTTTTTTCAAACCTCTCCATCAACTTCTATGTAAAGTCTAGGTAAAAGGTGATGTTGGCATGTCCCAGAGTGACCAATCCATGGTACCACCACTCATGGGCCTCCCCATCTAAGTGAAAAGTAGTGAATTTAATTTCTTTTGCCTTTGTCATTGGGTTGAGTTGGAAGTATGTTTCCAAATTATGTACCCATGTTCTATATGTGCACTTGTTCGAACCATCGAAGGAGGAAATGGTGAGCTTCAAAACCTTTCTCATGAGATCAATAGAACAACGAACATGGGACGTCAAAGGAAACACCCTGCAATTTAAAATCAGTAAATATATGTTTTGGTACATAGATCTTAATTGCATTGGTGCATTTGTTTAAACTGGTTGCACCACTTAGTTGTATTTCTTGTATCATTTTTTAATGGTGCTCTTGGTTAAATGGAATGCACCAGTGCTTAGGAGTTCGAAAAGCACTGGAACATTATTTACTGAGCATTATCCTCTATAACACATTTGATTCAGTTCGTTTAAGAGGAAGCACTGTTGAAGGTAAAACTTGGATGCACTGGCGACGATGCTTACTGTGAAGTTAGCATAGGACACACTACCTTGGGGTGAGATTAATCGAAATGACACACCACGTGGAGATGGAAAAAAATTGAAAAAAATTCCAAATTTTGATGACCTACCGGTTTATACCCATAGTTATGGTAGCCAAAAATTTCCTTGGCTAACCATTAAACCCACAAAGGGGTGTCCCAAGGATCTCTCTCTAAATGCCCTGCTCAAATACCAAGGCTCTATTTAAAACCTACACTTAAAATAGGCTTAATCTCCATTGAAAAATCATGGTTGTGGATTCCTTCTCCTTAATCCCTTGAGAGCTAGCATTAATCTCTCATGACCAATATCTAAACCTCAGGCTTACTCCTTTATAGTCCCTTAGCACCTATTGTTTGTACATTTCCTTCAACAGAACTCATGGGCACCAAACCTTGGCCTATTCAAATAGTGCACATGGGTACAATATTAAGCCCTTCTGGGACTATTCTCTTCATAGGTGACCACCACTAGAACCAAGCACCAACTAAAAGTCGCTTATCGCAATGAATTACAACCCAACGTAAATTTACGATTTTGTTTTAATTGTTCGTTGACTTGAACGGTCCACATTTTCCTAGCGTTTAACACAACGAGACTTCCACATAATGGTTTCAATTCCATTTTCTTTGGTTGCACAATAAATCCATTCTATGACATGTGGCCAAATGGTGGTTTCCAAATACCAATCGCGTAGGGTGGCTACTTTATTAAACCACCTTCATCTTTATTTTGCGTTAATCGTTGTCCGTCGTCGATCATGTCCACTGATTGATGGTTGGATCTACCTTGTCGTGCAAATTTTTGTCGCGATCAAATCGACGATCCAGACTTAATCATTTTTTGACTAGACCGTTAGAATTACTCCACGTTATTTTGCAAATGAGCGGGAGTGGTTTTAAAAACCACAAATGAAAACATGAATTCACCAATTCTTGACACGTAGCTCTCCTTTACCGCCCATAATACTTTTTTGCATTTTGGCTTTGGATTTAACCCTCGCGTACTTCCAAATGAGAGTTAATATCCTTCCTTCGATATTTACTTCCTTCCAATCTAATGATCAAGAATCCACACTGGTTTATAACAGGTCTGATGCCTCCTCCGCACGGTATCCACAATCCAATGACCAAGATTTACTCCTTACTTGATCTGACGGTCATGATTTCCTTAAGGTTTTCAATTACACTCGATGCTACTGATACCTTACTTCTCGATCCAATGGGACTTATTCTGGTTCTATCTAAGAATCTGACAAACTTTACACCCTTAATATCTTGATGATCAACAATTACACATTAAATTGCATGAAGAAATGCAGATCATCGATCCTTAAAGTGATTGATGATCATTATACCTGTGAACATACTTGAACCTGCAATTTAACCTACAATGAAAACCTTAATGCCCTATATAGAGACTTATAAAAATCTCAAGACAATCATCAGAGTGTTTCAACAGTCCATCATAAACATAGTTACCAACTTAATGAGAACTGTGACCTCAAAACGAGAACTCTGGCCCAAAAAACCCATATTTTTGCATAAAAAACTTCAAAATCAACCCCCAAATAAAAAAGTGGTGCTACCGGTAGCACCATTTTTTAAAACAAGGTCAAAATTACAACATTTTTGAAACATGGCCTTCAAAACTTAGACAATATCTCAGAAAAACCTTAAAATCAGCACCTAAAAACTAAAAAGATGTTTTTGATTTTTATTTTTTTTCAAAACGTTAAATTTTGAGATCATTTGAAATTGTATTTTTATCACTTGGTACCATTAAAACCATAACCTCAAAATCAACCATCAAATTGAAAAGTACTGCTACCAGTAGCACCCATTCTAAAATTGGGGTATTAAAATGACACTTTTTTGTAATGTGGTAAAATAACTCATCATTA
>ML783326.1:413800-427643 GCA_009831015.1 Picea engelmannii | reverse complement strand
TTTTTTATGAGTTATCACTGTAACGATTTGACTTTCATATTTGAAAATAAGAATAAAGATGTATCTATTTTTGTTTTGTGATGAATCTTTTTATTGTTTCTTTTTTCGTTTTATTTGTATGTGAATCACTATACATTGAAAATTTGTATTAAATGTTGTCATTTTTTTTACTTCAAATGTATACAAATATGAATGAAAATGATATTTGTTTATAAAATTTAGACCTTTTTTTTTTTTTTAATTATTTCCATAAAAATGCTTTAATTGACATGTTATTTTAAGGAATATGAACCAAAATGTATAGGTTTTTTATGATATATGGCTATAAAATGTGTATTTTTTTATAAATATTCAAAAGTAGTGTTATTTAACTACATGTTTTTTCGATTTATTGAAATAAAGGTAAACAATGTGTTAAAAATGATGTTTTTCACTATATTCAAAAAGTATGGAACAATAGATTGATTAAGGAGACAAAATCCTATGAAAAATTGTAACTTCGAAAAAGTATTTTTAAGATTGAAAGAAGCATGAAAAAGAGACTAAAAACGGAGTTGAATAAAAACAATATATATATATATATATATATATATATATATAGAGAGAGAGAGAGAGAGAGAGAGAGAGAGAGAGAGAGAGAGAGAAAATTGAAAATAGATAAAAAAAAATGAGCATTTAAAAAAAATAATGTGGAAACATTGTGGATTGAAAAAATTAAAATATCAAAAATCACATAAAAATGGAGAGGGGGTGCTACCGGTAGCACCATTTTTAAAAACGAGGTAAAAAATTGGACCCCCGAAAAAACGAGAACTCTGGAGAGTTCTCGTTAAGTTGGTAACTATGTTCATACTCGAAATAGAGTATTCCTGCTTTCTATATTAATCATAATGCACACTATTATACATAAGTTTACATGAGGAAATTCTATGCTGTTTTTGGCCTAATTGAACTCAATATGATTCTCTCACTCTTTATGGCCTGAATATTCAGTAAAGGCCCCCCTCTATGAATTCCTTCAAGGCTTGTAATTTATACAAAAGGATACTGAAACCAGTTCTGGTTCAGATCCACAATACCCTCAACAACATTCCTAAATCAATCCCCTAGGATATATAGATCCAAAAAACACTCAAGAGGATCCACAAATCACTCAAATATCTCTAGGATGCCTCTCATCATCCTAATATCTCTCTTTCTCTCATAAAAAATCTCGATATCTCTTTCATAAGAAGATATAATTACAATATCCTCACACAATTATTCTAGAATTCCCTAGAAACATAGGAAATTACAACAATACACACTTAGGGAACCAACTCCGTTAGTAAAATAAATACCCCCCTAGGTCTTGTCAAAATAATGATTTAAAGGAGGTAGGATGCTCTTGCATTAGAATCCCCAGGAACAAAATGTTCATGATCTCCTGATCATGAGTTTATTTTGCTAGAGTCCTCCTGAATCCCAAACAGAATGTTGATGTTGTCCATTCACTTCATTGTCTTGTTTCCTTGCGGTTGTTGACTACAATTCTCCTGGATCCCAAATATAATTTTGCAATACTCCTTCTTCTTTTCCGATGCAAAATAGTATAGTCATTTGCAGTTTGCTTCTGACTGTCTTCTTTACTTCAGTATGTCTCCTCTGAGACACTTTCATCATCAACTTCCTCATCATCTCAATATATATGTCTAACTTATATGATGACTAGTGTATGCTTATGATCCTTTGTTGAAGCTCACTTCTATTACTTTCCACTGGTTTCTACAATAAAATTACAGGTTGACAAGACTGCTTGTCTTTCCCTTCACTCCTCCCTTCTTCTATGTTGATTTGCAGTATGTCAACACTCTTTTTGTCTGAATCAAATATTTATTTCTTATCCTCTTTGGGATTATTCAACCAATCCTCAAGTAACTGCAATTTTGTTTCACATTTTTTCATCAACATCTCATAATACTGCTCTTTTGCATCCTTTGCATGGCTGTTTTCATGAGCCAACTCTTTTATTCCCTCTACAACAACAAGTGTTTTTTGGTTTTCGTTAAGGTTGTCCATGATCCTTTGTGTATGGTGTCTCTCTTTCCTACCTTCATGAGACACTATGGTCTCATCCTCCATTATAATAGACTTCTACTCTTGTCTCTTTTAATGTTGTGATACATTTATTTTTCTTCCTTCTTATTCATGACAACTTCAAATGGCTATCCATCACCTGCAAATACTGCAACCACACACAAAATATCAGTTTAAAAAATATTAGGCCTCTTAACCTCAATTGATCCTTCTATCAGCATATCCTCATGTTGATCTGAACTTTCACAATAGTTCATGAGACTTGTTGCAAGTCTCTCATATTCACTCTTCAAGCAGTCTATGAGACTCTCAACAAGTCTCCTCTTAACATCATCCTCTCCAAGGATGTCTCCCTTCTTTGGTTCACAATAGTGAAATTTTCCTTCAGTCAATAACCTCAATATGAACTCATCTCCTCTAAGTTTTTTCTTCTCTACCCAAGCATTCATCCTATTCTTCAAGATTCTTAATCTTTTCCTTAACATCTTTTCAAACAGTTGTATAACTGGCCACTTAAATTTCTTCTTTACTTTCCATCTTTGTCTCTGGTTCTCTCTAATCTTCCTATGTAGAAACATCTATATCACATTAAGCCTCTCCCTAAGCTCATGCATCTGTCTGTCATACTCTTCTTGACTCATCCTCTTTCTCATGCCATTTTCCTTGGCATATTTTCTTCTTCTATTGTGGCTTTTGTATGAACCCATGACATTACTATCAGTAGTGATCATCTCATGTGAACTCCTCCTGTTCACTATGAGATGCAGTCACCTATGTAAAAATATTTCTCCATTTGTCTATTATCTAATACCTCACCAAGCCTTCTCCATAACCCAGTTTGTTGGTATTCCTATGGCTTTTCCTCCTAGAACCTCTTTTGAGCACCTCTACTCCACTTGGATTCTATAGTTCTCCACTTCCTTTCTCTTGATAGCACTCAACTTGTCCTCTTTTGTTCCAACCTTCAGCTAAAATTATTAAAGGTTCTTGCCACAATTCTTCTCACTTCTCTAATATTTCACATGCTCTTCTCTATTAAGAACACAATTGTTCTTTTGTTGCAACTCTTATGTTGTCATAGATGTTATCAAATAATTCTTGTCTTATCTAACCTGAAAAAACAAATTATTTAAACTAGAGTTAACATCAAACCATACATTCAAGATCCGTTCCTATTCTTGAATCCTTTTGATCCGTTCATCTGAATCAATCTCAACTGCTCTATCTTGTCAGATTTCACTAAATCTGAACTCCTCTATACAATATCTCTGCATCCACTTTCTTTTCAAGAGCATAAACAAGTTCTTTCCATTCTCCATAAATCCATGCTTGTACCTATCAACATATACTTCATATTTATTATTAACAAAATAAATCTATTACCTCATATATCCTTCAATGTTCATAAATTTCGTTGATATATTTTCTCCAATTTTTCTCTCCTTCCAGTGTTGTCATTGTAACAAATTCTCCAACTCCAATGAGAATTTTAAATTTCTTCGATTACCTTCTCTAATTTCAAAGAGAACGACATTTTATGATACCAAACGATGACCTACCGGTCTATACCCACAGTTATGGTAGCCCAAAATTTCCTTGGCTAACCATCAAACCCACAAAAGGGTATCCCAAGGATCTCTCTCTAAATTCCCCACTCAAATACCAAGGCTCCATTTAAAACCTACACTGAAAATAGGATTAATCTATATTAAAAAATGGTGCCTGTGGATTCCTTCTCTTTAATCCTTTGAGAGCTAGCTCTAAGCTCCCGTGTCCAATATCTAAACCTCGAGCTTACTCCTTTAGAGTATTTTAGTACCTGTTGTTTGTACCTTTACTTTAACAGAACTCACAGGTGCCAAACCTTGGCCTATTCAAATAATGCACATGGGTACAATCTTAAGCCCCGTTGGGCTTATTCTCTTCACAAGTTACCACCACCAGAACCAAGTGCTAAATAAAAGGCACTTATCGCAATGACTTAAAACTCAACATAAATCGATGGCTATGTTTTAATCGGTTGTTGACTTGAACAGTCCACATTTATATAGTGTTAAACACAACGAGACTTCCACATAATGTTTCAATGCCATTTGCTTTGGTTGCGCGATAAATCCATTCTCTGAAATGTGGCCAAACAGTGGTTTCCAAATACCAACCGCGCAAGGTGGCTACTTTATTAAACCACCTTCATCTTTACTGTGTGCTAATCATTTTCCATGGTTGATCACGTCCATTGATCGATGGTTGGATCTACCTTGTTGTGCAAATTTTCGTCCCGATCAAATCAAAGATCGATATTTAATCATTTGTTGACTAGATGGTTAGACTTAATCCACATTATTTCACAAATGAGTGGGATTGGTTTTAAAACCCACCAATGAAAACGTGAATTCACTAAGCCTTGACACGTGGCTCTCCTTTACCACCCGTAATACTTTTTCACATTTTGGCTTTGGATTTAACCCTTGTGTACTTCCAAATGCGATTTAATCTCTGCCCTTCGATCTTTACTTCCCTCCGATCTAACGATCAAGAATCCACACTAGTTTATAACAGGTGTGATGCCTCCTCCACATGGTATCTGCAATCCAACAATCAAGGTTTACTCCTTACTTGATCTAACGGTCACAATTTCCTTAAGGTTTTCAATTACACTCGATGCTCCCAATACCTTACTTCTCGATCCAATGGTTCTTCTGGTTTGATCTGAGAATATAACAGACTTTACACCCTTAATATCTTGATGATCAACACTTACACATCCAATTTCATGAAGGAATGTAGATCATCAATCCTTACAGTGATCGATGATCATTATACATGTGAAGATACTTGAACCTACAATTTCATCTACAACCATAACCTTAATGCCCTATAGAGAGACTTATAAAAATATTAGGACAATCATCAGAGGGTTTCAACAATCCATCATACTAGAAATAGAGTATTCCTCCTTTCTATATTAATCAGAATGCACACTATTATACATAAGTTTACATGAGGAAATTCTATGCCATTTTCATCCTAATCAAACTCAATAGTCTTCTCTCACTCTTTATGGCCTGCATATTTAGTAAAGGCCCCCCTCTATGAATGTCTTCAAGGCTTATAATTTATACAAAAGGACACTGAAACCACTTCTATTTTAGATACAAAATACCTTCAACAACATTCCTAAATCAAGCCTCTAGGATCTAGATCCACAAAAAGCTCAAGAAGATCCAAAAATAACTCAAAGATCTCTAGGATCTCTCTCCTTATCCTAATATCTCACTTTCTCTCACAAAAACACTCAAGAGCTCTTTCATAAGGAGATATAATTACAATATCCTCACACAATTATTATAGAATTCCCTAGAAACATAATAAATTACAACAATACACACTTAGGGAACCAACTCCCTTATTAAAATGAATGATTTAAAGGAGGTAGGATGCTCCTACATCAAATTTTAGGATAAATTCAAATTTTAAACTCATGAAAATGGAAATGGGAAGGTAATAAACAAATTACTTGGACTCTTATGTATCGAGGAGGCATGGTTCCACTGTTGAGAGACAATGAAAATTTGTGTTAATTTCCAAAAAATGGAAATGTGTGGAATATCGATCGGTGGAGATATCTAAATCGTTGAGAAGCACCGAAAATAGGGCATCCATGAAAATAGAGTAAGCATGAGTTCTTGCTTGAGATATTGGAAGCATCGGATGAGGTGTCACAATGAAAATTGGTTTGGTAATTTATTTTTATTTACCCTTACTGCGGTGGGCCATCGTACATTGTGTATGCATCGACATGTAAAATTAAATGGTATTGGTGTTCTTTGATCAGTGCTTGTTATTTTTTATAAATTATGATGGTGTGTTTTAACATCTACGCTTCGACGTGTTATTTTTAGTTGCGTACTGGGGTAGATGTATCCTCTAGGTGCACAGAAAAAATTTGTTCGCAAAACACTTCTGACCTCTCATGTCCATTAACGACCTCTGCTATGAAAAATGAAGGTGCATTTGATCATTTGATCACTAGTGCAGTATTTTTCGATGCGCACCTGAGCGCATAGTCCTGAAAAGTGCACCGAAAAAAACCTCCACAAAAAATTCTGACCGCCCGCCTTTGCTAACAACCCCCGCTATAAATAGCTAGGGGATAATTTTTGGGGGGAGGTTCCATAAAAACCTCCTCAATAAGGTGTTCTCCTTGTACTGAAGTTTAGGGGAAGCTTCCCATATGATTGACTCCTTCACTTTTTACGAGAATGTTGCGACTCCAAAAACCCACCATGCAGTCCAAGAATAAGGAAGTCAATGAATTTCTTAAGGAACACAGAGGAGGATCAGAGCTCCTTGAGAGCTATCTCCCCAGCCTGATAGCTAATAAAAACTCCTCTCAGGTTGAGGTAAGTTCTTTAAAATACCCTTACAAATAATTTTCCTGGATATTTTCCTGTATAATTGGAGAGTCCACAACCTCTGCATCGAAATATATTGTTTATATTCTTCACTTTTTTGTTCATGAAGACACCCTAATTGGCTGGGGCCAAATTATTTCAAATGAGATTTCATTTCAACTCATTGGTTTGAGAAAAAAATAATTCTATATGAATTTTATTTGGTATTTTCCATATCCTACTACCACATCTTGGAAGGCTTACCGAGAGAAATGAGTGTTTATTTCAAGGTGTAACCAGTCTCTTTTTGGTATCCAACTTTATGGATACATAAAGCTAATTATAATTTCTACGCGGTTCGCAAATTTTTTATTTATGATTTCAAAAAAATAATATTTGGTCCTACTACATCGAGACTGTCACTGGAGGTTACCTCCTATCACACTGAGAAAGGAATTTTTGATACTATGGAGGATTTCAGTTTGCAAGTACTATTCGGTTTCCAAGAGAAACTCTTCTTTCTCCCCTTTTATGTATTTGATAAACTCTTTATCACAGAGGTGTGTAGATAGTACAAGTATTGGGCACACTTCTTTAATGAAAAAAGGAAGAAGCAGTTCATTCCATTACCTTGGAGAGTTGGAGAAATTGTTGTCAAGTATATTTCTCACTTGGATGAATTTGCAGGTCAATTTCACCAACTTGGTTTAAAGGAAGATAAATGCATCGTGCTTTTGACCCTAAGGACCTATTTTCATCACACATTTCCTTGGTGGCATACTCTTCTTATTTATGTAAGTATGAATAGTTCAATGAAGGAGGAGGAGACAATAAAAATCTCCCCAAGGCCTCAATTGAAGAAGCCCAGAAAGATATTGAAGATTAGCTAGCACTAATGAGAGCTATAGACAAAATGGAAGAGAACCAACAAGAAAAAACCTTAATTCACCCAGTGTTTCATAGAGAGGTACTTATGTAAAGACAAAACCTAGGAGTAGCAATCTAGAACCAGGAAAAACACCAGCTGAGAATTCAGATGATGGCAGTGATAAAGACCCTACAAAGAAAAATTTAGAAAAATCTCACATTGTATATAATCCTATTAAAAGAAAGAGAGAAACTCATAAAATGGGACTAGAGATACCTGAAATTGAGGAAAGTCCCCTAGCTATGGATGTAGATTAAGTGATACAAGAACCTAGCTAGTCAGAACAAATATTGTTGGAGACGAGGGAAATTATTGAGGCTTTGGTTACCCAAGAACCAAAGATATTTGAAGAAGAATCTGTCACACTTCACCACACATCCTACCATAAAAGTTCCAATAAATTGTTAATAGAAAAAGTTAACATGAAAAATAAGAAAGTTTCTAAAAAGTGGAAATCACAAATTGATTTCTAGGGGCTTGCACACTCAAAAATTGTACAATTTCATGCGACAAACGAGGAAGAACTAAAAGAATACATTTTGATATTGAGAAAGAAATTTCAATTTCAAAAGAAATAATAAAGGAATTAGAGAAAACTATAATTCTGAAACCATTGTTTGTTGAACCTTTGACTGCAATTCAACCAACACTTACCCTTGAGGATGTCCCAAAAAGAAATAACAAATTGAAAGGTTCCTCTAGTTTGTTGTTGGATGTGAGAAAAATGTTAGATATGGAATCTAGAAAATGATATACCTAATATATGAAATATGGGAGCTAGCACATAGTTCAACAATTTTTTCAACAAGGATTATGCATTTTAGAGAATATCTCCAAAAGGTCTAGAGAATGACGAAGGATTTTATAAGGAAGTTGTGGTAATGTTTGCAAAAAATGTTTCAAGTCTAAGCGACACCCACAAAAGAGAACATAACCTTCCATCTAATATTTGAATGAAGCATATCAACACTTTTTGGTTGAAAATGATTAAATGTTTAAGAGAAATGATGTATGAGTTAAATGTTGTAAAAATAAAGAGAGGTGACATGTTTCTAAAACTTGCTTATCTTAAAAAAGAATTGGATGGGCCTAATTTATTAATGGATACTATACTTATGTCTAAAGAGAAACTATTGGAACAACTTGAAGTATTAAAAGTTGCATGGGCAAGTGAGTTTAATGAATCAATTGAATTCTCTGAAGATGAGGTAGACATGTGGCTTGTATGATACATTAATAAGAATGATGATATTGAGGACACATTGAACCAATTAAGTATTGAGTTAATAAAAATGGAGAATGAAATATTTTAAATAAAAAACAAGCATGAAATAACGGTTGCTTTGATGAGGGAGTACATAGAAGAATCATTAAGGAAAGAATTGATCAGGATCATCGAGATAAATCAGCATGAAACAATTATGTGACTTCCAACACAAAAACAACCATCTACAAAGGATGCATCAACAAGCAAGTAAAGGGTTCGAATATTTCCATCACAGTAAGTCCAGTAGAAACCTTGTTCTTTCCCTTGCCATATTTCTTCTCCAATCATTTTTCATTTTTCCTTTCTTGTTCCCAACAACCTTTGAAACCTAATGCTGACCCTTGACTCTTTTTCTTTTGTATTCCAAGTCTCTCTTTCATTTTATGGTCTGCAGGAGCCCCATCCTAGTCATCTTTGAAGGAAAAGCACAATCTATTTTATTTGTAACCCAAGACATTACTTCTTATTTATTTAAAGACATCTATTATTTTTTGAGGTTCCCATAGAACTAGTTTGGGACATAACATTATTGATTTCTCAAGACTTTAAATTTAAGTAGGAGATTTTAGATCTGTGTCTATCATAATCTTTATTGAGTTTAATGAAATGATCATTTAAATTTCTTTGTTATATGTGGTCCATATTTTCCTTTCCCTTTTGTTGAATATTATGTTCTACTTCAATAAATGTTGTGATGGAAGTATCGTCCTATTTTACTACATACTCTTTTGTTTTATAATATTGTAACACAATGTAAACATTTTCTTCTTATAAGATACTTGGTCCCTTCTCAGGTATTCTTTGTATGTGAATATTTATTTCAAGAATAATCCCAGTCCTCTCTCGGGCACTTTATTTTTTCATGTATGTTATTTAAAATAGAGGAGTACCTCCTCTTTAAAAATGAAAGGGAAATTTACCCTTGTGAGGCTGAATTAAAGACCATAAGACAATATTTTAGATCAAAATTTTTGGCGACCATAATGGGGAACTAAACAGAAGGTTGGTTTTGTAGATCAAAAAATTTATTGACTCTACCTAATCCCAACTAACCCAAATATGAATTAGATTAAGAGATCAAAGAAGTATCTTGCACCAGTTATATGACCTAACAATTACAATGACAAGGAGTCGTGTTGAACTTGAAATAACTAGGGAAGTTATTGCGCAAGAGGAAGAAAGAGAAATAGCATTGAGACAAAGAAGACAACTGTAAATCTAGCAAAATATGGAATCACACAAAGGTACATTAACAAGAAATAAAAGTAAGAAGCTTGTGACTCACGAAATTGCCCAAAGTTCAATATCTGAAACAAGTGAGATACTTATCATGGGTGACCAAGAAAAACAAATAAATGAAATCCCTAATGGAGAGAGAGAAATAAATGACAGAGAAATAAACCCAAGAAAAAGGGCTAGATCCAATCCACTCAATTTACATGGAGAACAACACACATTGCCAACCCTACCTCAAGGAGTTTTACCTGTCTTTTTAGGTGATGGGATTATGGATCCAAAACGAAATATGGATCATTTTTTAAGTGTTTGTGATATTCACTTGATTGAACATGATGATGTAATGGTCAGAGTCTTTATGAAAACTTTGATATGTCTAACCTATGAATGGTATATTTCCCTCCCAAATCAATCAATTGGTTCATTTGATGATTTAGAAAGTATGTTCATGACTATGTATGCACAACCTATTTCATATCATACTCCACTTACTTAGTTTACCCAAATCCATCTTAAAAAAGGGGAAAGAATAAGGGACTTTAATTTACGATTCTTTAAGACATTGAATCAAATTCTAGAAGTACAACACCCAAATGATCTTGTTATACTTGGATGTTGTAATAATGCCATGCCTTCAAATGTGAATTATGCAATTAGATATTCACAAATAAATTACTTGAATGGTACAATCTAGAAGGAAACATAAATGGAAGAATATATGTTAGAGACTAATGTTGATTCTGAGATTATTCTTGGAAAAGTGAAAAAACAAATTACCAATCTGTCAATATCACCTCAAGGACCATCTACTTCCAGAATTTCTGAAAATTGGGAAACTGGGAGAGGAATTATCCAAGGATTTCCCCCTAATGTGAGAAATTATCTTGGATCTTCCCAATAAACAAGACAAAAGATAGAGATGGCTCAAATGAGTAGAACAATTAGACAAATGGAGAATGAAAAAAACTAGAATCAAGAGAGGTGAGAATGTCATTCCACCAAATATGAATATGAGAGATATATTACATGACCAGAGAAAAAGAAATTATAGAATTGAAGAACATAGACAAATATCACCCGAAGTTCCAAATCCTAATGTTGTTATGCTAGAATAAATTGTAGAAGAGGAAAAATTTTATCAAGAAACATGCATCAACCAAGAAAAAGTTTTGGAATCGATAAAAATGGATGAAGTTCCATCATATTTTTATATTTTTGATGAACAAGAGGATCTTGATTAATCAAAATATAATGTTGTTCATACCATAACACAAGTAAATAAATTTAAGACAAGGGAATGACCTGAAAAAGAAAAATAAAAAGCTAACACTCAAGAGAAAGAAAAACAACAATTGATTGTTAATCAAATCAAGACTCCACTACAAATGAATTATAATTTGGTTGATGAGTTAGCTAAGCTACAAATTAATTTACCATTCACGTAGGTAGTCAAGATAGCTCATCAAAGATAAAATATTTTGAAGATACTGGATGATACAAATTCAAGAATAAAGGAAACTATAAAGAATACAAGGAAAGAACAAAATATTACATCAGTAAGGCCAAGGGGCAAAGTCCCACCATTTTACATATCTTTAGAGAATCATGATTTCACATTACACAATTGTTTGGTGGATAGTGGAGCCACTAAAAATATCATGCCACTATCAATGGTGGAATCTCTTGGAATGGAATGTATGAAATACTATGAAACCGATGAAAGCATATATGCCATTGATTCAAGAAAATTCCCTATATTAAAGATGCTTTTGCATGGATAAGTGCATCACCTCATATTACAACAATAGTTACTATCATATTGGTTGTTATTCCTCCACCATATGGCGTTTTCTTGGGAAGATACCAATGCTCATTAATTGGAGGATATATAATGAATGATGGAAGTTACATGATGCTTACAAATAAAGATAGAACAATTATCAGAGTTCCCCGAGAGCACAAAAATAAAATATCATTTAAGAAAAAATAAACTAAAATGATGTAAAATTATGTCCAATATGGAATTGGAAATCAGGTTGTTTTTAGTAGAGAACAAATAAATTCACTTAAGCAAGAGGAAGAAAGTTATTTCCAAGGATTCTGGAAAATGTCATTTGATGGTGCATGTTCTAAGTCTAGAACTAGAGCTGGTATTGTTTTCAAAAGTCCTCAATCTGGTATCTATCCACATGTTATCATATTAGAATTCCCTTGTACCAACAATGAAGCTAAATATGAAGCATTGATTCAAGGATTGATTCTTTCCCTTCATATGAAAGTATAAAATATGGTGGTGGCTGGTGATTCATAGTTGGTTATCAACCATATCAAGAAAAAATACATAATCAAGAAAGAAAATTTGAAACGTTCTGCAAGAAGAGTATGGTAACTCATGGATTCATTTAACTCTTTTATTCTTCGAGAAAATAATAAAGACTTTGATTCATTGGCAGTAGTTGCATCTCTCTTCAATTCAGATGATTCTTAGAATCAAAGTACTTTTCATGTCAAGGCAATATTTCGACCTTCAATACCTGATAATTAAGAGTGTTGGAAAGTTTTTGAAAACGATGAATATATTGAAAACTTCCTCACAAATAATGAATCGGTGTTATCAGATGATTTGGAAGAAATCCAAGATTCTCAGAAGGAAATTTGTGATAAGAATCTTGTACTCACTCCTAGGAATTATGTCATTTTGGAATCTCTTTTTACAAGAGATGATCAAACAAATATTTTGGATCCAAAAGAAGAACCATCTATTAGGAAGGTTCTAGAGACACAAAAAATCAATATTGGTACACTTGATACTCCAAAATATATAAATATTGGTATTAGTTGCACCACTGAAGAAATATACCAATATACTCTATTGTTCAAAGAATTTCAGGACATTTTGCTTGGAGTTGTGATGACTTAAAAGAATATGACAAATATATATTCTATCATGTTATACCACTCAAAGAGGGATAAAAACCTTTTAATAAAAAAATGTGAATGATAAATTTAATGTCCCTAGCCATCCAGGCTGGGACAGACCACACATAATTTTTCCTCTAATACCATTTTTAACAAAATTCCTTGCATATCAACACAATTATACAAGATAACAACATACATTCCATGCATTATTATGAACAAATACAACAAACAAGATTAAAAATATTACACACATAAATTAGCATGTAAATGGACATAAAAGAACACTTATGTTTTAATTAAATTATTGGCTAGTTCAGACCTCATGCATTTCACCCAACAGTAGACTCTGTTGTTTATATAATCTCAACAACATGTCACCCCTGAGATGTGTCTTTGACTCCACCAGGGAAAAGAATTCCTAATCCAGACTAAGTTATAATAGACAACACAATAAAATTGAGGACAAGGTGACAACTCCAACAACAATTCCCAACTCACAAACTCTCATTCCCCACTTCCTATCCCACCCCAAGAAGTGTAACCCTTATCTGATTAGTAGTCCTTCATCTTTCCCACTTCCCTTTCAGGTCTTCAACAACTGGTCGACCAAGAAGTATCAGAGCTCTGCAACACCTAGAACATAAGGCTACATAAGTATTTGTAGCACCCACTAGCCCAACTCACAGGGAAACCTATCCTAACAATTCCCTGATCGAGGGAGAAAAGTTACACAAGATTGATAACCTACTTCTTCAACCCAAATTGCCAAGGAATTATAGGGTAACCCTCTTAATAGTTCTCCTTCTATCCAAAGTACACATGATGGAATGATTGAGAGATAATTTTCCTTTCCCTCCATACTCTTTTTGTCTAATTTGGTCTGTAGCAGTGATGAATTTTATTAATATCATTGTGTGTGATTACATATTACATTTTTTGGGTTTGTTTGCCTTTCATCTCATGGGCTCCCTAGCCTAAGTCACCCAGAAACTACGACCTCAAAAGATATATGCAAAGTCG
>ML783326.1:382199-393735 GCA_009831015.1 Picea engelmannii | reverse complement strand
TGTTTCTGTGCTTAATTAATTGTGGACAATGTTCCCTCGCTTCCATCCTTCACTCTCATATATTTAATAGTTCAAACCGCCCTTTGAATCTATCGTTCTCCACCATTGGTTTTCCATCCTACTCACACATCGAAACCTACTATTCAATTCACATATCCATTCACCTATTCTACGTTGTCCCAAACAGTGTAAAACATAGTTGTTCCATTTACTATATATATAACATTTCTCTTCTATATTCACATCATATTTCCTCACACGATTCGCTCCTTAGTTGTCAATTTGATTATAAATTACAATTAGTTAATTACAAGAGAAAATCGTTGCCATCTCTCCTTCATTTTATGTGTATTAGTTATTGAGTTTGAAAGCTTCCTTCACATCTCAATTACATAGAAAACCACTTCATGTTCTCATATTCATTCTTTTCCTTGCCATCTCTTTCTTTTTCCTTTAATTTATTGATGTATTCATTTGATGAGTAGTTTTGAGTTTAGGAAGTGTGATTTTACATTTGCTTAATATTTCTATAGTTTAAGTTTGAATTGTTTTAAGAATTATTTTTGTTCTTAGTCAATTTTGTTTCTACAATATTCTGTACCAGTCTACACTTATTTATGCACTAATTTCCTATCTTGTTTTTGTTATTGATGAATGCTTTTGTTATCATTTTGTAGGATAGAATTTAATCTTCCCATTTTAGGATAAATCTTTGCAATAAATTGTTGGTCACATAGTTTTGTTTTAGTATTTCATTTTATTTGGCTTCTTATTGCAAGATTGTAATTTTACTCACCAAAGGAAAGATTAAAGGTCTAACTCGTGAGATATGGCCTCCCCATGATGGGATTAATGCTGAGGTGTTATTTTATTTCCCGTCACTTGAATTCATTTCCATTTGCTTGTTTATTTTATTGCATTTAATTGTTGATCCGCTATAGGAAATAATCATTGAAGGACAATAAACTTAAGTAAGATACTCACGATTAATCACAAGAACATCACCCTGAGTGCATGAAAGACTATGATCTAAGCCTTTATAGCACTAAGTTATTTCTATGTCCCAGTGATGAATCCTTAGTGTTAATTTCCTGTAATTTGTTTTACTTTCCTCAATTTATTCATATTGGCTCGCACTTTAGATTAGGCTAGACTAGGCTCCAATCCTGCATTTTCCATGCTTCCACGTTGAAGCTTATGAGCCATAGTTAACAATTTAATGTTTGGAATTAACAGTACATATATTTAGCCCAACATTTTTGGCGTCGTTTTTGTGGAGGTGCTAATGGGATTAGAAGTCTAGGTAGCTAGTTTTCATTTTAAATTACATGGATGACCTAAGGGAGGAGAGAAGATGGTAAGATGTGAGGGAAGAGCCCACACATCCACTTTAGTGGGGTTGCTACAAATTTAGTTTGTCCTCTCCCTTTCATGCAAAAGTGTTTCTCTTTTAATGCAAGTGTGGTTTTCCTTCTTTTATGCAAAAGTGTGTTTTTGTTTATGCAAATTTAGTTTTATTTATGATGAGATGACTTGTGCAAATCGATAACCTAGTGACAACAAGGTCCCAATAATGCAAGGAGTTCAAGTTTGGTTTGTTTTATTTTTTCAAATAGTTTAATTTCTTAGTTTTAAAATTCATATCTTTGATGATAAATCAGTTTTGGGGTGTTGTAAGAACCCTTGAGTACTAATTTGTGTTGCGAGACATGGATCATCAACCAACTAGAGTAATTCACAGATGATCAAGAGCTTGAAGAATGTTCCTCCAAGAAATTTATCAAATTCTAGCAATAGCTAGGATATCTACCTCTCAAGAAGAGCATATCTTGACAATAGTCAAGAATTTATTTGTCTCTCCAAAAGAACATTTAGAAGTCCCTTCAGATTCCTCTTGCCGATTTGTGGAGGAGACTAAAGAATCATGGATAGAATTCAATTGAGAGAAACCACTGGAACTTGGGATTGAGGAGTTATTACCATGCCTCTCAGCAGATCATGTATGTACTCCAAAGACCAATCAACTTGACATGCCGTGTGACCTAAACAAAGAAGGGAAACAGGAATATCATGATCCTATTAAAATATGGTTCCAATTATTTATCAGGTCACACTACTCTTTTACTTTCAATTATTGTTTGATCTCACCATCAAAGAAGTTGGTCATTCATACTCTGGCATGCATTAAAATTTATCTTTTAAACCCAAGTATGAATATATTTCTAACCCRGTTACACACATGGCTTCACTGAGAGTATTCCTATACTTGAAGGGAATTTTGTTTTGTTCAATTAGAGTAGGATAGTAAATAAACAAATAAATGTTGCATATAAGTGAAATGCAACTTATCTTTCATACTTTTCATAAATGGGAATGTCAAAAGTTAACAAAGCAATCAGTTTAATATATTTTGTTCCTTTAGTAGATTTCTTTCTAAAAGTTATGACAATTTTGTTTGGAATTTTATGAGAATGTAATCTCTTCATCCTATGAATGCACACATAATACTAGAATAGTATTTTCAAAAGAAGAGAAGGGATCCTAGTCAATGAAAGAGAAAACTTAAGGGAGTACTTCATGACCTATTTCCTCAAATTTCTTCTTTTTCCTAAAGTTGTTAAAAAAAGATGCATTTGTGCTTTATCATTACCTATCTATTTTAAGACCACTATTTCAAAATGATGATCGATTAAGCGATCTTTTTAATAGAAATTGAAACTAAATGTTAATTCCGGACTCTTTTATTCATAGCTAATAATTTTTGGTCAAATAAATTATGAATAATGTATGCATTGTTCAACTTTTGAAATTTCCCCTGAAGCTTATATTTGTAAGCATGAATAAAAATCTAGTTTTAATTACTTCTATTGGTTTGTTTCTAGCAGTTGTTCGAAGCCCTCTCAACAACTCTCCTTATTTTTAGCATCTCACATTGTGTCCATGAGGGAATGCAAATCCTCAGGCATGCAACCCTCTCAACAACTCTGCTTATTTTTTAGCTTATGTCAGCGATTCCAAATCAACATGTTTAGTGCTGGAATTTGATAGTCATTTCCAGAATTCTGGTACTAGTACCAAATTTCTGAATTAGTTATCGACATAATTCTGGTACCAGTACTAAATTCTTGCACTAGTTTCAGTACCAAGAAATGCTCAATTTCAACCAACATATTTTACACATTTTTTGTTGTAGTCCATAATATACACAAGGTTATTCTGGTATCTGTCAACAAATTTAGCATGTACAGTCTGATCCGGTACCGATACTGTTGAGCAGTAATTTACTGCAACAACCTGTCCGATACTAATTAATAATCTGGTACCAGTGCCAAAGTAATATGATCATTGACCTATACTTGACAATGTTTCCACTTCATGTAATTGGAGGTATGAGCCAATCTTTTCATGTTCTTTCTATCAAGGAATCATTTAAGTCTTATGTTGAACTATTCTTTACTTTTATGTACACCTTCCTTCTACATTGTTGCGCTCACCCCTAAATGTATCATTCTTGTTACCCTTTAAAGAGAGATTTTAACATTCAGCTCTATATGATCATGGGTTTGTTTTCCTTATTACTTCATCCTTATGAAAAAGTGATTAATAATAGAAACATCCATAGAAAAGTGGTGACACCATGATGTCTAATACTAACCTAGTTGATTCAACAAGCTCTTATCCAAGTTTCTCTTACAAGATTCTTTTGGATGATGTTGATGAAAAATTTCATGTGGTGGACCACTCCTGTAAAACCTCAATGGAAGTTCATGAGAATCCTAACAAGATTAACTAGAGGGGCCTCTTAGTCATTATCTGAGATGTTCCATTATACACTGAATAGCTAAGATTTAAGGCTAATGTGGATGATTTCACCCTCGGGATAAATACAAATAATCAATTATGTGCCTAATAAATCTAAAACACTCTCGTACTGTCTGCCTTCCTTATACTCTAAAGTTGTCAATGAACAATATACATCATTCTAAATATTTTGAGTAGTATAATAAAATGAAGTATCAGGAAGTACAAGTAAACCCTTCGGGGTACTGAATAGGCATGCTGGTAGCGGGGACATGCTTGTATGGTACTAAGGTAAACATGTCGGGGTACTGAACAGGCCTGTTGGCAACGGGGCTATGTCAAGTAAAGGGAGTTGAAAAACATAAATAGGCACACCTAGAACTAAATGAAAAAACCCTTGGGTCTCATTATGAAGCAATCATTATCAAATCAAAGCTAGGAGATGACCTTTATATATCTCAAATGATGTTCTTAAGAACCTTTTAGTATCCACCTTAGGGTTCTATCTTTAAAATGAATAGGTTTTCATGAAAGTGGAACCCTAAGTATGTGTAATTCACCCTACCTAAGCAAGAAGAGATATATCTCTATACACTTGGATAAGAGATGAGTTAATCATCTTGGGATGCATTCTTTTATGTATTCCTTTCTTCAAATGGGATCTAGAATATAACTATATCACTTTTATTTCAAATGTAATATAGCTAAAAGACCTATGATATAAAATTCATTTGTTAAACCTCTTGGCCAAATACTAGAGTCACATCCAACCCTTTTTCCTAAGTATTTTCCTCAACAGATTGGATAAGACTTAATGTCAAATCACTAACGACTCTAATATATTAATCATTACTCCACATATCCAAGCATGTCATTTCATACTATCCTGTTGACATCATAACCATAATTGAACATTATTACAAAAGATGCTCCTCTGAGTGGTGTTGCCATTCAGATGAGCATCATTATAACCGTTATATCATTAACGAAACCTTGTCATTATACCACCTTTGCTAGTTGGGTTCGTTACTCCGCTCGGGTCTATTACTTTGTTCTGGTACCAAACCCTCCTCTCGTATAAACTTTGGTTCACTGCGTTAAAATTAAGAATTTATTTCAAGGCATGCATGGGAGTTGATCGCCATGAACCTATGTTTATCGTGTTTTGAGAGATGGATGAATATATGACATGTAAAGAAATTTTTGAAAGGCATGGATGGGTACCTTTTCTGAAACAATTTTGAGGGCACAACGATGAAATGTCCCAAGGCCTTTGAAAAAAAATAATGATGGTGAGACCGTTCAGTTGGGATTTTGAAATTTTGAAGATCATTGTTGCATGAGGACATGCAACAGATAAGGCACGGGGGAAATGTTGGGTCTCCTTTTTGACATCCACAGACACCTTACTTTTGCGACCTATATTGAATATGTTGCCTAAAACTATGAGTAATCCAATCATTTTTCTCAATGATACACTCATTTGACTATCTCTTGGTCTACATGAGGTAATAAACGTTTAACATATGATTTTCATGGTTTATTGATAGTTCTAATAGTTATTTATGTGATTTATTTCATCTAATAGACTTTTTGTGGAAATCATATTAAGACAACATTCTAAGATGACACTCAAGGTCATTTGATACTCACACCCCAAGTCATCCGATACCAGAAGGTTCTACAGTCATCCGATATCTGCGCTCATCCAACACTCACACTCCAAGTCATCAGGTACCAGAAGGTTCTCCAGTCATCTGATACCTAGGCTCGTCTAGTATATGCGTTCGTATGGTACTAGTGTTTATTTTTCACATGTACTCATCCGATACCAACATCCTACAGGCATCCAATACCAGATATAGCTCAAAAATTTGGAATGATTCTAGAGGAAAATTGGGGACATGGGTTTTGTCCAAAGTGATGTTGAAATGCGAATATGTGAGTCATAATTAACCCAACTCACATGTGTGGACCTCCAACTTAGGGGGATTGATTCTACAAAAATTACTAAAAATCTCAAACTTCTAACTTGCGTCTCGATTTCCGTGCAAACTGTATCAGATCTAGAAATTCTACGATATCAGTTTTGTCTACAATATGGATTGTTGAGTAATATGAAGGAAATTTTTCAAAATTAAAAATGGTTTAAGAGTTATGGGTGGATCTTCAACTCGAATTTGCCCAAATTGATGAAAAGCCCAGATTTTTGTGATTTCATTCAAAAAATTGTAAAATTGGTTTTAACCAAAATTTGAGTTGGGGAATTTGGTTTTATCCATTCTTCCATGGATTTAATATATAAATAAGCCTCATAGGTTTGTGATAAGGATCTAATTACCATTATGAAAATTCTTTTGTAATAGATATTAGAGTGTTATCATAACCATGCCAATATTATAAGAGACTTGTAATTTTTTGAGTTTGATGAAATGAAAGAGTTGTTGTTCCTGTGCATGGTTCCAAGCATTTGAGTGATCTGATTTTATTCAAGCAACACTCACAACCTCGGAAGGGTCACTCAACGTGGGTAAGTGTTTCTATATTCTATTTTCTTGGTAGATTAGCATTGCATTGTGTGTTTATTTCATTACAAGTCAATTTTAGTTTTGTTATTATTTGAGTTAAAGTTTTGTTATATTTTGATTTTATGTTGTTGCCTTAGATGGATGAATCCAGACTCATATAGCATTTCTCAATTGAGTACATTATTACATTTCTTAAGCTTTGAGTTTATTCTGTACTCCTTCCATTACTTCTGTGTGCTTATATTTATGCATATCCTTTCAATGCTATGTTTCTGTGCTTAATTAATTGTGGACAATGTTCCCTCGCTTCCATCCTTCACTCTCATATATTTAATCGTTCAAACCACCCTTTGAATCTATCATTTTCCGCCATTGATTTTCCATCCTACTCACACATCGAAACCTACTATTCAATTCACATATCCATTCACCTATTCTACGTTGTCCCAAACAATGTAAAACATAGTTGTTCCATTTGCTATATATATAACATTTCTCATCTATATTCACCTCATATTTCCTTACACGATTCGCTCCTTAGTTGTCAATTTGATTATACATTACAATTAGTTAATTACAAGAGAAAATCGTTGCCATCTCTCCTTCATTTTATGTGTATTATTTATTGAGTTTAAATGCTTCCTTCACATCTCAATTACACAGAAAACCACTTCATGTTCTCATATTCATTCTTTTCCTTGCCATCCCTTTCTTTTTCCTTTAATTTATTGATGTATTCATTTGATGAGTAGTTTTGAGTTTAGGATGTGTGATTTTACATTTGCTTAATATTTCTATAGTTTAAGTTTGGATTGTTTTAAGAATTATTTATGTTCTTAGTCAATTTTGTTTCTGCACTATTCTGTACCAGTCTACACTTATTTATGCACTA
This sequence comes from Picea engelmannii, assembly GCA_009831015.1. Classification (NCBI taxonomy): domain Eukaryota; kingdom Viridiplantae; phylum Streptophyta; class Pinopsida; order Pinales; family Pinaceae; genus Picea; species Picea engelmannii. The sequence continues at coordinate 386,514 of ML783326.1, read as the reverse complement.
ATTTCCTATCTTGTTTTTGTTATTGATGAATGCTTTTGTTATCATTTTGTAGGATAGAATTTAATCTTCCCATTTTAGGATAAATCTTTGCAATAAACTGTTGGTCACATAGTTTTGTTTTAGTATTTCATTTTATTTGGCTTCTTATTACAAGCTTGTAATTTTACTCACCAAAGGAAAGATTAAAGATCTAACTCGTGAGATATGGCCTCCCCATGATGGGATTAATCCTAAGGTGTTATTTTATTTCCTGTCACTTGAATTCATTTCTGTTTGCTTGTTTATTTTATTGCATTTAAGTGTTGATACGCTATAGGAAATACTCATTGAAGGAGAATAAACTTAAGTAAGCTACTCATGATTAATCACAAGAACATCACCCTGAGTGCATGAAAGACTGTGATCTAAGCCTTTATAGCACTAAGTTATTTCTATGTCCTAGTGATGAATCCTTAGTGTTAATATCCTGTAGTTTGTTTTACTTTGCTCAGTTTGTTCATATTGTCTCTGAATTTAGATTAGGCTAGACTAGACTCCAATCCTGCATTTACTGTGCCTGGACCTTGAAGCTTACGATCCGTAGTTAACAATTTAATGTTTGGAATTAATAGTACATATATTTAGCCCAACATTTTTGGTGTTGGTTTCGGGGAGATGCTAAATGGATTAGAAGTCTACGTAGGTACTTTTCATTTTAAATTACATGGATGACCTAAGGGAGGAGAGAAGATGGTAAGATGCGAGGGAAGAGCCCACGCATCCACTTTAGTGGGGTTGCTCCAAAGTTAGGTTGTCCTCTCCCTTTCATGCAAAAGTGTTTCTCTTTTATTGCAAGTGTAGTTTTCCTTCTTTTATGCAAAAGTTTGTTCTTGTTTATGCAAATTTAGTTTTATTTATTATGAGCTGACTTATGCAAATTGATAACCTGGTGACAACAAGGTCCCAGTAACACAAGGAGTTCAAGTTTGTTTTGTTTTATTTTTTCAAATAGTTTAATTTCTTAATTTTAAAATTCATATCTTTGATGATAAATCAGTTTTGGGGTGCTGTAAGAACCCCCGAGTACTAATTTGTATTGCGAGACAAGGATCATCAACCAACTAGAGTAATTAACAGATGATCAAGAGCTTGAAGAATGTTCCTCCAAGAATTTTTTCAAATTCTAGTAGTAGCTGGGATATCTACCTCTCAGGAAGAACATATCTTGACAATAGTCAAGAATTTATTTGTCTCTCCAAAAGAACATTTAGAAGTCCCTTCAGATTCCTCTTGTCAATTTGCGGAGGAGACTAAAGAATCATGGATATAATTCAATTGAGAGAAACCATTGGCACCTGGGATTGAGGAGTTATTACCATGTGTCTCAGCAGGTCCTGTATGTAATCCAAAGACCAATCAACTTGAAGAAGATAATCTGGGTAGCATGGAAAAGGAAGATATGCCGTGTGACCTAAACAAAGAAGGGAAACAAGAATATCATGATCCTATTGAAATATGGTTCCAATTAGTTATCAGGTCACACTACTCTTTTACTTTCAATTATTGTTTGATCTCATCATCAAAGCAGTTGTTTTTTCATACTTTGGCATGCATTAAAATTTATCTTTTAAACCCAAGTATGAATATATTTCTAACCCGGTTTTGCACATGGCTTCACTGAAAGTATTCCTATACTTGAAGGGAATTTTGTTTTGTTCAATTTGAGTAGTATAGTAAATAAACAAATAAATGTTGCATATAAGTGAAATTACAACTTATCTTTCATACTTTTCATAAATGGGAATTTCAAAAGTTAACAAAGCAAACAGTTTAATATATTTTGTTCCTTTAGTTTTCTTTCTAAAAGTTGTGACAATTTTGTTTGGAATTTTATGAGAAGGTAATCTCTTCATCCTCTGAATGCACACATAATACTAGAATGATATTTTCAAAAGCAGAGAAGGGATCCTTGTCAATGGAAGAGAACACTTAAGGGAGTACTTCATGACCTATTTCCTCAAATTTCTTCTTTTTCCTTAAGTTGTTAAAAAAAAAATGTGTTTGTGCTTTATCATTACCTATCTATTTTAAGACCACTATTTCACAATGATGATCGATTAAGTGATATTTTTAATAGAAATTGAAACTGAATGTTAATTCTGGACTCTTTTATTCATAGCTAACAATGTTTGGTCAAATAAATCATGAATAATGTATGCATTGTTCAACTTTTGAAATTTTCCCTGAAGCTTATATTTGTAAGCATGAATAAAAATCTAGTTTTAATTACTTCTATTGGTTTGTTTCTAGCAGTTGTTCGAAACCCTCTCAACAACTCTCCTTATTTTTATCATCTCACATTGTGTGCATGAGGGAATGCAAATCCTCAGGCATGCAACCCTCTCAAAAACTCTCCTTATTTTTCATCTTATGTCAGCAATTCCAAATCAACATGTTTAGTGCTGGAATTTGATAGTCATTTCCAGAATTCCGGTACTAGTACCAAATTTCTGCATTAGTTACTGACATAATTCTGGTACCAATACTAAATTCTTGCACTAGTTTCAGTACCAAGAAATGCTCAGTTTCAACCAACATATTTTACACATTTTCTGTTGTAGTCCATAATACACATAAGGTTATTCTAGTATCTATCAACAAATTTAGCATGTACAGTTTGATCTGGTACCGATACTGTTGAGCAGTAATTTACTGCAACAACCTGTCCGATACTAATTAATAATCTGGTACCGGTGCCAAAGTAATATGATCATTGAACTATACTTGGCACTGTTTCCACTTCATGTAATTGGAGGTATGAGCCAATCTTTTCATGTTCTTTTTATCAAGGAATCATTTAAGTCTTGTGTTGAACTGTTCTTTACTTTTATGTACACCTTCCTTCTACATTGTTGCACTCACCCTTAAACATATCATCCTTGTTACCCTTTAAAGACAGATTTTCACATTCAACTCTATATGATCATGGGTGTGTTTTCCTTATTACTTCATCCTTCTGAAAAAGTGATTAATAATTGAAACATCCATAGAAAAGTGGTGACACCATGATGTCTAATACTAACCTAGTTGATTCAACAAGCTCTTATCCAAGTTTCTCTTATAAGATTCTCTTGGGCGATATTGATGAAAAATTTCATGTGGCTGACCACTCCTGTAAAACCTCAATGGGTGCTCATGAGAATCCTAACAAGATTAAATAGAGGGGGATCTTAGTCATTATCCGAGATGTTCCATTATACATTGAGTAGATGAGATTTAAGGCTAATGTGGATGATTTCACCCTTGGGATAAATACAAATAATCAATTATGTGCCTAATAAATGTAAAACACTCTCGTACTTCCTGCCTTCCCTATACTCTAAAGTTGTCAATGAACAATATACATCATTCTAAATATTTTGAGTAGTATAATAAAAGGAAGTATCAGGAAGTACAAGTAAACATGTCGGGGTACTGAACAGGCCTGCTGGTAGCAGGGCCATGCTTGTATGGTACTAAGGTAAACATGTGGGGGTACTGAACAGGCCTGTTGGCAGTGGGGCTATGTCAGGTAAAGGGAGTTGAAAAACATAAATAGGCACACCTAAAATTAAATGAAAAACCCCTTGGGTCTCATTATGAAGCAATCATTATCAAATCAAAGCTAGGAGATGACCTTTATATATCTCGAATGATGTTCTTAAGAACCTTCTAGTATCCACCTTAGGGTTCTATCTTTAAAATAAATAGGTTTTCATGAAAGTGGGACCCTAAGTATGTGTAATTCACCCTACCTAAGCAAGAAGAGATATATCTCTATACACTTGGATAAGAGATGAGTTAATCATCTTGGGATGCATTCTTTTATGTAGTCCTTTCTTCAAATGGGATCTAGACTATAACTATATCACTTTTATTTCAAATGTTATATAGCTAAAAGACCTATGAGCTAAAAGTTATTTGGGAAACCTCTTGGCCAAATACTAGAGTCACATCTGACCCTTTTTCTTAAGTATTTTCCACAACAGATTGGATAAGACTTAATGTCAAATCACTAACGACTCTAATATATTAATCATGACTCCACATATCCAAGGATGTCATTTCGTACTACCCTGTTGACATCATAACCATAATTGAACATTATTACAAAAGATGCTCCTCTGAATGGCATTTCCATTTAGATGAGCATCATTATAACCGTTATATCATTAATGAACCCTTGTCATTATACCACCTTTTCTAGTCAGTTTCATTACTCTGCTAAGGTCTGTTACTTTGTTCTGGTACCAAAACCTCCTCTCGTATAAACTCTAGTTCATTGCGTTAAAATTAA
>ML783326.1:309080-347559 GCA_009831015.1 Picea engelmannii | reverse complement strand
GTCCTGGCAAGTGGTTTGGTGAAGATATCTACAAATTTCTTGTGTGTAGAAAGGTACTGCACATGAAATGATTTCCTCTGCACCATATCTCTGATGTAATGGTATTTGATCTCAATGTGTTTCAATTTATCGTGAAACACGGGATTCTCAGAGAGCTTCAAACAACTTTGAATATCACAATGGATAACGGTGGAATCCAACTCATGACCAAATAATTCTACAAGGAGCTTGTGAAGCCAGACTGCTTCGTGGATTGCCACACATTATGGAATGTACTCTTCTTCTGCGGTACTCAAATCTAGAAAAGTTTGTTTCCTGTTGAACTAGGAAACCATGGCAGATACCAAAGTAAAACAACAACTAGATGTTCTCTTCCAGTCCATTGCGCTCCCTTCCCAATATACATCAACATATTCCTGCAATATCATGTCTACACTGGAGGCATATCTCAGTCCATAACCAACTGTGCCTTCTAAATATCTCAACACATGCTTCGTTTCTATCTAATGTGTCTGTCTCGGCTGACTCATAAACTAGTTGAGTACACTCACTGCATAGCATATATCAAGTCTAGTGTTAACCATATACATCAATGATCCAATCAATTATCTGTAAATATGTGGATCAATGTCGCTTGAATAAGAAGAAGCCTTGTTCATATTCTTCAGATTCATCACCATCGGTGTAGGCATGGACTTGCAGTCTGTCATCCCAAATTTCTTCAATATCTCAACTGTGTATTTTCATTGACTCGGGAAACTCTCATAAGTCCTTTGCCACACTTCTAGTCCCAAGAAGTAGTGCATCATACCAAGGTCCTTCATCTAAAATTTAGAATCCAATGCACGTTTTCATTCAACAATAACGCTTTCTGAACCGCTGAGGAATAAGTCATCAACATATAGGACCAAAATCAGGCACTTGTCACCAACAATTTTGTAGTATAGGTTGGGATCAATAACACTCTTTTTAATGCCCAAACTCATCAAGTATCCATCAATATTTTCATACCATGCTTGAGGTGCCTATTTTAGTCCATACAGGGCTTTATTCAACCTGCACACATGAGACTTATTCTCATGTATCACAAATCCATCTGGTTGCTCGATGTAAAATTCTTCCTCAATTTCTCCATTGAGAAAGGTTGTCTTCACATCCATCTTATGTAGTCTAAAACCCATGGATGTTGCAAGGGAAATAATTGTATGAATGGAAGTGTATTGGGCAACATGATAAAATGTCTCCTCACAATCTATTCCCTCCACCTGAGAGAATCCTCTAGCCAAAAATCTCACTTTGTACTTCTCGACACTTCCATCATGTGCATGTTTGATCTTATATATCCACATTGGAAGTCACTATAGACTTCCCTTCCAGTCTCAGAACAATATCCCACACATCATTCTTCATGATGGACTAATACTCTTTGGTCATGGAATCTTGCCAAAGCTGCTGGCATGTTTCTTCTCCATGAAAAGAAGGCTCGGTATCAATGATGTGGGTCATGTCTTAAACATAGCTTGAAAAAATTTGTGGTCTCTTTCTCTCTCGAAATGTACCACAAGGAGTTGCATGTCCCTCGACCTCCTGCAGAGTCTATCAAGCCCATGCAAACCTCTTATGGCCTACTGCAATGTCTCTGGGAACATCAACTGGAGCTACGGGATCAACTAGATCAACTGGATCAGTAATTGTCTCCCTTTGGATTGTTGAAGGGGGGTAAGATATTGTCTCTTCTTTCTTCTCATTATCAATCTCCATCTGAGATTCTTTGGATCTTCAGAAGGCTATCTCTTCCTCAAATGTGACATATATGCTAACTTCGATTTCTCTCTTACTAGGGATGTAGATCTGGTATGCCTTCGAAGATTCATTGTACCCCACAAATGTACCCTTTCTTCTTGAAGGATCTAGCTTGGTCCTCTTCTCCTTAGGTACATGAAATTATACTGGGCACCAAAATATCCTGAAGTGTCCAAACTCAAGCTTCACTCGGGTGAAATCTTCTTTGGGAGTCATGTTCTTCATAATTTGATGAGGACTCTTGTTCCGAACAAACATGGTTGTCATGGATTCCTCTTCCCACAGAATCATAGGTAGATTCTGATCATGTATCCTCGCTTTGGTTGCCTCGATGACGGATTTGTTCTTCCTCTCTACAACCCCATTCTATTGAGGGTTATAAGGAACGATGTACTCCCTCTTGATCCCTGTCTCAATACAGAAATCACTGAAATCCTTGGAGGTGTACTCTCCTCCATTATCTGATCTCAACACCTTTATCCTCCTCCCGATTAGGTTCTCAACCTGAGCTTTAAACTCTGGAAATCTCACAGGGACTCCATCCTTGGTCTTCAAGAAGTAAATGCACGTCTTCTGAGAGTGATCATTGATGAAGAGAACATAGTACGAATATTCGTTCAAGGAAGAAACAATCATGGGTCCACAAACATTTGTATGTATCAGGTCCAAGATCCCCTTGGATCTATTGTCACTGCTCGAAAATGACCCCTTGACATTCTTTCCAAGAGCACAACCTCTGCAAATGCCATCATGCTCAACATGTATCTCTGGAAGGCCTATCACCATATTGCCCAGAGTGGGAAGGGATCTATAATGTAAATGAGAAAGACTTCTATGCCATAGCTCACTCAAGATGATAGTATCATGTAACAGGGCCTCGACTGGTTGGAAAGTCAATCTGTACAAACTATTTTCTCGGACACCAATCACCCGAGAAGAATCCATGTGTGATTTCTTGTTCAATGCAAGAACTTTTCCTTCAGAGAAGGTAACCTTGTAGCTTTTATCCTCTAAGGAATAAACAAAGACAAAGTTCCTCTTCATCCCAAGTACATATAGTACCTCACTTAATTGAAGTGGTATGTCAGAATCTAGTTGGAAGGTAGAAGTTCGAACTCCTTTCACAATATATCTGGCATTATCACCAAGTACAACCTGTAGATGAGAATCTTTCTCTACAAGGTCTATAATATGTTATTTATATCCAATCATGTGCCTCGAGGCACCATTGTCAATCAACCAAATATCACTATCAGTAGGAATTGTACATGAGAGTGCTTATATGAAGAAGAATGCTTCATATTTTAAGTCTTCATCTCTCTAATGTGGTTCTAGATCAACATCGATAATGGAGGCATGTTGTCTTCCTTTCTTCCTGGTAGGACAATTTCTCGCAATGAGTCCATACTTGTCACATCTGAAACATTGAATATTTGAATTGTCTTTTCTATGTTCATGACCTGAAGCTGCTAAAGTTTTCTTGTCTTTCAATGCTTTGTTGAAACTTCTTCTATTCCTTCTGCCTCTCTTTTCATGAGAAGCAAGAGCTTTATAGTCATCATGATGGGACCCTTTCACTCCTCTGGCTATAAGTCTAGTTTCGTCCTGAGTGCAGTTTGTCCATAGACGATCAAACTCATGTAGATATGGATACTTTGAAGAAATGGTTCCCAATTCCTTGGAAGAGAATTGAGAGTAATCATGACAAGTTCTCTGTCTATTATGGTTTCTCCAATGGCACCTAACTGATCTCTGATCTATGAAATATTCATGAAGAAGGTATCAGTGGTGTCATCTTTCGTCATTTTAAGATTTTGAAGTTGGTGTTTCAATGTGAGAGCTTTGTTAGAGTTGTTTCTCTCAAACATCGTCTTCAGTGCATCATGCATTTCATAAGTTATCTTCAAGTTAGAGATGTGAGGTAGTAGATGATCTCTCACTGAATAGATTATTATATTCCTTTCTTTGACATCATCTTCCTTCCAATCATCCTTCTCTTCATTGGTTGTTTTTGTTGGTAGAGTATTTTCTATCAAACTCAATAGGTCATTCTCTTCTAGAGTGATTTGTAGTCTTGATTTCTAGGAGTTGAAGTTGCTTGATCCATCAAACCTATCTTCCACCAAAGTTCAGTTCATCATGGCTTGTAGATTCTTCACAAACCCTAGTGGCTAGGCTAGAAACCCTAGCTTTAGAAAACCTGACGGCTAGGATTAGGATAGAAACCATAGGTTTCTATGGACTTATGACTGCAAACAATAATCCTTTAGATAGTCAAAAGAATCCCAGTGAAGTTCTAAGGTTTGCAGAAACCCTAGAAACCGAAATTTGCAGAAACCCTAGAAACCTTATGGATGAAAATCAAAATTTCTCTGATTTACAATCTGAGAGTTGTAGGAGGTGGGCTGAAGGAGGTCGTATTTGCCTATGAAAAAATTAGGCCCAACGTTTAAGTGGAAGGTGCTAGAACTAGCTTGACAAGAAAAATGGAGGGGGTCATTTTTGCAGTTGCAACAAGAAGGTGACGACTAGCTTGAATATCTTGTGCAATGGATTTTCAGGAACTCTACTCTGATACCATGTTGAATTTTAATGCTTATCTCAAGCACATGTAGTTTATTTCAATTTATCATGAACTTGAATTATAAAACAATGCAACAATGCAATATACAATAGCTGCAGTAACCAAGATCACAAGAAAAATAACCATGCACAAGAACACAAGAAGTTATCCTGGGAAAACCCTTCTCAATCAAGGGAAAAAACAAGAAATCCTTTGATATAGATTCAAGAGAAGATCCCCCACACCATAAACCCTAGAGCACACAAGAGGGTGCTTCTATGACCTTGAAACTTGCGCCTAAGAGAAGTGTGCACTTCAGTCGTACACGTAGCTTGAGATATTGTTACAATGAAGTGTGTGAGAGTGATCCACAATGGTGATCTACTCTCTTATTTATACAAGACCTAACACAACAATAGGTGTGTCTATTGGCACAATAGGGCCGACTTCTATAACTCAATGATATAATTAATCTTTACACAATATTAATTATCTTTACATGGTGGGGCCGACATGTACCCTTAACACAATTAGGGTTTCACAATAAATATTACTCTTATAAAATATAGCAAGGGATCCACAGATCCTCTAGTGCTCAGCCACTAGGGACACATCCACCTGTTCTTAGCCACAGGGACATCACTCGCAACAGATCAACTCAACTAAGTCCATATGAGTACCATCTGGAGAGCCATCTCAAGTCGACTCAATTAAGTCCATAAGAGTCTGAAAGGAGACCATCTCAAGTCATATCAACTCAATCCAGAGGAGAATGACAAGAGACCACACATCATCTCAAATCAGTCCATAAGAGTATGACACACCCATCACATGGGCTCTCTCACAGATCATCTCAACTCAGTCCAGAGGAGAACGACCTGGAGAATGTCTCATGAAGCTGCAATCATCAACAATTGGTAGGTCGATTGTATGATGGAAGACAGATAATTTGAAATGGGTTGAAGAATTCAATCATCACAGTTGTGTAGTTCCTAATGCACATATGAAAAACGATTGATAATTTGGATCGTATAACTGCCCAGCGTCTAGCGCATCTTAGGTGAGAAAAAAAAAAGAAAATGTTGGGGGAAAAGAGATGGTTTGGATACCAATAAATGAAAGAGAAGAAAGAAGGGGGAGACAACTCGGTTCACGCATAAAGAGGGAGAGAAAAGTGGAAACAAAGAAGGGGATGTCTGTAGAAAGGAGAGAAGATGAAGGGACATCGATTTTGGAGGGAATTTGTGGAACAGTGAGCATGCCTGGACAGTTAGAGCCTGGATGAGTATTGTTCCAGATTGGTTGATAATGTAATGAGACCGCGAGAGACAATTTTTTGTCTTTTTAATAAATAATCTTGAGTCATTGTTTAACAATGTTGTCTATTGTTTCCATTTTCCCGTGCCTATAATTTCCTTTTGGCATTCTTTAAGTTGTTAATTTATGATAACGTTGTTATTTGTTAGCTATGCACTCTTTGGGCATACACTTGTTTCTATAGTTGGTTGAGTACATGATTCAAGATGATTGCATCAATTATGCACTAGGGTGGTATTGAAAATGGATGATATATTCTTTATAAAATACGATAAACTATCTTGGTGCTTGTGGTATATATACATATTAGTGCATGTTATATGTAAGTGCACCAATGTGTTGATAGGGTTTAAGTTCATTGAAAAAAACGTTCGCTAAAACTTCTAGCAACGCGCCTCTACTAAAAACCCCCTCCAGAAACTAAGAAGGGAGAAGTAGTTCTAGAAAAATCTCAACTAAATGGTGTTTTCCTTGTAATACAAGAATATGATAACACTAGAGGTAGTAGCTTGATAATGTTAGAGGCTATGACGATATATATCCTAGGGTTTCAAGTGTGCAATAGATGCCACATTACACATGAATCATGGAATGAGGAACTCTATTAATTCAACTATGTTCTTTTGTTTTTCACTAGATTGTTGGTGTGTGTTTAGTATGGGCCATGGACAAAGCCTCCAACCACTACACAAATCCTCTTCAAGGGATCAATGTTATGGAGGTGGGATATGAGTACCATTAAGGAAATTCCATCATTTAAATGCTAAATTCCCTCTCTTTTTTTACATTCTAAGAATTTTCCAATAAAAACTAAGGAAGCAAATAAAAAAAAATAAAAAAAACATTAAACCACCTAAGATAAACTCATCATTAAGTAAATCAAGATTAATCCAAGGCATCTTTGTATTAAATTTTACTTTCTTGTTATTCACTTCACTTCACAACTTACAAGTATTTTGATTATCACTCACTTAAAAGCACCTGGAAATTAATTATTTCTCATAAGAAAAAGTAGTCTTGGATACCATTGAATAGCTCTTGGGTGCTTATAAAATTGCAACATAGATTTAACAAGTAATCTAAAGAATTTTTTGGAGTTTTTAAGAGCATATTTTTAGATATTGTTTTCTGAAATTCTGTTAAAAATTGTTGGAACTCTAAATTTTGCTGATTGAGTCTATGTAATTTGAGTGCTCCAAGAGTTTTTCAAGTTATTGATTTCATTTCTGCATTCAAAAATACAATTTAAACAACACAAAATGATAATTTCACCAATATCTATTTTCCTACATTCCCATAAAAAAAATTCAAAAATTTAATATTTAGACAACACCTAAATTTAATAATAACATTGTAACCCTAAATTTAAATTTATATCAAACAAAACAAAACAGATTATCAGTGCCAGTTTTCAATTTTATATCTCTCCTACCAACACTTTTGTACACTTACATCGATGGCCCACCAACATGTTCGTTAGTTCATGTCTGTATCTTCCAATATTTATATAGATGTCTGTCCGACCTTAATCATCATCTTATCGTCAGAAATCCCTTCTCTTCTCATCTCAGTCTTAAATCCATTGGCGATTGAAGGGGCATCTTCTCTTCTTCTCATATCAGTGTTAAATCCACTGCCTAAAGGTGATAAGAAGCAAGACTGGTCACAAATATTATAGGTATCTATGGTTGGTCTTCTCACTAGGGTTCTTCAAATTTTTCTAAGAAATCTATTGTTTTTCTTATAATCTCTAATTTTCATTTTTTTATTTCAAAACACAATATGATCCGAGGTGTGAGTGCCCAATGGAAGCCAACATGTCAGCAAAAAGAAATATTGGAATCTCTTTACAGAAATGGTGCCCATATGCCAACAGAGGAAGATATAAAAACGATTACTGCTTTTATCAAAAACCATGGCCCAGCAGAAAGGGAAAATGTATTATGTTGGTTCCATAACTACGCCAGAGTGAAACGACTACCTAAAAATAATGCATGTTATGGAGGTATGCTTTGTTATATAACATTTAACAGCTTGTTGTTACTCTCCTAATCCTGAAAATAATGCATGTTATGGAGGTATGCTTTGCTATATAACATTTAACAGCTTGTTGTTACTCTCCTAATCCTGAATAATTTTCAGCTGAAGTATGTCAGTAAAATATTTGTGATTATTTTAAATTTGATTACAGTAAGTTTTTAAAATGTTTGATATGGTTTGATATGATTGATTCTTCTAAGTTAAATTATAACCAGTGTAGATTTATCTTAACTTTGATTCAAAGACATCAAATTCCTCTACATACAATTATTTTTAGAATACAAAACTGGAAGAAATATTTGTATCTCAAAAGATTTGATACCTTTAGGAACATGATAGATATGGATCCACCCTTGTTCTATATATATGTGTCTGTGAACTCCATGTTGAATAGGGAAGGAATTGTGTTTATAAACTCCATATTGAGTAAAGAAGGAATTACACATCTTCCTCAATACTCAATCCACCATTCAAATACTTTAACCATAAAATTTCTTTTTACTTTTAATTATTATTATTATATATATATATAAAACATGTATTAAATCCATATTAAATATGAAAGAAATTATACAAGTTTTAAACAAAATTACTACATAGTTTTAATAATGTCATTTTAATTTTAAATTTAAAATCAATCAAACAAATTTTTAATGTTAATATTATAACTCAAATTTAACTCCATTGCATATTTTATCTATCCAATAAATAAAAAACAGATTTCATTAGCATGGAGCAAAGTCAATAATTTGATCACTTTTGTTAACTTTACTCCATGCCAGTTGGAAGCACTGAATCTGTAATCTACATAAGGATGATTGTCGTTTTTCAATTTATATCACTCCTATCAACAACTTATCAATGTTAATATTCTAACTCAAATTTAACTCCATTGCAGATTTCATCTATCCAATAAATAGAAAATAAATTTCATTTATCCAAGGAAGAAACATGGAGCAAAGGCAATTGTTTGATGACTTCTGTTAACTTTAACTCCATGCCACATGCCATTTGGAAACACGAAATTTGCAATCTACATAAAGATTGTTGCTATTTTTCAGTTTATATCACTCCTACGAACAAATTATCAATGTTACTATTCTAACTCAAATTTAACTCCAGTGCAGATTTCATCTATCCCATGAATAGAAAACAGATTTCATCTCATGGAGAAAATTAAACCGTTTGATGACTTCTGTTAACTTTGCTCCATGCGAGTTGGAAGCAGGAAATCTGCAATCTACATAAGGATGATTGCCACATTTTTCAGTTTATATCACTCCTACCAACACTTTGTACACTTACATCGATGGTACAACGACATGTTCATTAATTCATGTCTGCATCTTCTAATCTTTATATAGATGTTTGTCTGACCTTCATCTTCTCTTCAGAAATCCCTTCTCTTCTCATCTCAGTCTTAAATTCATTGGCGATTGAAGGGGCATCTTCTCTTCAGAAATCCCTTCTCTTCTCGTCTCAGTGTTAAGTCCATTGGCGATTGAAGGGGCTTATTGTCTATGGATGGTATATGTATCTATGGTTGGTTTTTTATCTAGGGTTTTGAAATTTATTTAGGGTTCTTCAAATTTATCTAAGAAATCTATTGCGTTTCTTGTTTTTTCTAATTTTCAATGTTTTATTGCAGAGCACAATATGCTCCGACGTGTGACTGCCGAATGGATGCCAACATTTCAGCAAAAAGAAATATTGGAATCGCTTTACAAAAATGGTGTCCATATGCCAACAGAGGAAGATATAAAAACGATTACTGCGTTTATCAAAAACCATGGCCCAGCAGAAACAGAAAATGTGATCTATTGGTTCCAGAACTACGCCAGAGAGAAACAACTACCTGAAAATAATGCATGTTATGGAGGTGTGCGCTGTTATATAACATTTGACAGCTTGTTTTTACTCTCCTAATCCTTCAATAATTTTCAGCTGAAGCATGAGTATGATAATAAAATATTGTTCTACTTCAAAATGTTATTACAATAAGTTCTTAATCTGCTTGATATTATTGCCTCTCTCTATTAATCTCTTGATATGTTTGAATTGATGACGGTAGATAAAGCTGATGGATAGGAGGATATGGATTCAAGAGGTTTCGGGTCCGCAAAAACGTCCAGAATCGATGTGGAATTGAACCGTCGAAACAATAGTTAGAGTGATTACAACAGAAGTAGAAATCGGCGCAGAATGAAGAAGTTCAATATTCAGATTGCTACACAGTCGAAATATTCTGAATATTCTGATTGTTTAATATTCGCTGATTTAAACATTGAAACCAGTTTTCAGATTCGAAATATTCAGATTGTTTAATATTAGGTGATTTAAACATCGAAACCAGTTTTCAGATTTTATTTTTTTAATGAAATGACAGTTTATGAGCGTAGCATTTCTTTTTCCATATTGAATTGTTTTTTTAAATACGTATGATCTTTACCCATTTTTTAAGATTACAAATACATATAATAACAAGATATAATACCGTCAAGGACATTGATTATTGAGATTATATATTATTCATTCAACATAGAATCTCACAATAAATAACCAGGGAGCAATCTTTTCTAGTTATTTTTAGGGCAAGTTTTTCTGCTGTCAGTTTTTAAATTTTTGGTTGATCCAGAAATCTGATGGATTTTTTGAACATGTGGGTTGATTAAAAATGGGGCATAATCCCTGGGGTAAGGTGTTTAAAAGTATGGAACATTGATACATGCTAATTTCAGACTACCCTGAAAATTTGGTCGGATTCAACCTCATTTTTTTTAACTGAAAAGCAGAACTAGGGAGAGAAGATTGCTCCCTAATTAGCTTACTTCTGTTTTTTCATGAATACATAATTAATGTTTATTTGATTTTTTGGAGTTTTTAAGGACATATTTTCTCATCAATTTTTATTGAAATCCGGTAAAAAATTGTTGGATCTCCAGATTTGAGTATTTAAGTGATTGAGTCTGTAGAAAATGATGATTTCACCAAGATCTCTTTGACAGGTGAAAAAGTTAAAAAAGTGGAATGTTTAGACAATGCCGATAATTAATGTACTTTCAGCCAAAACATATTTTTACATTCTCTTGCAACTGAGTTTTAGGTAGAATGGCAATTTAGCCAAGTACAATTGCTGAGTGAAGTGCTCTTAACTGGATCTTTTTTTAGGAAGGAATTTATCATAATTCAATTGTCTATTAGTAGTGAGACAATTATCATTGGTTGTTATCTGCAAAATGTTGACTGATTCATCAAGATTATTCAAAAAAAACCACTCCATTGGAATAACCAGTGATCCGTAAGTGACAAACTTTCACTTTTGCAAAATATCCTTTTAATTTTGGAGAATTATCCTACTTCCTTACATCTCAGAAAAACAAATAAACACAGTTTTAAATCATACTTCAAAACTATTAATATACACAGTCTACCATACATCTTCTTTATTAATTAAATTCATTATTTTTTTCTAATAAAAAATAAACAAAAGATCATTGTTTGCATTTATTCATTTATTGTGACTATATTGTGAGACACCCAGTAGCTAGGCCTGAGAGCACTTATGCCATTGAATTTCATTGTCCATCAATGTTAATTAATTAATTTTGTATGAATACATTTATTTATCTAAATCACTGCAATGTCCATTGTTAATTAATTAATTAATTTTATATGAATAAAATTAATAATCTAAATCAATGGATCTGCATTTGTTCATTACTTTGAATATTTATTTTTTATCCTAATTTGGTTCATGCAATTTTTTCATTAAAACTTATATTTTCATTTTTAAAAAGAAATTTGATTGTATACAATTAAAATATTTATAAATTTATTTATCTCAAGTTTTTATTTCTAATCATTTTTAATTGCATTATTTTTTAAATTTATAATTTTATTTATTATAATTATATATTTTATAAAATATTTATAAATTTATCTATATGAAATTTTTTATTTCTAATAATTTGTATTTTAATTTATAATTTTATTTATTATAATTATATATTTTATAAAAAAATTATTATGAAACCATTTGTCTACATCTACACTCTACCTTTTATATCATTTGTTATTGGTTTTTCTTCATATAAGATATGATCCATATATTATTACAATAATGAATGTTCCATATATAGGGAACATATGGTGACCATTCATGAAAGGATGTCTCTCTTGAATAATCAATAACTATTTATTATTATCATTTACTTATTATATATGATATTTAATAATCAACAATTATATTATTAATTATTATTCTAAGAGAATATCTTTTGGATGTTGTCCAAACATCAACATTTGTGACAATAAATTCATATAAGAAATGTGTAGTATGATGATGATGATGATTAATGTCCACTCACACCAATTGGTCTATGGGGCCTTAAGAAGGTAAAAGATTACTTGAATTTCTTTAAAATTGTATTTATATGCTCAAAAATCATTGAGAGAAGTGTTCCAAGATCACCATAGTTTTGATCACTTATAACATTACGAATACAAATATTTTTAAAATGGAATCTAATATGGGTATATGCATTGAAATATAAGAGGAAATGTTTTTGGTCTTCTACAAACTTAGTCTTTGATTCTTTCATCAGAGTCTGATTGTTCTTATTTTAGTAATGTTGATTTTCTTCTCTGAACTTCTCAAAACTGAGCAGTAATCTTGATCTTCTAAATTAGGGTTCACCACCTTCTTGTAGTGTCTTAATTTCTTTTTATCCACTAATTCTTTATCACCCCAAATATTCTCCTTAAATGTAGAAGTGATAATATTTGTAATTTATTATTGATATTCTACATGATGGCTTCTTCTTGTATTCCCCAATAATTTAGCCGAGATTTGACATCTTTATACCATCCCCGCGTGAGAGGTTGGTGGTTTTTTCTAGAGTATGAAGCAATTTTGGGGAGCCTCTCGTCATCCATGTTGTTTATCTTGTTATTGTATATTAGTTATCTAATCATAGAAATGATCTCAATGGGGGGAATAATTTCTTCTACGAGGAGGATAGGATAGGGTGTATGGCCCTTAATTTTGAGATTATAAGTTATAAAATTCTTTTGGATCTGTTTTTTCTTTCTTTGGGATTCTCTAGATATGTACTGCAACCTCAAACTTCACATCCATATAAGATAACCGGGGTGACGAGAGTGTGAAAGAGGAGTTTTTTTTGTATCCCAAATCCAAATGTCTTCTGATTTACAATTTTTTTCAAGCCCATAATAAGCTTTCCACCCTCCATTTATCATTTTTTTCAATGCTATAGTTCCAATTGAGCTTGTGGTGGATATTGATTCCAAGATATTTGTATGAAGGAATTTCATCCAAGTTATTTTTGTCATAAACGAAAGTATCGTAGGTGATCCTTTTGGATTTAATTATCATAACCTTTGTTTTTTCATTGTTCACAGTCATGCCCATGCTAAAGAAGAAGTCCTTGAGGATTATTAATTGCTTACCTAGGTCATAGTGACTCTTCATCATAAGAACAATATCATAAGAATAAAGAAGGAGGATGATGACTATACTCACGAGATTTGGGCCAACATGATTTGGGCCAACACATCCTACATCCTCCAAACAATATTCTAACTTATCAATATCGATGCCGAAAAGGGTAGGGGATAGGGGAAATCCTTGCTTGACTCCTATATTACAGTTAATTTCTTCTGACCATCCTTCAATGTTCCTAAACTTGGCAATAACTTTCGCATAGAGCCTTACTGCAACAACTCTTAACTCGAAAGGGACTTTAAGCTCTTCAAACCTGTTCTAGAGGTTAGTCCAAAGCACAATGTCAAAAGCTTTTCTAAAATCAATGAAACAACAAAGGAGATCAATTTTATCATTAAGACACTCCTTTGCAATGATCATAAATGTAACAAGGTGTTCCAGAGTGGAATGGTGGCCTCTAAACCCAACCTGACCTCTAGCTCTTTTTCCATGGTTTTCTAGCCATGTACCAATCTTTTTTTCCAAATTACTTTCGTATAGCTTCTATCTAAAATGATGCTAATCATAATGGTCCTATAATTAGAGGGATTTTTTTTATCCCCAATTTAAAAATATGAACAATGACGCTTTGAGTTCAAGGTTTTGGGAAGCCTTATTGGATTGCTAAATTGAATAACTTATATATGTCAGGGATGAGGATAGGTCCTATAATTTTTAATATCTTTCGAGAGCTACTTAACTCCAAACTTAATATATTTTATAGAAAACACTTCATCCTTTGTAGAGTTTTTAGGCATGTGTCCATGACATTATGGGATTCATACATATTTTTAAGGTAAAAATAACTCAATAAATTGATTCATTATATTTTAGTTATTTTATAATTTTATTTTTTTTATGTCTCGCGGAATCAACAACTAGTTGGGCACGTGCCTGCGTTACACATGGCCGTGTTATCCAACTGCTACCACTATAACCTCCAAGTGTGCCCACAATTCCCCTTACGCGGCACACATTGTAAGTTGGAGGGAGTTGAACTCGAAACCTCATGGAACTTCATTTTCATGGCACTTGCCAATTGAGCTGCCCCCCCGGGGGCCTTTAGTTATTTTATAATTATTATTAATTAAACCCATAATTTTTTTTAAACTGAACCATTTATCTACCACTTACTTACCCAATATTACCATCATGTAACGACCCCAATCGTTACGACTACATGCGACACAAATCAAGAGCAATTTTTTGTTTTGTTTTAAGTAGGACAACAATCAACCACAACAATGAATCAACATGACTTGACAACAAACACAACATACACATTCAAGAAATAGAACACAACGGCTTAGCACACTTGCACATAGTGCAACTGGACGAACATGTGATAATCAATAGACAGACAGAAACGACTACCCACTCAATACAAACAAGACAACCCCTACAAGCTAACGAACAACATCAGCAACCCGACACAGTGGCTTCGCCGAACAGGAAATGAAATCTCCATGGCATGCAAACCAATGCATTGAGGAGATACAGAATCACGTACCAAATCAAATCAACGAACAATGACCACATCGGGAAGCCCAGACTCTGGCCACGTTATTATTCGCCTTTATCCATCAGGGCACGCAATGATCCCCTCATCAGGAATCATGTCGTCACCAGGCGATAGGCGTGATAGTACCCTGGTGCAACATCACTTATCTATACATCTAAACCAAGAAAACCCCCTTGTGCTAGGAGATCGAATTATCTTCCAAAATACACAAGGGATATACCCAAGTGCCCAACCCCAAGTCGACAAGACGCAAGGTGACATCATTCAGAATTAAAAGCGTAATTACTAAAGGATTTCTTGTTTTCTACAAGGTAAACATGCGTGATGCAACAACTATGACCAACCCCCATACACAAATCGACTTAAGGCAAAAGGCACAAGTAACCCATTTACCTTATAACTAAAAACAATTTAGCAAAAACTATTAAACCTTCAACCATTAATATTGTGCAACGTAGCTACACTTAAGATAGGCTTAAAGAGTGCAACCATCTAGGCATACCTCAACCATCTGACCATCAAGAACCTATTCTAGCACAAGGTATCTTACCTCATCCAAGTGTTAACCTACATAACAACCTTCAAGTAACATAAAATCAATAGATGGGTTAAGATTCAAGAATCATTTGTTGTTATTAGGATTATGATAGAGTTATGATTGTTTTCTGATGCAGGAGCATCGCCAGCACCATCAAGCGAGCCAGCGTGGATCGGGAGACAGCTGGACCAGCGGCACAAATTTTGAAAATGATTTGGAACTGTTGCGCAAATCTTAAATGAAGTCATTTAAGAGATGAGCCTTTAATCTCTCATCGTTTAGTAGATAGATGGCATTTAATTTAGTTAATGCTGGTAGATAGGAATTTAATTTTAGATTTGATAGCCTAGAGTCCAAGAGGGGAAACGGATATAGACACCCTCATGGTATGATTGTAACATTAAGCAGCATTATCAATTCAGGAGCAAGAAGGGAAGAGCAAGCAGAGAACTGTGTTTAGAACACCCATGTACAGGCATTTGAATTAATAGAAGAGATTTGATTCAAATCCATGGTTTATGTTGTTTTCTCTGTGTAATTGATGTTATTCTCATGGATGTTTGCTTCCTGTCATGCATTTGCTTTTATACGTTGTGTATGTGATTTCATGTGTGAATTGAATTCTGAGAGAGTGAGTGAATGAGTTTCAATTGTTTCTCTAACTAAGCCAGAGGATTCCTGCAAGGAGTGCAGTTGAATTGTCCTCAAGGAGTGCGTGACAGAAGGGTTCAATTAGAGATAAATTTTGTTCTCATTTCGTCGAAGGTACAGTTAGGCACAGTGTCGTGCAAGGAGTGCACAGGCCAAGCTAAGTCTCAGAGTTGCGATTCTGAGCAGAGTATCGGACGATTGTTGTTGCAGGTGTGCGTAGAGTCGATTCCCTTCAACACTTAAGCGTTGTTGAAGACTTGCCGCAAGGAGTGCGCGCAAGGTTTCTCTCTGCAGACTAAGTCGTGGAAAAGCTCAAGAGGAGTAGGCCTTTGAATTCACTGAAGGATAGGCGCAGGGAAGCGTTGCAATTTGGTGAGGCGTCGGATCAGTGATTAATTTCCCGTCAACCATCAGATTCGATGGAAGTTATGCCGGGGTTAAGCCCTAGTGAATAGGAATCATCGGGGTTCAGTATTTCGTAAATTTTGGGAACAAGGAAATCGCAACATCAGGAATCGCGATCCGCGATATCCCGACAGGATCATAATCGTCCATTGGAGGAGACGGGTGTCAAGAGATCCCAAGGAGTCGGAGTTCGAAGCATCGGAGTTTTCGAAGGCAGAGAACTCGTGCAACTGGAAATCGCGAAATGTGATATCCCAATGGAAGGGTAGTGTGGGCCACGATGGGAGTTAGTGGAGGACAGGTGTCACCCCATATCGGGGATCGGGGAAAGGGAAGTCCCGAGTCCATCGACATCAGGATTCGCGATCTCGCGAATCCTGAATTCCCGACAGAGGTGTTGAAGCAGGGGTGGAAAGGTCAATTCACACATGCGCATCGAAGATTCGACGCATCAGTTATCGGAAGTCGAAAATTCAAAGTGCATGACATCGCGAGTTGTGAAATCGCGATAGAGCAGAAGTCCTGATAGGTACGGGAAGAAGTCAACGTTGACTCGCATCGGGTTTCGGGGAATTTCGAGGCACGAAACACGCGACCATAGAATTCGCAAAATCGCAAAGTCCAATTTCCCGATCATTAAGGGGAATCAGTTGAAGAGTTGTTGTGGATAAGGAGATTTCTCGATAGGAAATCAGAAGAACCCTTGAGTTCTTCGAGCTGTGAGGGAAAGAAGGTCCTGTGTGAGCAGACGTGCTCCGAGGGAGTTAGCCGGCATCAAAGTGGTATCAGAGCAGGATTATTTCTTTGCTTTCTGTAGCAGAGAAGAGAATTCACCATGCCACCAAGGAGAGAAATACAATCATCTGATCCAGAAGATAGGGAGGTGCGAAGAAGAGGCAGGCCGGTAGGAAATCCAGAAGTGGAGAGATAGATGAGAGATCTCCGAGTAAGACTCGAGGATATGGAGACAACTCAAAGATGCACAGCTAGTGCAGGGGATTTCAGCGATTCAGAGGATGAAGTTGAAGCTGAACGCGACGAGGAAGTTGCAGCTGAAGATGCAGCGAATGAACGACTAATCAAAGCTATTTCCAGGATGGGTGCAAAGGAGAAAATGGACATCCCAGTTTACGAGGGGAACTTGGATGCAGAAGAGCTATTAGATTGGATTAGAGCTCTGGATACTTACTTCGATTATGAAGATATCGAAGAAGACAAGAAGGTGAAGCATGTTGTTACGCACTTGAAAGGACATGCAACATTATGGTGGGACGAGTTACAAGTAGATAGACGCTGCAAAGGCAAGTAGAAGATCAAGAGTTGGAATAGAATGATTGCGAAGATGAAAGCGAAATTCATCCCAAGAGACTATCAAATTACTCTGTTCAAGAGGATGCAGAACCTGAAACAGAAGCTGATGATAGTGAAAGAATACACTGAAGAATTCTATCGACTGAACATTAGAGCAGGTCATCGGGAGAGCGATGATGAGAAGGTTGCCAGATATCTGAATGGTCTAAGATACGACATTCAGGATGAATTAAGTATGGCGACCATTCGGACTGTAGAGGACGCTTATCAGATGGCCCTGAAAGCGGAGGAGAAGCTGAGCCGTAAGAAAGGTCAGCGGGGTCGAGGCAGGAGTTAACCCAGAGGCAAAGCAGTTGCCCAGGATAAATACCAGAAGCCCAAGGAGGAATGGAAGAGACCTCAGGGTAAATTTGAGAGAGGTGGAACCTCACAGTGAGGGCCACATGTTGAACAGAGAGGGCAGCGTACAGAGCAGAGCGGAGGATATGATGACAGCAACACTTTTTCTTGTACTAGAGGTAGAGGAAGAGGAAGAGGCGGAGTAATCACGTGCTTCACATGTGGGAAGAATGGGCACAAGTCTTACGAGTGTCCAGAGAAGAAGAAGGGTGGAGGAGAAACTCACATCACCGAGGCGCAGAGACAGGATGTTGAGGCTGAAGATGCAGAAGGCGGAAGATTGCTTATGATGCGTAAAGTCCTTTTGACACCTGAGAAGGAGGTGGAAAGTTCGGTCCAAAGGACCCGACTGTTCAGAACATCTTGCAAGACCAAGGATAGGGTGTGCAAGGTTATAGTGGACAGCGGTAGCACAGATAATCTCATTTCAACCGAGATGGTAGAGAATATGGAGCTGGAGACGACTGATCATCCGAGCCCATACAAAGTTTCATGGCTACAAAAGGGGCACCGGGTAAGTGTTACTAAACAATGCTTGGTTGAATTCAAAATAGGGGGATATAATGATAAGATCTTATGTGATGTTATTCCCATGGATGTATGTCATTTATTGCTGGGTAGACCATGGCAATATGACAGAAATGTGATTCATGATGGGAGAATGAACACATATACCCTGGAGAAGAATGGGAGAACCCATGTGTTGCTTCTGATAAAGGATAAGGAGGTGAAGCCAGAAGTAAGCAACAAAGTACTTCTCATGAGTGGGAAAGAGCTCCTTACAGAGGTGAAGAAGAAGGAATATCCACAATTCTTTGTGGTCAGAAAATCGAGAATTGTTCTGACTAGCACAAGAGTGGATGATTTACCAGATGAGGTTCAGAAGCTGCTGGAAGAGTTCGTTGACATCATAGTGGACGAATTACCTCGTTCATTGCCACTGATGAGGAGTGTGAGTCATCATATTGACCTCATACCAGGAGCTAGTTTTCCAAATAAATCCACGTACAGGTTGACGCCGTAGGAAAATGAAGAGGTTAAGAAGCAGGTCCAGGAGTTGTTGGACAAAGGGTTGGTCAGGGAAAGCTTGAGTCCATGTGTTGTTCCGACAGTACTCAGTCCGAAGAAAGACGGAGGCTGGAGGATGTGTACCGACTCAAGAGCGATTAACAAAATAACCATTAGATACAGGTTCCCATTGCCAAGAATGGATGATCTGATGGATTTCCTGAGTCGGACAAAGTATTTTTCAAAGATAGATTTGAAGAGTGGATATCACTAGATTCGCATGAGAGAAGGCGATGAGTGGAAGACATCCTTCAAAACCAACGAAGGAATGTATGAATGGCTAGTCATGCCGTTTGGTTGACAAATGCACCAAGTACCTTTATGAAGCTGATGAATGAAGTCCTGAGGGAATTCATCGGTAAATTTGTCATTGTTTATTTGGATGACATACTGATTTAAAGTAAATCAGAGGATGAACATCTGAAGCACTTGGCCATTGTGATGAAGAAGCTACAACAAGAGAAGTTGTTGATTAAAGTGAGAAATTATTCATTTATGAAGACATAGCTCATTTACTTGGGTTTTGTTATTTCGGAAAATGAATTGAGGATGGATCCGGATAAGGTGGAAGTGATTAAGAATTGGCCATCACCGAGAAATATTTTTGAGGTGAGAAGTTTTCATGGTTTGGCTAGTTTCTACCAGAAATTCATTAGGAATTTCAATGGAATCAGCACGACGATGATGGATACAGTGAAGAAGCGACATAAATATTTTCATTGGACAGAAGAGGCTGAGAAGAGCTTCAATCTGTTGAAGCAAAAGATTACGGAACGACCAGTGTTGGTCTTACCGGATTTTCAGAAAACATTTGAGGTGAAATGTGATGCAAGTGGATTTTCCATAGGAGCGGTCTTGAGTCAGGAAGACAGACCAGTTGCATATTTCAGCAAGAAATTGGATGAGGAAAAATTGAAGTACTCCACGTATGATAAGGAATTTTATGCTATCATACAAGCGTTGAAGAAGTGGAGGCATTACTTGATCCCGAAAGAATTTGTTTTGTACAGTGATAATCATGCATTGCAGTTTGTGACTCAACAGGAGAAGTTGAATCAGAAACATGCAAAATGGGTAGAGTATATGCAGAATTTCACATTTGTGATTAAGCATATTTCAGGTACTGCTAACAAAGTGGTTGATTCTTTGAGCAGGAAGTGTTTTTTGCTGCAGGAATTCCGAGTCAAAACATTGGGTTTTGAAAACCTCAGGGACATGTACGCAGAAGATGCAGATTTTGCAGAAGCGTATGAAGCAACTGAGAATCCAGTTCTCAGAGATCGGAGTCCTTGGATAGATTATATGATCTAGGAAGGGTTGTTGTTCAGAGGCAATCAACTGTGTATTTCGAAATGCTCCATGAGGGAGAACTTGTTAAAAGATAAACACAGTGGGGGTTTAGCAAGACATTTTGGCCATGACAAAACATTTGCGAAGCTGAATGAATCATATTTTTGGTCAGGGATGCGAGTAGATGTCAAGCGATTTGTTGATAGATGTCGGGTATGCCAACATTCGAAGGGAAGGAAACAGAATGCAGGTCTTTATCAGCCATTTCCCATACCAGAAAGGTCGTGGGAGGCGATCAGTATGGATTTTGTATTGGGATTACCAAAGACACAAAGGGGTATTGATTCCATCTTTGTGGTTGTGGACAGGTTTTCAAAAATGGCACATTTTATCCCATTCCAGAAGACCAGTGATGCGACGCACATCGCCAATCTATTTTTCAAGGAGGTCATTCGACTTCATGGATTGCCAAAAAGCATAGTTTCAGACAGGGACACTAAATTCATAGGGAATTTTTGGAGGACCTTATGGAAGAAGCTAGGAACTGACTTGGCGTTTAGTTCTTCTTATCATCCGCAGATGGATGGAAAAACAGAGGTGGTGAACATAAGTCTAGGAGACTTGCTGAGGAGCCTGGTGACGGAGCACCATAGCAGTTGGGACCATATATTACCACAGGAAAAGTTCGCATACAATGATTCAGTGAATCAGAGCACAGGCCGAAGTCCGTTTCAGATCATATATGGCATGCAATCGAGAGGAGTCTCTGAACTGAGAGATTCAGAACAGACTGCTACTAGCAACACTAGTGCAAAAGAATTTGTTGAGGCAATGAAGGAACTTCACGGCCAAGTGAAGCAGCGACTGATAGATTCAAATTAGGAGTACAAGCGCAAAGCAGATCAGCATCAGAGACAACTTCAATTTGAAGTTGGTGATCTGGTTCTGGCACATTTGAGGAAGGAAAGGTTCCCAAGGGGAACATACAATAAGTTGAAAATGAAGAAAATTGGGCCATGTAGAGTCCTGAAGAAATTCGGAGAAAATTCTTATGAGATTGAGTTGTCGGATGGCATTGGGATATCTCTGATATTCAATATTGCAGATTTATACCCATACAAGGCTGGAGAAGCAGAGACTGAAACTGAGGAGCCAGTGATCCGGTGAGTGAAACAATTACCAGTTGCAGAAAAGCCACAGATGGAGTGCATACTGGACGACAGAGTAGGTAAGAAGACCCGAAGGAAGGAATACTTTGAATATATGGTCAAATGGAAGGGCCACCCAGTGGAAGATGCTAGCTGGGAGAGTGAAGAAGTGATACAAAAGCATGTACAGACCGTTTAAGAGCTCATGGATAGGAGCCCATGAAAGTTTTCAAGCCGAGGAGTATGATGCAGGCACATCGCCAGCACCATCAAGCGAGCCAGTGTGGAGCGGGAGACAGTTGGACCAGTGGCACAAATTTTGAAAATTCTTTTGAATTGTTGCGCAAATATTAAATGAAGTCATTTAAGAGATGGCACACTTGTATATTGTAATGGACCTTGAGCCTTTAATCTCTCTTCCTTTAGTAGATAGACGACATTTAATTTAGTAGATAGATAGATAGAGATAAATTTTGTTCTCATTTCGTCGAAGGTACAGTTAGGCACATTACCGTGCAAGGAGTGCGCAGGCCAAGCTAAGTCTCAGAGTTGCGATTCTAAGCAGAGTATCAGACGACTGCTGCTGTAGGTGTGCGCAAAGTCGATTTCCTTCAACACTTAAGCGTTGTTGAAGACTTGCCGCAAGGAGTGCACGCAAGGTTTCTCTCTGCAGACTAAGTCGTGGAAAAGCTCAGGAGGAGCAGGCCTTCGAATTCACTGAAGGATAGGTGCAGGGAAGCATTGCAGGTTGGCAAGGCGTCGGATCAGTGATTAATTTCCCGTCAACCATCAGATTCGACGGAAGTTACGCCGGGGTTAAGCCCTAGTGAATAGGAATCATCGGGGTTCGGTATTTCGTAAATTCCGGGAACAAGGAAATCGCAACATCAGGAATCACGATCCGCGATATCCTGACAAGATCAGAACCGTCCATCGGAGGAGACGCATGTCAGGAGATCCCGAGGAGTCATAGTTCGAAGCATCATAGTTTTCAAAGACAGAGAACTCGTGCAACTAAAAATCGCGAAACACGATATCCCGACGGAAGGGTAGTGTGGGCCACGACAGGAGTTAGTGGAGGACAGGTGTCACCCCATATCGGGGATCGGGGAAAGGGAATTCCTGAGTCCATTGACATCAGGATTCGCGATCCCACGAATCCCGAAATCCCAACAGAGGTGTTGAAGCAAGAGTGGAAAGGTCAATTCACATGTGCGCATCGGAGATTCGGCGCATCGGTTATCGGAAGTCGGAAATTCAAAGTGCATGACATCGCGAGTTGCGAAATTGTGATAGAGCAGAAGTCCTGATAGGTACGGGAAGAAGTCAACGTTGACTCACGTCAGGTTTCGGGGAATTTTGAGGCACAAAACACACGACCATAGGATTCGTGAAATCGCGAAGTCCGATTTCCTGATCATTAAGGGGAATCAGTTGAAGAGTTGTTGTGGGTAAGGATATTTCCCGATAGGAAATCAGAAGAACCCTTGAGTTCTTCGGGCCGTGAGGGAAAGAAGGTCATGTGTGAGCGGGTGTGCTCCGAGGGAGTTAGCCGGCGTCATTTTCCAAGGTTGTTTCTAAGATTTTATTTTGCTTGTAAAGTCATTTAATTCATTTGTAAATTTAAAAACTCCTCACACAATGAAAATCATAAAAATTATTTAAATTTTTCTCCTCCCTTTTTAATTATACATAAACTAAATTGGCAAAAAAGTATTAATGAAAATGGGTATGTTGATAGACGCCTTTATATATACAAATATATATTCTAAGGTTGCACTAATAATTGTACAAATGGAATGGCGAGTGTGGATAAATCGTTGTTCTTACATTATTCAATGGATACTTATTATTGTTGTGTTTTTAAAGGTCAACATGCTTTATGTCCATATATCAAGAGTACCATGGATCATGGAACAAGTAATTTACCAACATAAGAGACCAACATATAAAGGAGTAAATCGTTGATAAAATGAATTGCTACCCGCCATTACAGAACTAAACCACAATTAAAACGTTTATACAAAACAGATATAATTTCTGGAAAAATGTTGATGTATTTACCAGACTGATACACGCAATTCCAGGAATACAAAATGGATATAATTTCTAGAAAAACGTTGATGTATTTACTGGACTGATACATGCAATTCTAGGACTATCACAGCAGTTACAAGTTGATATAAAAACGGATAAGCAATAAATTTGCTTCCAACATACCTATACACAAAACCGTTGCCTATACAACGCTAATATTCACCTATATAAACGTATGGGAAATGCTATCTAACCTTACATCACTGACTAACATATGTAAATTAAGGGAAAACGCTACCTAATAATTATATCATTGTCTAAAAAGGAATTAATCATATAAAGGAGTAACAAGGATTTAACGATGTATATAATTTGTTGTCTATCATACATTAGAGCATAAATTCGATGTCCACTAAACATGTGAACTTGATACTATACAATAATAAAAATCGCTAGTATACAACCTCTATAGAGTCATTGTCAATATTACTGTCAATCGCAACCATAGATAAATTAATAATCGCTATTAGATAATGAATAAAAATCATTGTCGTTCATAACCTCCCTCTAGTATGGAATTTGTTGTCAACGTTTACTGTCAACCGTATGATATCACTCTATAAAGGTAAAACATGAAATATAATCTTCTTGTCAAAGTTTTACACTGGGTAAATAACAATTAACTTTCTAAATATGTAAAAGGGATGAGGACGCAGTCAACACAATGATCAATCACCACGATGTCATTCCAATGTGTAATTTTAAAAATTCGCAATAGATAATTCGCTATATAATTAAGTTTGTTGTAGATAATTCTATATAGATAGTTCGCAGTATAGCTATTTCTGTATAGATAATTTTGTGTATAATTAAATTTGTTGTATAGGAATTGCATCTATTTGGATTCGTTGGGTAAATAATTACGTCTAGGTACAGTCTCGTTGTACATAAACTCACTGTAATAACTATATAAAATTACATTGTTTAGTTCCTTTATGATTTGTTGTGTAAAGATGTGGGAAAACGATTTGAGCTAAGTAAAAGGAATGCCAAAAGAAACATAACCGCTATATAATAAATTGGGTAAAAATGAAGATAAATTCTATATAAAAACGAAAGCAAACACTAAGTGAAAACGAATTAGCTGCCAAGTAAATCGCAGTGGGGAAGGGCCACAAAAGTCATAAGGGAAAATCTGGATGATGAGCCATGAGAATCATTGTGAATTTTTTGTGTAAAGGCTAAGTAAAGACTTAAAAAAAAACTCAGAGATAATCCATCACAGGAAAACGCAGAAGAAATCAACTGCCAGAAAACGCAGAAGTAAACAATCACAAGAAAACGTAGAGATTTGACATTCAAGTCTCAGGGGTTTATCCAAGATTCAACAATTAAAACGTAGAGAAAATCAAAGTTTTAATCAACAAGGCACAGAGATAAGTAAGGTAGATGGCTGGGAAAAAATTATCCTTCGCTCATCATCCATGCACAGAAAAGTAGGGCATTAGAATCTATAGGTCTATTAACACCGAAGTGACGATCGTCGATTCGGCTCCTGGCCAACTGCTCAGGCATGGACTAAGGATCTAGGGATTAATATGGAAGATAAAGCACAATCTCTTCATAATAATCAATAAAATAAAACAGAACAATCATAGCGATCAGGGATCAGGTTGATAAGGACATCAATTCAAAAGCAGCTAGCGTAAAGCTATGATGACTCTAAGATCTTGATTAAAAACAATGAGTAAAACACATTTATTTACACAATAGATGTACAATAATGAAAGTGAAAGAACCATATTAATCTACCATTAAAAAATAAACGCATGCGTACCGTAGCCCAAGGTGACAACTCTAAGTCATTGTCCCACGCGAGCTCCTTCCAGCTACCCCTTTTCGATCGATGTGACTTCACAAGTACCTCCCAGCCAATATTAGGGGTACTCTTCTTCCCCCTAAACCCCCTAAGACACAAAGGGGCCATGCACATTATACCAAAGAACATATAGCACCCATCTCGCCTTGCAAGGTTAAGCTACCACTCGTCACCCGAGATGGGTATCCCAACTCCCACAAGATAAGTCAGTCAAGACAAAAATTCAACGATGTAACATTACGCATAAAATATGAGATCCATACTCCTCCTCCTCCATCCTTTTTATAGAGTTTCTAAGTGAGTTCTTTCCCAAATTACCATTTAATTTATTTTTCATTAATTTAATTCAGAAAAACCTCCCCCATACACATGTCACCCATCCTCCTAGTTTCACCAAAAATTAATTTCATTAATTATTTAATTATTCTTATTTCCCTCACCCACCAAAAATCATTCCTAAAAACGCTCCTTGGTGTCTCAATATTCCCTTACACATTTTAAATGACTTACCCCCTTACTAAATTCCTAGTTGAGTTCATAATTAGAAAGTTCTTAAAGCCAAGATTCCTTACTAAGTTAGTTATTCATCTTTTTCGTTACATTTCCCTTTTTCTTTATGTTTCCCCTTTTTCCCTTAGTTTCATGTTTCTTTTAAATCTCCCTCTTTTCCCTTTTTAACTAAAACTAAAATTAGCAAGTGTAGAAATCCACCTTTTACCCCTTTGTCTTTTTAATTAATAAAATTTAATTAGCATATGTAGATAAAACAATCATTTCCCTTTTAAAATTTTAATTCCCCCAATAAAATTTGATTTTATTAAATTAATTGAATTTATTACCCTCTTCTCATTACATGTTTAATTATCAGTATTATATTTGACCACAAGCGTCACTTAGACCTAGATTTTAATTCACTAGGTTGGGCGACATTTTTATTAGGGAAAAATTGTTTTTAAATCTTACTTGTCACATCATTCGTTCTAAGGTCGTCTAGGTTTATTTACTTACCCGTTGAAATTGCAATGTGCCCTTCAGGACACACTAGGTTCTCCAAAGGTGCCACTCGCCACTTTCTATTTTTCTTGGGCGACATACCCTTCAAGACACACTACGTGCTCCAAAGGTGCCACTCGCCTCTTTATGTTTTCCTTGCACGACATGTCCTTCAAGATGCACTACATGCTCCAAGGGTGCCACTCACCTCTTGACTGACTTGGTAGACATCCAAAACCCCTGGAGTCAATACTCTGTCAGGTGATCTTGTGGGAGACTAAGGGACTCTAAGGAATAAGGCTCATGCCTTATTACACGCCCCTTATATTCATCGTGAGCGATTGTCGCAATCTTCCCTCACGACATTGTGGATCTTCTCGAACTAGGTAATCGTTAATATATAGTTCAAGCCATGGCGGGAGTGCTAGTAGGTTGTGGAAGGGTTGTTGTCCACACCTCTCCCTCAAAGTCTCTAGTTGTCGTGCGTGACCCCTCTACTCCAAATGTGAGTCTAGTCAACAAGCTATCGTCAGCCTGCATCATTAATAAATCATGTCAACAATAATAATCAATCATCATAACATCTAATCAGATGTACATATGTCATATCAATAATAATCAAACCCCAATAGTACACTCCCTGACTCAGTCTGGAGTCCAAGTGGTTTCATCGATGCCAATGCATCCTCGAGGTCCAAATTCTTGCACACTCAAAAGAACCCAGTCAATAGCACCTTTCTATGTAAACACACAAAATAACATATCATCATATCCATAATGCCTCATAATCATAATCAAGCGGACAATAGTATAATAATTTGGATCACTTGCAAGCAAGTGTCCTCAAAAAATAAGTTTGCTCAGCGCGTGCAAGAGCGGGATGTTACATGCACCCCCTCTTGGTCTAAACTCCGTCCCGAAGTTTCACAATATATAAGTGCCAAAATAATGTGTATCACAGTATCATAAGTCTATCTATCAAACAAAAATGGAAACTGTTGGCACATATCATATGCGTCCTCTCAGGTCGTCGAGCACGAACTATAGTTGTCCCACTGGACCTTGACCTGATCTATTGTTCGATGTCGTAGTTGTCGAATGCGATAATCTAGGATGAGGATTGACTCAGTCGTGAGTGCACCCTCGTCAAATAACTGCAAGGAAATCATGTCAATAACATGTGTAGGATCACTAATATAATGTCTCAAAACAGATACGTGAAAAACATCGTGCATACGCCTCAAAGAATCAGGCAATGCTATTCTATAGGCCAGAGGCCCCTTCTTCTCCACAATATCGAGAGGTCCCATGAACCTAGGAGAGACCTTATCACCCTTTCCAAACTTGATCGAACTCTTATGTGGTTTCACCCGCAAGAAGACTCGATCTCTAACTTCATAACTACAGTCAACACGGTGCGCATCAACATAACTCTTATGTTGATATTGCGCTTCTTTGATCCTTTGTCTTATTATTTGCATTTAATCTTCCATTTCTTGGATCGCTTCTGGTCCCACCAAGACCCTATCCTCAAGACAATCCCAACTCAAAGGCATTTGACACAGTCGCCCATAACGAAACTCGAAAGGTGCCATCTTAACGGTGCTTTGATAACTATCGTTATCACAGATTCTACCAGTGGAAAGAATCCCTCCCAACGATTTTGTTGGTCCATCACATACATGCACAACATGTCATCCAAGATTTGTTTTGTTCCTTCGGTCTTCTCGTCTATCTCCGAGTGATACGCAGTACTAAAGTTAAGTCGGGTTCCCAAGGCCTATTGGAAACTAGTCCAAAATCATCAACTAAACATCGATCATTGATCGGATTTAATCCTCTTATGCATGCCATGCAGCCTCACAATCTCGTTGATGAAAACTCTAGCTATGTCAGGTGCCTTTTACATCGTATGCACAGGAATAAAATGAGAAGCACTCTTCGTCAGAGTGTTGACTACCAAAAAAATCGAGTCATGTTTCCTTTCCATTAGTGGCAATCCAACAATGAAATCCATCAAAACAACCTCCCATTTCGATTTCGAAATAGCTTGTGGTTGTAGTAATCATGCCGGAGGTCTATATTCAGCCTTCTCCTGTTGCCATTCTAGACATCTTGCCACGTAGTTGACTATGTCTGCCTTCATTCCTCTCCAGAATAATAAGGGTTTAAGGTATGCCCTCATCTTCGTGGCCCCCGGGTGAGCCATGTACACTACTCTGTGAGCCTCATTTAGTATCAAAATCCTCAACTCATCATTCGGTGGTACATAAATTTGATTTTTAAATCTCAATAATCCATCATCGTCAAATGTAAATCCTTCAAATATTGGTACCATCATTGTGTTTTGTCTGATAAAATCCTTGACCTCTTTGTACCAATCATCATCGCACTGTAAAATTAGAATCTTTTCACGTATATTCGTATGAAGAGGCAACACCGAAAATATGCATGGTCTCCGACTCAATGCATCTTCCACTCGGTTCACTATTCCCTTTATGTAAGTAATCACGAAATCATACTCGCTAAAGCAATTCCGACCAAAGTCGTTGTCACGCGTTCAGGTCGCTTTGCATAAAGATGTGTTGTAGTCCACAGTGGTCCATTTTTAGTTCAAATTTTCATCCAATAAGGTAGTGTCTCCAAACCTTCAAGGCATATACAATGGATAACAACTCCAAATCATGCGTTGCATAGTTCTCTTTATGCCTTCTCAACTTCCTCGAGATGTAAGCGATCACTCGACCATCTTGCATCAAGACTCTGCCTAAGCCTTCCTTGGATGCATCAGTGCATACCAATAATTTTGTGTCCATGTTAAGGACCATCAATATCGGTGTTGTTTTCAACAACTCTTTGAGCCTCTGAAATGCTTCCACGCATTTCTCGGTCTAAACAAACTTCTTTTTCTTCTTCTGCAATTTCATGATTGGATTTGCTATCTTCGAAAATCCCTCGACGAACCGTCGATAGTATCCTACTAAACCCATGAAGATATGCACTTCTGGGACATTCATCGACATAGGCCATTCTGTAATAGCCTCGACCTTTTCTTGATCCATGAAGATACCTTCGTTGGAGATTACATGCCCTAAGTAGTGAATATTCGATAGGTAATACGAGAATTTAGACAATTTACCATACAATTTGTTCTCTCGCAGACACTGTAGCACCAAGTGCATGTTCTCATCATGCTCCTCCAGCGTCCGAGAGTAAATCAAAATAACGTAACTGAATACTTGGATTAACTTGCCCAAGTATTCGTGGAACATCCCATTCATCAAACTCATAAATACCCCAGGGGTGTTTCTCAATCCAAAAGGTAAAACAGTAAACTCATAATGTCCAAACCTCATCTTAAAAGTGGTCTTAGGGACATCATCCTCCTTGATCTGTAATTAGTGATACCCTGATCGCAAATTGATATTTGAAAACATTGTCACACCCTTCATCTAATCAAACAGATCATCAATCATCGACAACGGATATTGATTCTTGATTGTTGCCTTGTTTAATTGACGGTAGTCAATGCAGAGTCTCTACGACCCATCCTTCTTTTGTATTAATATAAGAGGCGTACCCCACGGTGACACACTAGGACGTATCAGTCCTAGGTCTAGTAACTCCTTCAGTTGCATTCTCAACTCCTGTAACTCTAGGGTCAACATACAATAAGGCGTTCTCGCTATCGATTCAGTCCCCGGTTTTAGGTCTATGGTAAATTCCAATTCCCTCTCCAGTGACATCCCAGGTAACTCCTCTGGTAATACGTCCTCAATATCTCTCACTGTCGGAAGGTGTTCTATACCTTCCTCTACTCCCTTTTCATTTAACGCAAGGATCGCTTAAAGCTTACACCCCTTGTGCATGCTCTTCTGTAGATGAAAGGAAGAGATGAACCTCAGGGAAACTCCAAGGTTCCGACCTAAAATCACACGTCTTTGTCCCTCATCATCGACCAAACTCAACCACTTCGTCTTACAGTTGAGTATCGCCTCTTGCGATCCCAACCAGTCCATACCGATCACGACGTCATAAGATCCTAATATCGTGATGTACAGGTTGGCCCTGGTGACAAACTCTCCCAGGTTAAGGGTACAACCCGTAACCTTCCCTCTGACCTTTTGTTTGGCTCCCGAAGCCATCTCTACAAATATAAACTCATCATGTTTGACTGCCTTTACCTTAATTCTTTTTAGCGTTGCACCTGAAATGAAACTCTCGGTAGCACCAAGATCTATCAAAATACTAAGGGTTTGGTCAGCGACGATACCTGACATCTCGAGCATAGTCAACTGGTGCTCTTCCTGGTGGTTATTCACTTCTTCATGAATCCAATGGGCCTTGCCCAAATCTCCCATGGTAGTGGGTCCAGCTGATCCAGCTGCTCTAGTCCTCTCCACTGGCCAGTCACGGTGGTAATGTGGCTCTCCACATCCCAACACACTTTCTTTGGTCCATTAATCCTAGTACCTGAAGTAGAAGCTGAATCCTAACCTCAAGGTCCAACATGAACTTTTTGACCTTAAGTTTCTTGGTAATTTGGTGCGGAGCATCCCGAAGTAGCTCCAAAAATGGGCCTCGTACTCGGGCACCATACAGCCTCCTTGTCGCATAGTGTTGAACTCTTTGAGCTAACACTCAATGGATCCCATTGATGGATACCTCTCTCGGAACCGTTCCTCGAACAATTCCCATGACACGTCTTCGAATTCCATGTTCAAATGTGGCAGGAGCGTCTTCCAC
Source organism: Picea engelmannii (assembly GCA_009831015.1). Classification (NCBI taxonomy): domain Eukaryota; kingdom Viridiplantae; phylum Streptophyta; class Pinopsida; order Pinales; family Pinaceae; genus Picea; species Picea engelmannii. The sequence continues at coordinate 316,346 of ML783326.1, read as the reverse complement.
CAAGAAGAGCGCTCCCCTTCAGTTGAAATACCTCCTTGCAGACCTTTATGCTCAAGGTCGTAACTATGAAGCGTGAAGCACATCACCTTGCTCTACAGCCATGCTTTGATGACGTAACCATTCGTGGCACTCGTGGACTCGAGAACTCATATCTCTCGAGTTCTTAGTGGATGCTAATGGTACTTGTTGGGGCGCACTGTGGACCCTTAGGGGTATAGGTTCCCTGGCCTCATCTCAGTGCAGATGGTGAATCAAGGCCTCTGACAATCTCTTGAAGGACCTGGTTAGACCATCATCATCCATTGCAACAATCGGATCTATCCCAAGGACTTGTTCCTCCCCTTGGGGTTAGACTATGAGGGTGCAGGCACTTCTGGAGGCGTCACACCTCCTTCCATGGCACCACACTGCGAACCCCTGTGGCATCCTCTAATCGAGATCACCACATGGACACATTAATGTTTTTAATTAGCGCTAGGTTAATACTCAAGGGTTTACTGCAGTGGAAAACATGGCGATCCGCAGTCGCAGGGTTGAACCCGCTCTGATACCATATGTAACGACCCCAATCGTTATGACTACATGCGATGCAAAGCAAGAATTTTTTTTTGTTTGTTTTAAGAAGTACGAAAATCAATGACAACAATGAATCAACATGACTTGACGATGAACACAACATACGCATTCAGGCAACAGACCACAACGACTCAGCACACTTGCGCATCGTGCAACTGGACAAACGTGCGATAATCAATAGACAGACATAAACGACTACCCGCCCAACACAAGAAATTCAACTCCTACGAGATAACAGACAACATCAACAACCTGACACAGTGGCTTCGACGACCAGGAAATGAAACCTCCATGATGCACAAACCAACAAATTGAGGCATTACAGAATCAAGTACCAAATCAAATCAACGAACAATGCCCGCATTTGGAAGCCTAGACTCCAGTCAGGTTATCATTTTCCTTTATCCATTAGGGCACACAATGATCCCCTCATCAGGAATCATGTCGTCACCAGGCGATAGGCATGACAGTACCCTAACCCAACTTCACTTATCTAGACCTCTAAACCAAGCAAACCCCCTCATGCTAGGATACCAAATTCTCTACCAAAATAAATGAGGGTTATACCCAAGCGCCCAACCCCAAGTCGACAAGACGCAAGGTGACATCATTCAGAATTAAAAAACACAATTATTAAAGTATTTCTTGTTTCCTACAAGGTACACATGCGTGATGCAACAACTATGACCAACCCCCATACACAAATCGACTTAAGGAAAAAGTTTCAAGTAACCCATTTACTGTTTAACTAAAAACAATTTAGCAAAATATATTAAACCTACAACCATTAATCTTGCGCAACGTAACTACACTCAATATAGGCTTAAAGACTGCAACCATCTGGCCATCAAGAACCTATTCTAGCACAAGGTATCGTACCTCATCTAAGTGTTAACCTACATAACAACCTTCAAGTAACATAAACTCAACAAATGGGTTAAGATTCAAGAATCATTTGTTTTTATTAGGATTATGATAGAGTTATGGTTGTTTTCCAAGGTTGTTTCTAAGATTTTCTTTTGCTTCTAAAGTCATTTAATTCATTTGTAAATTTAAAAACTCCTCGCACAATGAAAATCAAAAACATTATTTAAATTTTTATCCTCCCTTTTTAATTATACATAAACTAAATTGGCAACAAAGTATTAATGAAAAGGGGTATGTTGATAGAAACCTATATATATAGAAATATATATTCTAAGGTTGTACTAATAATTGTACAAATAGAATGGAGAGTGTGGATAAATCGTTGTGCTTACATTATTCAATGGATACTTATTATTTTTTTGTTTTTATAGGTCAACATGCTTTATGTCCATATATGAAGAGTACCATGGATCATGGAACAAGTAATTTACCAACATAAGAGACCAACATATAAAGGAGTAAATTGTTGATAAAATGAACTTCTACCCACCATTACAGAACTGAACCGCAATTAAAACATTGATACAAAACAGATATAATTTCTGGAAAAATGTTAATGTATTTACCAGACTAATACACACAATTCCAGGAATACAAAATGGATATAATTTATGTAAAAACATTGACGTATTTACCGGACTGATACACGCAATTCTAGGACTGTCACAACAGTTACAAGTTGATATAAAAATGGATAAGAAATAAATTCGCTTCCAACATACCTATACACAGAACCGTTGCATGTACAACGTCATCATTCACCTATATAAACTTATGGGAAACACTATCTAACCTTACATCACTGACTAACATATGTAAATTAAGGGAAAACGCTACCTAATAATTATATCGTTGTGTAAAAAGAAATTAATCATATAAAGGAGTAACAAGGATTTAACGATGTATATAATTCGTTGTCTATCATACATTAGAGCATAAATTAGTTGTCCACTAAACATGTGAACTTGCCGCTATACAATAACAAAAATCGCTATTATACAACCTCTATAGATTCACTGTCAGTATTACTTTCAATCACAACCATAGATAAATTAATACTCGTTGTTAGATAATGAGTAAAAATCATTGTCACTCATAACCTCCCGCTAGTATGGAATTTGTTGTCAACGTTTACTATCAATAGGTATGATATCACTGTGTAAAGGTAAAACATGAAATATAATCTTGCTGTCAAAGTTTTAATTTGGATAAATAAAAATTATCTTTCTAAATATGTAAAAGGGATGAGGAGGCAATCAACACAGTGATCAATCACCATGTTGTCATTCCAATGTGTAATTTTAAAAATTTGCAATAGATAATTCGTTGTATAATTAAGTTCATTGTAGATAATTCTATATAGATAGTTCGCAGTACAGGTAATTCTGTATAGATAATTCTTTGTATAATTAAATTTGTTGTATAGGAATTGCATCTATTCGGATTCATTGGGTAAAGAATTGCGTCTAGGTACAGTCTCATTGTACATAGATTCATTGTAATAACTATATAAAATTACATCGTTTAGTTTCTCTGTTTACAAAACTTGCATCTAAATGATTTGTTGTGTAAAGACTTGGAAAAATGATTTGAGCTAAGTGAAACAAATGCCAAAATAAACGCAACCACTATGTAATGATTTGGGTAAAAATGAAGGGAAATTCTATGAAAAAACGAAAGCAAATGCTAAGTGAAAATGAATTAGCAGCCAAGTAAATCGCAGTGGGGAAGGGCCACGAAAGTCATAAGGGAAAATATGGGTGATGAGCCATGAAAATCATGGTGAATATTCTATGTAAAGGCTGAGTAAAGACTTCAAAAAAGACTCAAAGATAATCCATCACAGGAAAACGCAAAAGAAATCAACCGCCAGAAAACGCAGAAGTAAAAAATCTCAAGAAAGCGCAAAGATTTGGCATTCAAGTCTCAGGATTTATCCATGATTCAGCAATTAAAACGTAGAGAAAATCGAATTTTTAATCAATAGGGCGCAAAGATAAGTAAGGTAGATGGCTGGGAAAAAATTATCCTTCGCTCATCATCCACGCACAGAAAAGGAGGGCATTAGAATCTATAGGTCTATTAACACTGAAGTGGCGACAATCGATTCAGGTCATGGCCGACTAATCAGGCATGGAATGAGGATCTAGAGATAAAGATGGAATATAAAGCACAATATCTTCATAAAAATCGAGAAAACAAAACAGAACAGTCATATCAATCGAGGATTGGGTTTCTAAGGAAATTAATTCAAAAGCAGCGAGCATAAAGCTATGATGACTTTAAGATCTTGATTAAAAACATTGAGTAAAACACATTTATTTACACAATAGAAGTCCAGTAATGAAAGCGCAAGAAACATATTAATACACCATTCAAAAATAAATGCATGTGTATCGTAGCCCAAGGTGACATCTCTTAGTCATTGTCCCATGCACGCTCCATCCAGCTCCCGCTTGTCGATCGATGTGACTTCACTGGTACCTCCCAGCCAACACTAGGTGTACTCTTCTTCCCCCTGAGCCCCCCGAGATGCAAATGGGCCATGCACACTATACCAAAGAACAACTAGCACCCAGCTTGCCTCACAAGATTGAGCTACCACTCATCACCCGAGCTGGGTATCCCAACAACCACAAGATAAGTCGGTCAAGAAAAAAATCCAACAGTGCAACGTTACGCATAAAATATGAGATCCATACTCCTCCTTCTCCATCCTTTTTATATAGTTTCTAAGTAATTTCTTTCCCAAATTCCCATTTAATTTATTTTTCATTAATTTAATTCAAAAAAACCTCCCCCGTACAAATGTCACCCATCACCCTAGTTGCACCAAAAATTAATTTCATTAATTATTTAATTATTCCTATTTCCCTCACCCACCAAAATGCATTCCTAAAAATGCTCCTTGGTGTCCTAATATTCCCTTACACATTTTAAATGACTTACGCCCTTACTAAATTCCTAGTTGAGTTCATAATTAGAAATTTCTTAAAGGTAAGATTCCTTAATAAGTTAGTCATTCATATTTTTCCTTACGTTTCCCTTTTTCTTTATGTTTCCCCTTTTTCCCTTAGTTTCTTATTTCGTTTAAATTTCCCTATTTTCCCTTCTTAACTAAAATTAAAATTAGCAAGTGTAGAAATCCACCTTTTACCCCTTTGTCTTTTTAATTAACAAAATTTAATTAGCATATGTAGATAAAACAATCATTTCCCTTTTAAAATTTTAATTCCCCCAATAAAATTTGATTTTATTAAATTAATTGAATTTCTTACCCCCTTCACGTTACATATTTAATTATGAGTATTATATTTGACCACAAGCATCACTTAGACCTAGATTTTAATTTCACTAGGATGGGCAACATTTTTATTAGGGAAAAATTGTTTTTAAATCTTACTTGTCACATCATTCGTTCTAAGGTCGTCTAGGTTTATTCACTTACTCGTTGAAATCATGATGTGCCCTTCAGGATGCACTAGGTTCTCCAAGGGTGCCACTTGTCACTTTCTATTTTTCTTGTGTGACATTCCCTTCAGGACGCACTACGTGCTCCAAGGGTGCCACTCGCCTCTTTCTGTTTTCCTTATGCGACGTGCCCTTCAAGACGCACTACGTGCTCCAAGGGTGCCAATCTTCTCTTCACTAACTTGGTAGACATCAAAAACCCCTAGAGTCAATACTCCACTAGGTGATCTTGTGGGAGACTAAAGGCCTCTAAGGAATAAGGCCCATGCCTTATTGCGTGCCCCTTAGATTCATCGTGAGCGACTATCGCAGTCTTCCCTCATGGCATCATGGATCTTATCGAACTAGGTAATCGTTAACCTACAATTCAAGCCACGGCGAGAGTGATAGTAGGTTGTGGAAAGGATCCTGTCCATACCTCTCCCTCAAAGTCTCTAGTTGTCGTGCGTCACAACTCTACTCCACATGTGAGTCTGGTCGGCAAGCTATTGTCAGCCTACATCATCAACAAATCATGTCAGCAATAATAAGCAATCATCATAACATCTAATCAGATGTACATATGTCATATCAACAACAATCAAACCCCAATAGTACACTCTCTGACTCAATCCGGAGTCCAAGGTATTTCATCGATACCACTGCATCCTCGAGGTCCAAAGTCCTGCACACTTAGGAGAACCCAGTCAATAGCACCTATCTATTTAAACACACAAAATAACATATCATTGTATCCATAATGCCTCATAATCATAATCAAGTGGCCAATAGTATAATAATCCGGATCACTTTCAAGAAAGTGTCCTCAAAGAATAAGTTCACTCAGCGCGCGTAAGAGTGAGATGTTACACATCAACTGATTACTGTTATAATTTATAAAGTGATTGATTTACCTAAGAGAATCGTTTATCTTTGTTCGAGAAATGGATGTTGAGAATGGTTCAAATGAGCCAATGTCCATTTCTGAATTCAAAATAGAAGGACAAGAGGCTGGAAACATGAAAGGAGGCTCCATATTTTATATAGAAAGCACTGACCCAACAGATGCATGGGTTTTGTTATGCCTTCTTTCTTTCAAAAGGTATGACTTATGATGAATGTGATATTCCATCTCGTTTTACACTATTATATATTGATGTTAACTAAGAGATTGTTAAATGTTGAATTTGGAATAAAAATAAATTTCAATAGCTATTTTTCCCTAAAATATATTTTAAATTTATTAAGTAAAAAGGAGAGCATCCTGAATAATTCTCACCAAAACAAAGTTTATATAATCAGAGAACAATATTTTCATAAATAGATTACTCGTCGGACTGTAGTTTTTATATTTTGGGTAAAGTTGGGCATCTTAATAATCTCTTTCTCATCGTAAGAACGTTTTTATAATCAGACAAACATTTTTTTCATAATTAGATTATATGTTAGACTGTGTCTTGTAGTTTAGTAGTTGGGATCAAGAGTGAGATGATTTGTTAGACTATGTGATTAGTAGTAGGGATCAGGGATGAGATGATTTGTTAGACTGTGTGATTAAGTAGGGAAATGTAAATGTCCTAAATTGGGTTGGTTAAATAGTGTGTGATTAAGGAAATGTAAATGTCATAAATAGGGTTGGTTTTTCACATGTAGCATAGGTAATGTGTTTTGAATTATAAATTAATTTAGTAGGATACTTTGTATATATTATAAATGAAGGAATAATTCATACTTGTGATAAGGTGTACCTGTGAATTGAAGAGTACAAAGAGAAAAGTTAGGGATGATGATCTCATTGTACTTGTCATGAGAGAATTATAGGTCAATACAATGTAAGGTTTTAGGATATTCGTTGTTATTATACCTTCTGATAGGCATGGTATATAGCTTTGAGTTAGGCTTGACTTTCTATTAGTTCATGGTTGACCATAAAATATACATCCCTTTATCCAAAGTTTTAAAAAATAATTATTTATTTTAAATTTTAAATCTCATTTATGTGATCTCTTATTGGCCAAAAACTTTGAAGTCTTATTGCTACTTTCACTTCCCCCAATGTAATTGTAATAAATATTTCTTGTTTTTTTATATATATTGTCAAAAGTTGGGGGACCATCTTGTTAAATAAATAACCCTTTCTTTTTTGGCATGGATATGCATTTTTTTTTTATGTTCTCATTTAATGGGTACCTTTTTCCTAGGCACATTTAAATAAAATAAAATAATATTTTGTAGGTAGGATTCAAATGGATGACAATTGTATTTTTTCTTTCACAATTATTTGAGTGTTAAAGTTAAAATAAAATAATATAA
>ML783326.1:261920-284479 GCA_009831015.1 Picea engelmannii | reverse complement strand
TTTAATTTAATTATGTTTGTGTGTTTTCTTTTTCATTTTTAATACAAAATGGTTGTTTTTTAATTTTAAATGAAGAAATGAATAATTTTTCATTAATTCATTTGTTATTTCTTAGATTTTTATTTAATGTAATTTTTTCCAAAAACAAATCGTAACTTCTATTTCATTAACGAAAAAATTACATTCCAGAGGTACTTATTTTTGGATTCAAGGGTCAATTTTAAGGTTTTGTCATCTTGTTAAGACCATAATTTCAAACAGGTTGCAATTTTAGCCACCTCCCAAAAAAACGTTGTTACCGGTAGCACCACTTTTTTATTTTAGGGTTATTTTTTGTGTTTTTTATGCAAAAATGTGAGTTATCGTTAAGTCCGTGACTATGTTTTATAAGAGTGTTGAATATAAATCAAATTTATCATCCCAAGTTCTTGGATGGTTATGATTGTTATCTCATGACTTGGGTTTCTCTCCAACCAAGCATATCAAGAAGCAACCCTCTCAACAATAAATTGCAAAGGTTTTTTTAGGAAGAGGAACTTGAGCGGAGGATTGTATAATATGAATTCCAAGCTCTACTTTGGGTGGATAGAATATAGTCACACAAATTGTGGTGAAGAATTGTGTAATTTGTTTGTTGTGTCTCTTCATGGCTTATATGTGAAAAAATTCTTATGAATGTTTACCCATTAAGTCTTGTATTTGCTTTAATTTTGTAATATGCAAGAGATTGATGAATGTAAACATTGGATTTTTTTGTTTGTATAATACAATATATTCAATCCTACAAGGCAGCTAAAGAATAGAAATGTGCATTATGATTTCTGAGCAGCTTCAGTGATTCTATTGCTTGAGTTTAAATATTTGATTTTTGTTAATTTAAGTCTGAAATCATCTTAAGGGTGGAGACACTAATTTAGGAGTTTGCATATGATGAATTCCATGAATTCCATGTGAAAGTTCACTCGAGATATGTGCCCACATCAATAGTGGGAGAAAGAGGTGTTCCTATAAGACATGTTCGAGGAAGTGTTAGGAAATGAGGAACCTTCCACGCTAAATCTAGCAGAAAAGAGAAAGAAAGATTTAAACAAGAAAGTAAATGACAAAACAAACACACAGTACACAGATATTTTACCCTAGAAACCCAAACCGGGAAAACCATCATTCCTTGAGTGTTCTTCTCTCTTGTTGTCTTATTCATTCATAATAAAAGATTGCATGTCTAACCTTGGTCCACACCTAAGACAAAATCGACATCATACCCTCTTGCTTACACAAGAACAACCCTGTAGCCAATTCAACTTACATCTACATGACCAACAACCTCTACGGTTTCTTCTAAAGATTAGCTTTTACAACATTACAACACGCCTTCTTTATAGGCTTTAAAGTAGGAAAACCCTAAAGAAAAGGCACCCAAAAACAGTTGTAGATCCACGCAAATCATTGGTTACAATTGGGCATCAATGAAGAAAGTAGCTCCTCCACCTCAAGTGAATTCCTTTAACATAAAAAGTAGGGAGAGGTATGATGTTGGTGGATAGGCATCCAGGTATGATTTTGGTGGGAAGGGGTCAAGAGTAGATGAGGCTGACAATTAGGATATCGGTAAGAAACCCAAATCGAGTAATCACATATCTGGACCATTAGGGTCTATAAATGTTGAGCGATGGGGTGGTATTAGAGGAATGAGCCTATGAGGAAGAAGTTGAGGTTGATGTTGATGGTAGTCTAGGTTTAATGGTGGTGGAAGTAGAAATAATGGAGATGGAGATACCTCTTCCGAGTTGGTGGAAGAAGATGTGGTCAGGAGAGAGATTTTGATTGTAGTGTGTGGTGGAGATGGTGATGATCCCAAGGCTGATATCATAGTATGAGGTGGGGGTTTTGCATAGTCGAGACTAGGATTTTGGTGAGCTTTGGTGTGAGGGAGAGGAATTCATTACCCACATAGATGGAAAGACAAGAGGATGGTGGCATTTGTAAGTGCCAGTTATAGAATCAATGGACACAATGAGTGCATTCCCATGGAGTCCTGAAGGAAATAACAACAACAAACAAATAAAAATATATTATTATAATGGAGTTGAAAATTTAATTAGATGTAAATGGGCATATGATTGTAAGACCTTGTTAGGCATGTGTACCTATGGTAAATTACCAATAAAGTCTAGACATAGACCTAGGTGATAAGGGGGACATGATATATTCTTGGATACCCTGGTTATCAATTTTGAGGGGGGTAGGACCTAAATAATTACCCCAAGTCAAATTTAAAAGGGGGGAATGTTGGGTAAAACTTGACTCAATGAGTTAAATCCATTTTACATCAACAATGGTGGTTTATGGTTGGTAGCTCGTGGTATTGTGCCTGTGGATTGCATGTAATGAATCGTTTAAAAAGGCTTAGGATACTCCATTTTAATGGGCCTGTAGGCGAGGGGTGAAGGCTCACTTGGCTGGCTTGGTTGGATTCGGTCAAGGGAATAAAGAAATAATTGGATGGTTTTTTGCATAAGGGCTTTCCAAGGTAAATCATGTGTCAATGTTGTGTGCATGATTGTTGTTATATTTATTATTTCTCTCGTGGCATTTGCTAATTCCTAACAATCATTTTTTTTCCATTTTATGATGTTAATTATGAAAAATAATTAACCATTTACAACCACCATTTTGGAAAAGAATAAATTGTTGTATAACTTCAAGTTCTTTAATGAATTATGAATCACTTTAAATCGTAAGATATGCATATTGAGTTTTTTTTATAAGATTAATATTCACAACTATTATCATGTAGGTCACTTTAGTTGAAGGTATTTCTATCTCTTTTTAATATTTAATATAAAAATTTAGAATTTTTTTCATGATTTAATATGGAATATGTTATGACTATTTATAATATTGACTATTTATAATATTAATATTAACAATTATTATCATGAAAATCACTTTAGTTGAAGGTATTTATTCGATCTCTTTTTATATATAATATAATAATTTCAAATTATTTTCATAAGTTAATATTAGAAGATTTTGTCAAACAATTTAATTTAATAAATTAATAAAATCCAATTTAGAATTATTTTCATGATTTAATAGAAGATCTTTAATCAAGCATACTAATTTTGAAAAATTAATCACATTTTATTTCAAATCATTTATGTGATTTAATATACAAGATGTTATCAGAGCAAAGATGAACTTACCATAGTGGTTGAGCTCTATAAATTTTAGGGTTTTTTCATGCTCCTGATTCCTGTCTGCCCAGACCTTCTCTGACTCCCTTGGTACGCATTGATTGCCTCAGCCCTGCAGTTGTGACCACCTCATAATAATGGGAACAAAAGGGGGGGCTAATGCCCCCTCCTACCGTAACGTTGCTACCATTGACCCGGAGAACTTGCGAGTGCGTCGACCATCATTTGAGCCGCCATTACACTTATGAGACCAATATATGCAAGAAGAGATGGACATAAGGAAATATTTGAACACAGATGTTGAGTCCTTGCATCCAAAAGTAGCTCGGGTCTGGAAACCCAACAAATGTATCCCCCAAGCCCCGATTGCACCCAGATATGTCATCAAAACCACCAGGATAGGAGAGCATACACGGTTCATGCGAGATTGTGCCCTCATAGGAAATTTCCTAGGTCTCTGGCCCTCAGAAAATGACCTAGCTCGTTGGATCAAGACGTGGTGGAACCCCAAGGGAGACTATGAGCTTCAGCTGAGCTCCAAAGGTTTCTTTACAATAATATTCTACAACCTGGAAGACAAGGACATGATCTTTGAAGGGGGACCATATTTCTACAACTCGTTCGGCCTCTACCTATGTTTCTAGACAAACCACTTCTTCCCAGAAAAGGAAAACTTTGCATACGCATCGGTATGGATTTGCCTCTATTCCCTACCCCAAGAGTTCTGGTTAGAGGAAATTTTATTGGGCATAAGAAATACCCTGGGTAAATATGTCAAATCTTCTGAAGCTACCAAACAAAGAAAATACATCTCTTATGAAAGGATATGTGTCTATATGAACATCTCCAAAGCTCTGCCAGGCACAGTTACTTTAGATTACCAAGACGAGGAATGGGCCCAAACCATATACTATGAACACATCCCTTTCAAATTTCGAAAATGCCATGAACATGGACACCATTTCAGAGATTTTCCTCTCAATTCTCCCCCCAAGAGGCAAGATGAAGAGAAACCAAAGGAAGGATTTAACTAGTTTCAAAATCGAATGAGACAAGCACAGAAGAATCCCATAACCAACAACAACAAAAACGAACCCAAATAATAACTCATATGAAGCCCTTAACCGCCTCCCAAAAGAAGAAGAGGTGGAAAACCCCCATAAAACCGGAGGGAAAGATCCTAGCAAGCACAAGGAAGATCAGTCGTCACAAGAGTATCAAACCCCTGCAAACCAAGCCGATCCACAGACTCACCCAGTCTGAGGGATAGAACTAGAAAGAGAGGAAGACACAATCATGGAAATGGATGAGCAAGACCTAGCAGAAATCGACCTAGATAGGTTAGAGGAAGCACTCAACAAGAAGGATCTCCAAACCTTACTAGAGGACCAAATCAGGAAAGTTCACAAAGTATTTATGGACTCATCAGCAAGGGCTACATCTAGGTTGGGGATCAGCATAGACCCAAACCAAGATCCAAGAAAACACCCAAAAGAAAACAAGCGAAGGGGCAGAAAACTGGCTCATCAACTAATAAAGGAAGCGGGAAATTATATGATCAACTTGGGACAGATTCACAGGCTCTTAGAGAGCTCCTTTTCCCACCCACCAAATTGTTAACTATGAAGATCCTCACTTGGAATATTAGAGGCCTAAATGGAATATCCAAACAAAGTGTTCTTCGAAACTGCATCAAAATGGAAGACCCTGATATATTCCTGATACAAGAGACAAAATGTGAAAGGAAAACTGCAGAATATATCATCAAAATATGTTGGCGCAACTATGAATCCTATCAAATGGACTCAAAAGGGGCTTCAAGAGGCCTGGTCATCCTATGGAATCCTGCTACAGTCATCCTCGATCAAGGCCTCTCCACTCCATGCGCAATCATAGCACACTATAGAGCCATTGGTTCAAACAAGGAGGGAATGATCACAAATGCCTATGGACCGAAAAACAACCAAGACAAAGACCTCTTTCTTCAAAGCCTAGCTTACCTAGGTTCTTTAGAAAAAGGAAAACGATGGATAATAGGGGGCGACTTCAACATGATTCTCACGCTGGAGGATAAATGAGGGGGGGAAAGCACCTGGAGCAGGACAATGCAAAATTCCAGGAACTCATAGAAAACCTCAAATTGGTAGATATTGAGACTGGAAATGGCACCTACACCTGGACCAACAAAAGATATAGTCACCAACAAATAGCTTGCATGCTTGATCGCTTCCTCATCTCAAAAAATCTCCTTCTGGAAGGACCCCTAGTAGATTCCAACATCCTCCCGAAGGTAGGCTCGAACCACTAGCTGGTTCAGCTTTGGGTTGACACTAATGCTACCCCAAAGCTTAAACCCATCAGATTTGAGAAATTTTGGCTCTCCCATCCAGATTTCCATAAGCTAGCCTGTCACTGGTGGAGCACAACAAAAACTCAGAAAGGTACAAAAATGTATTTCTTTCAGCAAAAAATCAAATATTTCAAACAACAGGTGTGCAAATGGAACAAAGAAGTCTTTGGGAACATCTTCTAGGAAAGGAAAATGTTGGAACAAAAACTAGAGAACCTTCAAGGACAAATCATTCATGCAGGATATACTATCACTTAGCAGTAATATGACAATGAACTCAAAAGGAAACTTGAAGAAAGACACAAGCAGGAAGAAATCCTATGGAGACGGAAATCACGGATTCAATGGCTCAATGAGTGAGAAAAAAACCAAATTCTTCCATCGTTCCAACACCCTGTTAACTCATCAAGAAATAACACACGAGCTGACAGATTTCTACAAGGATCTCCTCAAAGAACCCAATGAGGACAGTACCTCAGAAATAGAGCGAGTGACCCAAAATATCCCAACTATAATCACCCAAGAACTGAATGAGGCTCTCATGACACCAATAATGCAAGCAGAAGTGGATTAGGCTATTCAAGAGTTATCCATAGGCAAGGCTCCAAGTCCATATGGTTTCACAACATACTTCTTCCACTCCTACTGGCCTATGTTAAGGGAGGAAGTGTGGTGGCTGGTGGAGGAATCTCGCAGCTCAGGAAAAGTTCTTCCAACACTAAATTCCACTTTCCTCACTCTAATTCCCAAAGAAGAAAGGGTCACAAATCAAAATAATTGCAGACCCATAGCTCTTTGCAACGTGATCTACAAAATCATTTCCAAGGTCATAGCTCTAAGACTTAAACCAATTCTCCCCTTCATCATCTCCAAGGAGCAATCAAGATATGTTGAAGGAAGGAAAATCATGGACAACGTCATACTTGTCCATGAAATCATTCACTCGCTCAAAATCACCTGCACTCCAGGTATGCTTCTAAAACTTGACCTTTCAAAATCTTTTGACAAATTAAGCTAGAAATACATGAAATCTCTCCTATCAGCTTTTGGTTTCAACAAGGATTGGATCTCTTGGATAATGAACCTCATTTCCTCAACCTTTTTCTCGATCCTCATCAATGGTGTCCCCTCACAACCCTTCTCCCCCTCAAGAGGAATAAGGCAAGGCGACCCTCTCTCCTATTTCCTTTTTGTCATAATGGTTGAAGGTTTAGGATGTTATATCAAGACCTAAATTAAAAATGGGTCCCTCCAAGGCCTCCCTCTTCATGGGTTACAACCAGCATCCTCCCACAACTAATTTGTTGATGACACATTGTTAATGAACACCCCCACCGCGCAAGAAGCAATCAAATTAAGTTCCACCCTCTCTGATTTCATCGAAGCCTCTGACACCACCTTTAATATGGTCAAATCACAACTCTTATTTTTTAATACTCCAGCAGCTATCCAACAACACCTTTCTCAACTTCTGAATACCCCTTTTTCCACTCTACCTTCTCGATACCTGGGACTCCCTCTCTCTGACTCAGCTTCCAGAAACATCTCCTGGGATTCCCTCCTACTCTCCATCACCAGTTGTCTTAGAAACTGGACCTTTCTCTCCCTCAACCTTCAAACCATATTGGTTCTCTTAAAGTTAGTCCTCCAAGCCATCCTAACTTACCTCATCTCAGCCCTAGCTTCCCCACAATCTTTCATAAAGAAAATAAGGAATTTGCAAAGAAACTTTCTATGGCATGGACACAACCTGAACAAAAAATGGGCCCTTGTCAGCTGGGACAAGGTCTGCAAGCCCAAATCTTCAGGCGATCTGGGCCTTCAGGACCCTGGAAAATTAAATAGCACCATGGGAGAAAGAATTTTGTGGAGATGGCTCAAAACACCAGCAGAGAACTGGGAAAAACTATGGAAATGTAAATATGCCCCCAAAACACATCAGAACCAACTCATAAGAATGCAGGAGAAAATCCAAGGCTCCAATATCTGGAATGAAGCCTGGAAAAAATGGTCACTTATACAGGAACATGCTTTCTGGGAAGTTCACAATGGCCAGGACACCCTCTTTTGGACGGACTCCTGGTAGAAAATTCGGCCCCTACAACTGGAAGAAAATCTACAATCCTATGAAAATCACATCCAAGATTTGACCACTCTCAAAGTGGCAGATTTGTGTTCAGATACCCCCAGCAACTCTCCTTGGCGAAGCTGGAAATATACTCATCATGAAATTCAAGTGGCAACGGACTGTGACCAGCAGCACTAGAAACAATCTACTACCCAAAGGTGAATCCAGAAAATCACAACCAAGACATTCTCAGATGGAGATACACACCTCATGGAAGCTTCACTCTCAAGGAGGGATACACTCTTCAGAAGAAATTCCATAACATTCAGAAAGATAGCATCTGAACAACAATATGGAAATCCAAACTCTGCCCCAAAATATCTAATTTCCTCTATATTCTACTTCAAAACAAGATCTTAACCTAGGGCAATCTTCAAAAATGAGGTTTCATCAGCCCCTCAATCTTCCATCTCTTCCATCTCCAGGCAGAAACCATGGAGAATCTCCTAAATAACTTTCCACTTAGTGAGAACATCTGGAACCAAGCCACTCAGCTCATTCGAAGAACCAAACGAGTTAAAAAAAACATCATAAACACCATCAGGGACTTGGGCTCTGGTTCCTTCAAAATTCCTATCTGGAATAGAACATGGCAATTCTTACCAGGCTTCATCGTTTGGCAACTATGGATGGAGAGAAACAGAAGAATCTTTCACTCCTATCCATCTCCTCCCACCCTCCTCTAGAACACAATCCTCCTGCATCTCCAGGAAAGTCTTCAGCTGCAATCATGGACCAAGGAAGACTTCCCAACTGACCCAGGTGAGCTCTCACTCCTCAAATCCTGGGGATTCTCGTTTTCACACTCCACCCCTCCTCAGCAGCCCCCCCTTTTTTCAAAATCCCTTAGTCCCTCTAAGTGGCTCCTCCCCCCGCAAGGCTTCCATAAGGTCAACTTTGATGGCGCATCAAAAGGAAATCCAGGACACTTGGGCTATAGCGTGGTCATAAGAAACAACTTAGGCCAAATTCAAAGCCTCATCACAGAAAATCTTGGATGCGACACCAACAAATCAGCAGAGATTTGGGGTCTTATCAAAGGAGTGCAAATGGCACTAGATCAAAACCTCACCTGTCTAATCATTGAAGGAGACTCCAAAATCATAATAGACTTGGCAACAAAAATCCTGCATGGTCGAGATCCAGGGAAAATCAAACCCAGCTGGCGCCTCCTTGGCCCTCTTTACAGCTTCCACGCTCTTCTCGGACCCTCTCTAACTCTAACCCCTTCACATATTCGGCAACGTGTAAGAAAATTTTCAAACAGAGTGGCCAATGCAAGGGCTGACTCTATGCAGCAGATCATTCTCCACGATTCCAGGCAGTCCCAAATATCTCCCCTATGGCTCCAATACAATGAGCTTTCTCAGTTGGATGGCCCTATTCCAGACAGGGGGCCACCTTTGTCTACTTAGAATCCCTCCCAAGTCAGAAATGATTAGAAGCTTAGGAGCGAGCGCAAAAGAACATCAGTGAGCAATTGATTTAGGGACCTCAACACTCGAGAGTCAGGAGCATGAAGGTTGCTTCTTCCCAAATTTGTGAAGTCGTGAAAAGCAAGAGAATATCTAGACCATTGATGCTAGAGGAGATCTTAACCGTCGATCTAGTCCCATAGATCTGACATGAGAAAATTTCGAGAAATTGGGTTTCAGGAGTTTGGAGCATGGAGGGAGCTATTTTCCCAAGTCGCGAAGTCGCGAAGAGCGAAATCACGATATGTGAGAACGGATTTGGACCATTGGTGCTAGAGGAGATGTTAACCATTGATCTAGTCCCATTGATCTGACGCGAGGAAATTTTGGAAACTCAGGTTTTGGGAGTTCGGAGCATGGAGGGAGTTGCCTCCCCAAGTCGGGAAATCACTAAATTCAAAAGTGGATCTGGATTGTTGGTGCTAGAGGATATATGAACCGTCGATCTAGTCACATTGATGGGATGCGAGGAAATTTCGGGAACTCGACAATCGAGAGTTCAAAGCATGGAGGTAGCTATCAGCGCAAGTCGCGAAGTCACGTTACATGAAATCACAAAATACTAAAGCAGATATGGACCATTGGTGCTCAAAGAGATATGAACCGTCGATCTGGCCAAGTCATGAGGTCACGAAGATGTGAAGGAGATCTGAATCATCGATCCAGTCCCACTGCTCTTAGGCAATTTTGTAAGCTGATTGGTTGCATGCATTTTTGTAAGTAGATAGGTTGCATGCAGTTTTGTAAGTAGATAGGCTGTGGGCATCTTTGTAAGTAGACAAGATGCATGTCTTTTTGTAAGCTTTGAGCTGGAATTAATATAAGGATCCACTTTTTAGTCACAAAATATATATATATACAAGATGTTATCACTATATTTGTAGCATCCCCAATTTTAATCCTCGTAAATTATACTGTAATTGTACATATGTAATTTAGGGTAGTGAACTAGTATGGTTTGGCCTAGAGATCATGTACTGATTAATATGGTTGGGGGGGAAGCTATATAAATTATAGATTCAAATTATTAATAAAAATAAAACATTGGTCGTGAAATGAGAGGGACAGTAATGATGGGGGGCTATGATTCCACAAGAGAGGGGGATAAAGGGGGTCCAAGGGTGTTCCACATGCCTAATAATCCAAGTCAATGTAATATTAATGTTTAGCTCCTTTGAATTAAAAAAAAAAACTATCAAATGCATGTAAGAGTGGTTGGTGGGAAATGTCATCTCACTAATTTATGACAACATGGGCTAAGTACAACCAATTTTTGGAAAATGTGAGAGTCAAATATTGCATGAAAGAAAAGGAAAATCGAGTGGCTATTGAGGATAGTTTTTACAAGAAGTTTTTAGGACAACAAGGGAGACTTGGGTTCTAAAGAAGAGCACCAACCATGTTGTGTATAATATCATCCATGAGAGGGTTAGGTTTATGGTGGAAATGTAGGTTCCATGCATGTAAGTGCAGGTTATGTTCTTGTAAGTGAGTTTCATGTTGAGGAAACTACTCAAGAGCCATGAGAAGACTAATGTGAACGCTCCTATAACAACTAAGAATTCCTATAGTCCCCAGCTGAGAGACTTCTTGGCCAACCATGTGTTGGACCCTTCAAGGGAAGTGAGATACACTAAGGGACTACATCGCAGAAAAGGGGATCCCCTTCATTGGGATGTGCAAGTTGAGGGGAAAGAGAGTTGGTGGATTACAATTTGTTGTAGGAGTTGGAATATAGGAATTGGGCTATGAGGGGACACTGACCATCTATGAGATCCAAACCTCCTTGTGGAATCGTAGCTCCAACTTGAGGGTGGATTATAGTTGAGAGTAAAGAAACAACAAGCCTATGGTTGGGCGTAAATCTATCCATACAAAATCAGTCAGTTCTTCCGTTAAAAGATAAGTCTTCTATTATATTTTACTATGTTTATTTCCACTGTGTAAATGTTGTGTTTTTTGAATGATTTTGATTCACGGATTTTTTTTTGTGACTGGCAGAATCAATAACTAGTCAGGCACGTACCCACATGACACGTGGTCTTGTTATCCGACTCCTACCACTATAACCTCCAAGCATGCCAATGTGGCCCCTCACATGGCACACAAGCTAAGTCAAGGGTTTTGAATCTGTGACTTCACATGATGGAGTTTCTTAACAATACATTCCATCACCGATTGTTCTACACCCTAGGGGCATGATTCATGAATTTTTAATATGTTGTTAGATGCAGGAGAAAGTATGGGCCTACTTCCTTTATCATTTTTTTTGTATCAGGGTATTGTACCAATTTTTAGCAAGTTGGGTACATTATAGATGATATCATAGCTTAGGTTGCAACACTAGGCTTGCATGGATCTGCTAAAGAACAACAAAGTTGGTACCATGATTTAATTAGGAAAAATTGTGAAGTCGGGAAAATCCCCCAATCTCTAGGAATATTGTAGCCACAAATCGACATGGGTATGTTGAGAATATGAATTCAGCATGTGGGTTTTGGTCTGGGAGGCCAAAATGGTCAAATTCATGGTAGTCACATAGGGTGTTTGGGAAAAAATTGACTTCTCCCAACAAAATGATGTGGGATTAGAATCCCAAAAATTTTGTTTGGTATTTTAGTTATTTGAAGTGAGGGTTGAATTCATCTCATGTATTCGAGTTAGTGTTTTTAACAATGGCCCTAAGCTCAAAATCAAAAAAATGACCAAGTGTTGAACAATAAAGAAAATTCCACAACACATTGTTTGTTGCCTTAGACATAATTTTTGTGGTTGATACGAGTATCAATGAAGAAAAATTTTATAGCTAATATAATGTATGTCACTAAAGATAAAAATTGTTAGTGATAGAGTGTGAATCACCTAAATATTTTTGGGGGTGATATATTGAGAAGGAAAATTTTTGGGGGGGGTGATATATTGCGAAGGAAAAATATTTTTTGGGCACAGTAAAGAAGTGAAAAGGCTCCCTTTATCATTCCCAAAGATATTTTTTGTTGGGGAAACAATGGAGGAAAAAAAAAATCAATTGTGATAAAGAAGGGGAGAGACTCCCTTTATCGCGTCAAAAGATAATTTTCTTGGCGAAACGACGAAGGAAAAATATGTTTTGGGTGTGATATAGTGTTTATGTTGAAGGAAAAGAAGAACGAAATACTTAGAAAAAAAATTGGAAAAAGGCATGTATCGGCCAAAAGATAATTTTTTGGCCTGATACGTCAACCAAAAGATAAGTTTTTGGCCCAAAATGTTGGACAAAAAGATAAAATTTTGGCCCAATACGTCGACCAAAAGATAAATTTTTGGCCCAAAAAGTCGAACAAAAGATAAATTTTTGGCCCAAAAAGTCGAACAAAAGATAAATTTTTGGCCCAATACATCAACCAAAAGATAAACTTTTGGAGCAATGCATCACCAAAAAGAAGATAAAATAGGGAAACTGGTAGATGAAAGACAAATTTGTGGCATGAAATGTCACCCAGAAAGAAAATATTTTTTGTCGATAAAGGTAAGAGTCTTGGTGATAAAGAAACTATTTCTCAGTGATAAAGAAAATAATTCACGATGATAAAGAGGAGAGTATCGGCTAAGAAAAATATTGTTGGAGCTATGTATCAATGGAAGAATAAATTTTCATTATGATAAGATAAGATAAGAAAATAAAGGAGCAGAAGAGAAGAAGAGAGAAGAAAAGAAAAAGAGAAGAGAAGAGAGGAGGAAAGGAAAGGAAAAAGATGGATAAGGTTAAAAAAAAAACTAGAGAAAAAAATTGGTTTTAGCCATAACAGGAGAAAAAAAATCAGAATTAGACGAAATTTGAAGGGTATTTCCACAATGAGGAGGCCTACAAAAGTGTCAGTGAGGGCCTTTGGAAAATTCTACTTAAATTTTCAATAACTACAAATTAGTTCTTTTTGAAGAACATATTGGTGTCGACTGAAAGGGACCCAGATGAAGATGAAATTTTTATATGGATTTCAAAAATAAGACATGAAGATACCCAGTTGGGATTTTGGCCAAGTTCTAAAGGAGTTGGAGTGGAGGTGCGAAAACAAGGAAAAATCCATTATTCTGGGCCAATTTTGGGGGATTTCTGAGATATTTAGAGAGGGAAAGGGACCCTAGATCACTACTACATTTGTACCCAAAATATGACGACCAATTTGTCTAAAATTCGACAATTATGCGTCTATAATTCAACGACATTAGTTTTTTTTAAGCATCAGTGGCACGTCATCAGATATGCGACAGAAAAAATCATATGTTGGTTCGTCGACACATCCCCATCAAAGATACTACTACATTTTCTTGAATATTTAATATCTGTATCTATCGAATATCTAACACATAAACCGTCAGTGAATCACCTCTTGAAGATGTCAGAGCCATGTCAGTTAACTACCTCTTGAATATGTCGGATGCATAGCAAGGTCGTCTATGATCTGACCCCTACATCCATCAAATATATGACCTAGCGATCAGAGGATTCCATTATGGTCGGTGCTAATCCAATGCTTATAGGCGTCGGAGCTATAATACAGTCGTCGAACGCATAAACACAGTCATCGAACGCATGCTCCTTGGAGCCGGATATATGATGGGTCTAATTTGTTTTTACAAAAAAGTAAAATACCTATAATAGGGATATACCCATGGATATATCCCTATATACCTTTTCCAAGTGGAGTTTTTGCAGATTTATAATTTCCATTTTAATCTCTTTATTACCTCTTCTGTATAGTTTGGAACATAAATATGTTTTTTTTAACCATATCTATGCTCCTAAACAATAATGAAGTATTCCTTTATTTATCCTTTTAAAGGCTACATGTAGCTAAAGTCTTAATTTCTCAATCATTCATGTGCTATTACATTGGCCATCTCAACAAGGGGACTTATCAACCATGTTATTTTGAGTGTTCAGGGATACAAGCCCAAAGAATTAACCATGCATATTAATTTGAACACTTCCAATATGTGGGGTATTTTGAAATCAATTGTTGATCTCTTTCTAAAACCGAAGAAGTAAAACATGTACTTGTTAAAGATCCTTCAAATCCTCAGGTGAGAATATATGAGGTTCCTACCAATGCATTTGAGAATGATTATGTGGAGGAACCTCTTCCTAAGGAAGATAAGGTGCCCCCTCCAATAGAGGAAGAAACTGTTGATAAGCCAGATGAAGAGAAGGATGTTGATGCAGATGTGTAGGAGAGAGTCCATTGGCACGGTTGTTTTTTTTTAAGATACTCTCGATATTTTTTTTTCAATACATATCTTCAGCAATAGAAATGTTCAAGGTAGTAATTGACAGGATGAATATGTGATCTCTTGAGTGCTTGTCCTCAATGAATGGAGCTAAGACAAAAAATGTAAGCTTAAGCTGCAAAAACATTTAACATATATGTTGTTTTGTTGCAAGGTTAATGCAAGCCACTTTTGTAAGTGCATGCCGATTGCGCTATTGGACAAACTTAGTTTAAGGGATCAAAAATTTGGTGTAAGCCAACGTCATAGTACTTTTCTGGGAGTATCTCTTGCTACATGAATTTTATCACTAGATTTTCTTTGTGGCGTGCCTTTTGAAATCACTGGTACTGTTTCCAATTTATTATTTTCACTGGACCTTGGGCACTTATTGGGATTCTATATGCAATAGTTGTTTATCATGATTTCAATTCATGCTCATTACATAGCGACATAAGAAGGTATACATAACCCTACCCCCCTTTGAATTTGAACCTATGACCTCCAAGGAGAAAACAAAGTTTCTTAACCATTAGGCCCATAGTACAAAATCCAACTCCCATTGTCCTATTTTCACACAAACACATATAGGTAAGACAGTTAAAGAACATCCTCAATGGGCTTCCATGCATTCTTAATCATATAATGTATGTTTTTGATGCAAGCTCAAGTTGGTAAAGTCTATAGAGGTGTACATACCCTACAGTCTTTGTACATACCAACCATTCATCCATAATATATTTGATGAATATAACTTATATTAATGGAAGAATCATTAGATGGTTGTTGTTATTGTAGAAATATGATTGGACAATACTAGATAAACCTATTTAACAAAATGTTGTTGCATATTTTTTTTCAATACTAACACATAATGTAGATGAAGAGAATGTGGATGACTCTTTCCCAAATGAATATCTCTTTGTAATATCACTACAAACCACCTCACTATAGGAAATGTTTTTCAACACTTTTCTTATGAAGAACAACGTGGGATTATAAAGAATAGTTCCACATACACATGGATCAAGGGTACCTTTTCAAACTTGGACTAGACCAAGTAATCATTCATTACATAAGAGAAGACGAGGTCCATAACATACTGCATGATTTTCACGATGAACCTAATGGAGGCCATTATTCTACAAACAAGAAATACAACAAGGTTCTTCAAACATGATACTATTGGCAAACACTTCACAAGAACACCGAAGCATATGT
The DNA here is from genome assembly GCA_009831015.1 of Picea engelmannii. Classification (NCBI taxonomy): domain Eukaryota; kingdom Viridiplantae; phylum Streptophyta; class Pinopsida; order Pinales; family Pinaceae; genus Picea; species Picea engelmannii. The sequence continues at coordinate 268,861 of ML783326.1, read as the reverse complement.
GTCACATTGTTATGAGTGTTGGAGAATGGGGAAGCCTACAAAGAAAGATGAAATACAACTTGAACCACAAATATCGATGGATCCCTTTGAAAAGTTAGGCTTAGACTTTGTAGGACCTATAGATCCACCATCCAATCAAAAGGAGCATACGCTTGTTTTCACAAAATACTAGACCAAATGGACAAAATTGAAGTCAATGAAAAATGCCAAAGAGGAAAAGGTAGTATAATTCCTCGATGAGAACATATTTGCAAGATTTTAATTGTTAATAGAGATTGTCATAGATCAAGGACTTCAATTCACTCCAAATCGCATTGAGACTCATATGAACTTGTACAAGATCCAACACAATAAATCAGTTACTTACCATTCTCAAGGAAATATCCAAGTAGAGATAACAAACAAAGAGATGGAGAACACTATAACAAAGACAATCAAGAAACATAGAAGAGATTGGGAAAATAGGTTGACATAAGTTGTATGGAATACAACACTACATGGAAAACCACCATAGTGTTTACACCAAATGACTTGGTCTATGGAAAGAAGGTTATTTTACCCATAGAGTTTGAAATTCAAACATTAAGAACAACCCTCCAACTAGGACTTTAGCTCTCTGAGGCACAATAAGAATGATTACAACATTTCAATGCATTAGATGAATATAGGAAAAAAACTTTGTTTCACACTAAAATGATCCAACAATAGAGAACAAAGTGGCATGACAAGTACATTAAAACAAAAAATTTCAAGGATATTAGGCCCTACTATATGACTCAATATTCAAGGTTTTTAAGGGTAAATTGAGGAAAAGATAGTTGTGACCCTACCAAATTGACACATGCTATAACAATGGCTTTGTGAAAATCAAGACAATTGATGAATAATAAGTGTCTATTTTGGTCAATGGATATAGACTCAAACTCTATAAGAAGCCACTATCAAAAGAGGAATTTACTATAATATTTCAAGGTCAACATCTATGTCTAATTGAGAGTAGTAATTTTCTCAAAACATAATGATTATCTCAAACAAACAAAAAGAAAAAGAAATTCTTATGATGAAAACCTCCTTAGGCACTTATGACATGCATGTTCTTGAAAACCCCCTTTGAGGAAAGCCTAGGTCTGTGAAAATAAAAATAAATAAAGAAGAAAATTTCCTCATGGTGAAAACCTCTTTGAGGCACCATGAGGCAAAGCAATGGTGAAAACAAGCAAAGGCATAGTTTCTTTGAGGAAAACGGAGAGGAAAAAATGAAGAAAAAATATATTCTTGATTGTTAATCATTGTTGCAGACATGTTGAAGTTACATAATGCATGAGAAAACCTATCGCAAAGGCAAAGAAAGGGTTCAAAAATATTTGACTATCTACATGGGGTGCTACACATTCCACCCCGCATCATTAAATATTCATGTTCAAGGTCAATTACAAGGGATACCAAGTAACACAAGTATGAATGTTCAAGCTTTCCTATGCTTAGGAATAGTCAAAATGGTAGTCATTCCAATCCTTCATTGCAAATCAACAATTATACTTGTAATGCGGTATCATCTTCAAGCATCAATGTTCATACTACTCTTGGGATGGGTTTAGGCTTAAAATGTCACTCTAGAATTGATATATTATCCATATAGAGGTAACATCTTAGTTTATGCTACAAAAACAATAAAAAACTTGAGATACAAATTTCATAAGTTTTAATTTGGCAAGGAACTATGCAGTCACAAACGATCCATGGGTATGAACTGCATTATTTCTATCACTTCAAGGATTTTTTATTATTTAGAAACTTTCATTATTTATGGTTTTTTTAAAGATATATGTTGTACAACTATAATGTCCAATGGAAAAGGTTCACATATCTATGGATCATATTAAAAACAATTATCCATTGTCTCACATAATCATCACTTTATAATTTATTTTAATTAATGTTGTTACTAAGGATGTTTAAATAGGGTTACTTTCCAAATGACTTTTTAAATAACTACAAAAACTATGTAAGACAAATAAAAATTCATATTTCGATGGGTGATAAATTTAATTACATCATAATAAATTTGACTACATGCTCCATGATTTTTACTAATGATAAAAGTTGGCAATAATCACATCATTGTCATTGTCATCATCATCATCATTTCCATTTAGAATCTTCTTGACCTTGTTTTCTCTAACGTGTGTGGACCAATGAATGGATTGGTTGAAGGAAAGCTATGACTAGCTTGGGATTAAATTTCTCAAAGTTAATCCCATGTATTTGAATGATATCCAATTTAGAAGACAAGGGAACTCTAATATTCTAGTTATGGATTGCAGTTGTTGGGGAGAGGTGTTCCACCCATACACATGACCTTTTCCTTTGTTAATATGACTGCCTAACACATTCATGAATTGATCCAATAGTAGCTTAAATATCTCAACTATTATTGTTGATGCTCTCCACATGACTAAGGTATCATCAACAAAATGCGGACAATTTATTTCTTTAGTGCCTTTGACTATTGAAATTCCCTTTAAGTTTTCAACTATATGCTCTTGATATAATCATCTACTTAAGGAATCCATCGTTATGATGTAGAGTGGTGACAATGAGCTACCTTTCCTTAGATATTTTTCACTCTAAAAGAAATAGGTGGTTTCACAATTCACCAATGAGGCTATTCAATGACAACCATTGCAACCCTTTATCTAAATAATAAAGGGCTAGGTTTTTAGGGATTTGGGGATTAGTGGGTTAGTGGTTATATCAAGATGTTATGGGTTATGGCCCATGGGTCGATGAGTTAGAATATTAGTGGGTGTGGATTCAAGGTCTAGGTTAGGTTATTACTAACACATTAACCTCTATCCCCCTTGGACCTAGTCGGTCTAATTAACACATCACTAACCATTTACCTAAGAGGAGAATGGTCACCAACACGATGCATCGATTAGATGTGTGGGTAAGTAAATAGGTTAGGTGCAATGATTATTATGTTTATAGGTGTGTTATCACTTGTGTGTGTGGTTGTGTGGGCTATGTGTGTAGTAATTAGATGCATAAGTACCCCAAACCACCACACATGCCTTACATTAGGAATCTTTAGCTTACAAGTGTGATATGATTCAACCCACAAACTATTACAAATATTCTTACCTTTGTGCTTGATTCTAGCACAATCTACTATGGTTTTGTTCTTCCTCTCAACCACACCATTTATCTAAGTTAGGGTTATGTGTAATCGTGCATTATTTATGAACTCCATTGTCTTTATAGTACTTTAAGAATTATCTTGAAATGTATTCTGCCCCTTAATCTGATCTAAGCATCTTGATATTTTTATCTGTCCATTTTTCAACCAAATTTCTAAACTCTTTAAAATATTTAAAAACATCACTTTTCTTTTTTAAGAAATAGACCCATGTGAACTTAGTTATATCATCAATGAATATAAGAAAATAAGAAACCCCCCCCCCCCCAAATGATTTAGTTTGCATTGGCTCACACACATCAATATGCACTAATTCAAGAAAATATCTTCTCAATTTATTTATCCTCATTGGAAACTCATTCCTATGTTGTTTTCATAGTGCACAACCTTCACATTAAACATACTCATTCTTAAAAATTGGAAGACCTTTCACCATATATTTTATTTGAAGTAAAACTAGATCTTTGAAATTTAAGTGTCCATACCTTAAGTGCCAAAGTTCTTCTGTAGACACACTTAAAGATAACAAAGCTTGATGACTCTCAAAAATAACATATAGTTTGTATAGGCCTCCCACTATGATTCTTTGTTCTATGACTTTGGAGTGATTTTTCATATCCTTCACTTGGCAACCTAACTTCACACATTCCACTTTCAAACCTTGATTTGTGATTGTTGAAATTGAGATTATATTTTTCTTAATCCTCGGTACATACGTTACATTTTTTATTTGTTTTACATGATCATTTGACAAATTTATAAATACATCACCATATCCTTTTATTTTAGGAAATCTATCGTTGCCTATATAGATTTTATCACCATTAGTTTTCTCATGATAGGTTTTAAATCAATCTCTATTACAAGTCATATGAATATATGCTCCTAAATCTATGAACCATGCATTACAATCATATGTTTTTGTCGATAGGGTTACATATGCAATAAATAGCTTTATATTTTTTAGGTCATCACTTACCTATACTTCTATATCAACAAAGTTCCCTTCGTATATTCTATTTTTGGACTCATTAAAATCATTTTTCTTATATTCATAAGGCATAGTGTCCAAACTTACCACAATAGTCACATGTAACATTTTTCTTCACACTGGTAGCTACCTTTGATGAAACCCCGCCTTGATACAGTAAATTCATGTCATATTTTTGAATGCAACAAAAAATTATTTCAATATTGTTGAAGAGCTTGAATCTGGATAGTTGAGTTTAACATCATCCCAACTTTCTTCATTCAACATCTTGACCATTTCCTCTTGTATTTTCATATACACCTTGTGACTAAATAAAACAAAAATAATGTTAAACTGATATGATAAACTGAAAAAATTAATTTTCTTGTCCTAACATAAATAAAAATAACTCAAGAGAATTACTTTTTAAATTCATCACACATTTCTTCCATTGAAAATTCTCTCGACCTAACACGTGATAATATAGTTATGATAAGTTTATCATCCTTCACTCCTTGTATTGATCTCAAAGGTGTTATAGTGATATCATCGGGAAGATATTTTTTGTCAGGACCCGTCTTACTTGTGCCACAGATCAATGGTTTAGTCTTCTTAACTCTCTGATTTTTTATACTAATATTTTCCCATAGGGTGAAGATTTCATATATCAAATCCCATACATGTCCAGTTCTAAATCCCAATTGAAAATAGTTATCCACAACTCTAAATATATCACTTCCTTTGCGATTTTTTTTTTGTATTTTCATCATCAAGTGGGAATCATATTTCCATACAACATTGCTTCTGAAACTTAACATCAACATTTGATCTCCCCCCACGGCATATTTTGGAAAATTCATTATGGATAAATCTCACCCTTTGAATTAAGGTCATAGACATTATGTACTCATTTTTTGTGTTATGATCCCATGCCAGTAACTTTGTTTCTGAATATGTTAAACCGACATAAATTATGCATTTGACTGTCTCAAAAAGAGGATTATTGGGATATTCTTGCATCAATTCTCTTCTAGCCTCTCCAGAATGATTTCCTCCAATCACATAATATTTGTAGTCAAAAACTTTTGATCTATCAAATTCTTCCCTCGTAGGAACTTCCATTGGGTCAACAAGAACTGGGCAGTCAACCACATGTGCATATGGATTGTACCTAATCAATACTTTCAAATTGTGAATATGCAAGTGATGTGGTTTTCTAATTTGATATTTTTTCTGCCCTTCTGTGGGTTTATAAAGTTGTTTCACATTCAATTAAAATGTGTGGCCATCATCAATTAAGTTTTCCATCCTCATTATATTTTGAATGGCATTTTGTGTATTTTTCATAATACCATCCTCTAGATCAACACCTGGTGTTATTATTTCTATGCTACATTTAGGACTTTCACTATAATACTCTGAGCTAATGATGGTTTCTTGAACATTATCAACATTTGTTTTCTTCCACTTATGATTTAAATGTGTTTCATCTAAATCAATGATTTCTTCATAATCAATAGGAATAGACTAACCATCAACCATCGCTCTTTTGTGTTTATCTTGTTTGTTCTTTTTGTGAGAAGGAGTGATAACCTCATTGGGACCAATCTCAACAAAATCTTCATTTAGAGTTTCCTCATTTTCAAATGTGACCCTTTTAGGATTTCTAGAATAAGGATTTTTCTTTCTTCTTTCATGTTCTTCTCTGTCTACTCTTGCAGGTTCAACCTCCATTACTTTTTGTTTATTTTTCCTTCCTTCTTGTGTCTTTTCAATATGAAAAGCGTTGATGAAATCCATGATATTATTCTCTGTAGAGTAAATCCCCACTAACATATGTGAAAGTTGTTCAGCAAAATCCTGTAAAAATAAAATATAACATTTTCATGTTAAATAAAATTAAAACATTACCATGATACTAAAAATAATAAACGACACAAAAAGAGAAATAAAAAACTTACATTTCCTTTCTCAATGTCATCAATGATGGATGCATATAATTCTGAAAAAAATCATTCTTGTTATAATTGCTCAATTTGAAACAATATCTAAACTTGATATAAGTTCTCCCTTGTTTGACAAGTGCATAAACAATATTTTTGGCTGGCACCAAACATATATCTCGTAACAAGCCAAGTGCCTGATAATTTCCTTGCACATGTTCTAATTCGGCACAATACAAATATATATGATCTCCATTGTTTCCTTGCTTGTCTTTAACAAACCAAGAATATTTTTGTTTGTTTTCACCTTCCACAGATTTCCACTCTCTAACATTCTTCATTGCCTTTGATAGCTCAGGTGTTATGCTATCATTTTGTTTTCTAACATTCATGGAGGTTTCAGTTGCATTTTTGGATGCCATTATTGCAGGTCGTGATCCAAATATATTCATAGATAATCTATTTCCTACCATTTTACTATATTAAGATAAAAAATAAAAAAAAATAAAAAAAATTAGGACTTTCACATTATAATAAACTAAAAAAACAACATTGAATACAAAAACTAATTTAAAAAATAAAAATAAAAAATTTACCCATATGTAAAAAAAATTGACCCATGGAGTTATTGGGCTTATGCCAGGACCGTGCCTTGGTCATGGGGCTAGGGCGATGTCGAGCATCACCTTAGCCCAACCAGCCCTGTGGCCAAGCCGTGGGCGTGCTCACGGCTTGGATACGATGCTGGTCGGGCTAGGGTGATGCCAGACATCGCCCCAACCCCCATGGTCAAGCCTTGGTCATGCCCAGCACCCCCCCCCCCCCCCCC
>ML783326.1:220971-248022 GCA_009831015.1 Picea engelmannii | reverse complement strand
GTTAGACCGAAAATATTTGTGTCTAATATTTTTTGAGTTTTGCATATTGCTGATATTTAATTTCTGCGTTGAAAACGATGTTCATAATCCTCATGTTTCAATTCTGAAATTTATTTTCTGTTCAGAAATTTATTTTCTGTTAAATTTTTAGATGCTGAAACACCGTTGTAGCTTATGCTGAAACACCGCTATAGCTTATGCTGAAACACCGTTGTAGTATATGTTGAAACACAGTGTTGAGTATATGCTGAAACACCAGGCTGTAGCATATGCTGATGCTGAAACACCGCTGTGAGCAGATGCTGAAACACCAGGCTGTAGCATATGCTGATGCTGAAACACCGCTGTGAGCAGATGCTGAAACACCAGGCTGTAGCATATGCTGATGCTGAAACACCGCTGTGAGCAGATGCTGAAACACCAGGCTGTAGCATATGCTGATGCTGAAACACCGCTGTGAGCAGATGCTGAAACACCAGGCTGTAGCATATGCTGATGCTGAAACACCACTGTGAGCAGATGTTGAAACACCGCTGTAGCATATGCTGAAATAGTGCTGAAACTGAGTTTGGCATTTAAATTTGGTAGAAAATTAAGTGAGACTGAAACTGGGTGGGATTTTGAAAAATTTAACAAACTTTAGATTGACAATATGGTTATAAATTATCAATTGTATATCTAAGCTCTCAAATAGCTCTTCACAAAAATGATTGAGTTTTTTTGATTGACTTTACATTGACAGTATGGTTAGTCTGGTTTTGAATCATAATTTCAAGTATCTCATAAAGTTATATACAATCACTATGTATCTTTTTAAAGATAAATTTTATATCCTTGAATTAACAACAAGTAGCCATTAGTCACGTTGACCAAACTTAAAAAAAACTTTGAATTGAACGTAATAACAAATTTATGAATTTAACATCTTCAATACTAACCCTAAGTGATATTCATAAGACAACCATTTGTAATAATAATCGCAAGGCATCCACCAACCACCATTGATATACCCAATCTACAGTAATTAACATAGACTCTCACTGGTTTTTTTTAATAGGTACAATTATCTTGTATTTCCATTAAATTTATTGTTCACCAACTAATTAAGATAAAAAAATGTCATCGGATGGAACGAAGAGATCATTGTTCGTTACGAGACTTAAATCATATTGTTTAATCATTGATATTTAATTTTTTTATTAAGAATAAATACAATGACTTGAGATGGTTTTCTCTTTTCCTTTTTTTATTTTTTTTTGGCTCTAACCTAAGATACAAGTAAGGGTACTATTGCGGGAATTTCTTTAACTGTTGATAATACATTTAACACAGATCACATAAAATTATTACAATATTGGAGATGACTTACATTTCCTAAGTCTTCAGTTCGAATTAACATTCATGACAATATTGAGTTATTGATATTGTGGTCATCCAATTTCAAAGTAATTACGCTCACTCGATAGTGTGATATCAATTACTATACACATCATGATGGGATGTATAGCCAAAATATATCCCTACCTCATTGAATAAATTAGGTAAGTGAAAAGATTATATGGGTTAAATCAACTCTATGAAACCTTTAATGTGTAAAGGAATTTGTCGATGTGATGAGAATAAGCATATGATACAACAGTTTTTCAATTTTTTTTACAATATATTTATTTTTAATTCGATAGGGAATGGATACGTCTTCAAAAGGGCCATGATTACTTCGATGTATGAATCTACCACTCTAGGATGGATAATTCTTTTATATTTCATGGATTCCCATTAAGAATTGGATTGCACTCTCATATTTCTTACAAATGGAACCATACCAATGTCATATCAATTGCATCTTGTCTATCTTTGGGAGTGGCAATGGAATGGAGCATAGAGTATGCATATACATGACACTTTTTTAAAATTTCTCTATGACATGTGTTGCATAGGAAAAAGTATCATGTCCTTAGGCATTTAATTCCCACTATGAAAAGTCTTCGCCATGGATTTCTTGAAAAGATGAAAACTGGATTGAATTGTCTTTTCCATGGCTTTCCTGAAAAGATGAAACCTAAACTAAAATGATACCCTAGAGATTGATCATATTTATCTGAAATCCTGGAGGCTCCATATCCTGACATCGAAACCAATAGAGAGTAGTACCCCTATTTCTCTGTGACAAAGCTTGTTGAAGAATTTTGATGGTTACAGTGCATTAGAATCGATGCGATATAATTTACGAGGATTGACAACACTAAAATATTTTGCATGGAATCATTTTATAGATCATGAGCCAAGTTTCCAAGGCAGAACCTACTTGTGTTGCTTGCAAGGTCCAGAAGAAGAAATGTTCAGAGAAATTTGTGTGTGCACCTTATTTGTGACCTATGAAACCCACCTACAGGAAGCATTTGTGAAAATAAGAGAGCAAGTGAAAGATTATTTATAAATGGGAGGGGAATTAATAAGTGGGATGAATATGATCAATAGTACCAATATGGAATTTTTTCCAGGTCAACACCAACCATAGATTTTCCTCTTTAAAGGAAAATATTTCCATAAAATGAATTATGGTGATAGTTATAATCATGCATATTTCTCTGTGATTAATATCTCCATGAATTTACCTAAGGATGGATAAGTTGGGGCAACTATTGTGACCAGGTAATTCATTTATTTGTAATAGGAATCATCTCTTCATTAATGTGTTGTGTTTGATCAATGTCATTGCCTGCAATGAAAAAAAAATTAAGTTATCTTTCACATTGATTGTAGGTGTATAAAGAAACTAATGAAGAGCTAGGGATAGAATACACATTAATTTGTTTCCTTCAAGGTATTAAGTATGGAGCTTCAAATGCTAGAAGTCACCTAGCTCATGTTCTGTATCTACTGAGCTTTGAGACCTGAAATGAACCTGTAGGGAAAGCATTACTTGGACCATATACCCCATTGGATTTGGCTTTGATGGATACCTCAACTATTGCTTTCCCTGGAAAGGCCTAAGCCATCTCATTACAAGCTCGTTCTTCTCAAAATAGCCACAGACTACCCACAGGTCCGTAAATAAACTTAGGTTCGGGATAGACATATTTTCCAATGTAAAGTCATGTATTCTTGTTGTACACTTTCTATATGTAACTGTATCTTCTTTAACATTTTCTATATTATGATATAACCTAGTGGAGAAGAACATATTATGATGCATCTAGTTGGTCATGGTAGAATCTTTGTTGTAAATAGTTAAATGTATTCTTCTGATCCGCTGAATCTCCATCGATTAACCTACAACAAGAAAAAAAACATATAATTTCGACATACAAATCAACCATTTTTTTCATCAATTAGTACATACAATATAAGCCTTGAAAGATGATTGAGTATATCATAGTAGGGATATTACAGTTCTATATAGAAACTCTTTGGATTACAACTCCTACTCCCTTTGCAGAACATGTATACGATATTACTTATATATGTATTTATGCATATCTTTAAATTTTTTACAGACACACACCTTTAGCTCACCTACATACACCTACATCACACACCTTCCTCCCATAATCACCCACCCTTACCTCACCTTTTTTGGCTTAAACTATATTTTCAAGAATGAAAATTTGTTTTTGCTAATTATATTATGTATTGCAGTATTTCTTAAACATGTATTTCCATAAGATGTACAAGCCCATACCTCTCGTTTACAACCTCTCTCTAGAAATGCTATGGCGACACCCAAAAAATGTCGATCTAGACAAAGTTAAGGTCATCCACTACTGCACAGTTGTAAGTTCATTTTTTGGTATTGTATTACATGAATTATATGTTTAAAAAATGATATATTGCAGGGATCCTAACCCTTACAATATAATATTCAACAATAATATTTGTGCTGCAAGAATATCAATTAGGTCATTGTGGAGTAGTTGTACATGGATACTAAGCTCCTCTGAGGACCATTCAACCATTGCACAGAAGAGAAACTTCAATGAATTAAATTATTTCAATATTGAGTTGAGTAGTTGTTGAGGACCATTCAACCATTGCACAGAATAACGGTTGCAGTGAAGAAAATTCTTTCAATATTGAGTTGATCGAGTTGAGGAGCAGTTGTAATGAAGGAATTTTTCTTATAGGTAGGTCTTGAAACCGATGACTCATTGTTAGAATGCATGTAGGTTGCCACATTGCTCTGATCCATGTAGGTTTCCATAGGAGAAGGCATCAACTGCAACCTCTGCAGTACCAAACATTGACTTTAGTGTCAAGGAGGAGTTATCGACTAGATTGCAATTCTACATAGCACAACCGCCAAAGTGGCCAATCATATAAATTTATTTTATAAACTATTTTTTAGCTCTGACAAATAATTTTAAAAAGTTGCACACATCAGGGGATTTATATCACATCAAAATAATTCTAGCCAAAGAAAAATTGAATGCATCAAATTAGAAAAATATAAAAAATGTATTGTTTTCGAAATAAATTAAAATAATAGATATATGAATGAATTAATAAACCTGGTAAACCAAAAGGCACCCATTAATGTAGCAAAATGGACTAACTAATGGGCAGTCCAAGGATGTTGACCTTGGTTGTGTCAAGCATAAATAAAAGGTTAGAAAATATAAAGCAGAGAAGGTAATATGAAGAAGCATATGTAAAAGAACTTTGCAAAGTGCCCATGAGAATTGGCCTTCTGAGAGAGAGTGAGAAAAAATGACTAAGTTTATAAATGGTATTAAGTTGTCTATTAAAAAATGATAAACATAAGAAAGCTTTTTTTTTTAACCTTAGAAGTTGAAGAGGTGTTGATGAAAAAAGAGCAAAACAACCCGAGTGAAGGAAACGTATAATGTGTTTGGATATGAAAATGTAAAATACAAAAAATGAATGTAGCTTGAAAGTTTTTTTTTTTTTTGTTTGTTTAAAATTGTTGTAGAAGAGAATGATGAAAGTGTGGGCTTCCTGCATGTTGTTGACATAATGAAGAACAAAAATAACATAGAAAAAGCAAGGATATTCTATATGATTAAAACTATGACAAGGATATTCTATATGATTAAAATAACAATCATTTGAAAACTATGACAAGGATATTCTATATGATTAATATTTAAAATAGGATTATACTTTCTAAGAAAATTATGTTTTCTTTAAAGCTTTCACAACAATTTTTTTTTGTAAATAATGCTATAATTGCAAAGTTTTACATGGTTGGAAATACAATCAATGTTATTATAGTTTAAAAACAAGAAAAACAATTAGTGTTTCTTCTCCCCATAATAATTGTATCAATGATCGAAACAATGCTAAGCATCTTATCTAATTGTGAGTACAATGTCATGGTTTTAAATGTTTAAAAAAATGAAAAATAATAATGCTAAGTTGTAAGTAGTGGTTTTGAAAGTATAGTCCACTTTATTTTATTTTTAATTTAATTATTCAATTTATCAGTGGTTTATAAAAAAATACAATCAATCTAAATCGTGCTATGCTTTTAAAAAAATGTTAAGCAATATTATGTTAAAAAGTATTTTCTATATTTAGTTTTTAGATTTTACAAATTTATAAGAAAAACTAAAATTTCAATAATAAAATTATATATAATTAATTCTAAAAAGTTATATACTAATATATCAATAATAAAAACTTAAAACATAAGACAACAAACCTTGGAATGATAAAGGCTACTCTCTGAAGCTTTGAAGTTCAAAGTAGAGTAAAAAGTGATGAAGTGGGCGAGTTCCCCTCCCCTCCCCTATTTTCAACGTTCTCGATTTGCTTCACCAATGTCAATGTCAATGTCATTGTCTCCCTCAAGTCCTATTCCTTTGTCGTAGCAATTCCCCCTTCTTCCTCTTATCCTTCACTTCCTGCTTCTAATCCTTATATTGCATTTATCAGGGTCTCATACTTCTCATCCAATTCATCTCATTGGTTAGGAATTTCACACTGCTGAGTTCCTCTTACTTCTACAAGAAAATTTCAAAACACTGAGTACCTCTAACTTCAACAGTCATAGCAACATAAATCTGCATATGCCAATGTAAGTCAACAGTGTTTAAAAACTCACTGTGTCTGCTGGATCCTGGAAAACCCTGTGTCAAGTACCCTTTACTAAAACATTTTTTCATTTATCTTATCAATGGATGGCATATCCCTACACTCTCTTCCCTTGGCTTCAATTTCCTGAACCTTTTTCTTAACCTCTGCATAAAACCTACTATTGTAAGCCTTCGCTGCAGCCATAGCCAAGAATTAAAACCAACTCATCCGTTGTTACTTGCCCAACATTGAAGGAATGAAGGAAAGGTCCTTGTAAGCTTACTTTGTTGTATTAAACAATTTATGAAGGAAATACTATTCATTTATGACGAGCAATAATCAATTTGTTGTGCAGTATTCAATGCTGCTATAAATGATATATACATGGTGTATATACTAAGGTGATTTTTGTATATATCAAGGTGATTTATGTAGGAGTGGGCTAACTCGGGAGCAATCTTCCCTTCAGAGTTACTCATTTTTAAATTTTAGGCCAATCCAAAATTTTGGTCAATTTTCTGAGCATCTGGGTTGGTTTAAAATGGAGCAAAACCCTTGGAAAAAAGTTCTGAAAAACATGAAACTTTGATCCATGGAAAACTCAGACTATCCCTGAAAACCGGATTCAAACCATTTTTTTACCTAAAAAAATAGATCTGTTTACTACAGAGTTAACCTACTCCTATCCTATCTGTGTATTTACCAACTACCCAATATTAAAAGCTGTACATTAAAAGCGGTTATTGCTCACAATCCATTTATATAAATGGATGGCCAGTTCTAACTACCATTTGGAAGTACCATAAATTTTGAAGTGACAGGTTTTGTCCAAGAGATTGCACATTTGCAAGTTTTACTAAACGATTTTATACGAACGAAACGCTATCTATTTATATGAATGGTCAGTTCTAAGTGCAGTTGGGAAGTACCATAAAAACTTATTTCAAATTTTGAAGTTACAGGTTTTATCCCAGAGATTCTACATTTACAAACAAGATTCTATGTAAGAATTTGTCACTTCAAAATTTTGGACAGCTATCCAAAAGCCTCTCTTTCGCAGACTTGTCACTTCAAAATTCTGAACAACTCCAGTCTCCGACAGACAAAGTCTGGGCATATAGATGATAGTCTGCCATGTTCTTTTGAAGGTTTTCTAATGCTTTTAATTGTAGGGAATCATTGGGCGGCTCCCGTACTGCTCTACAGTTTGTTGTTTATGGCCGGTGGATGTGGTGGCTGGAATCCCACTCCTGCTCTGTATCGTTTAGTCAGAACTCTTGTACGTTACTGGGCGTTCCAAGTTGTACTTTAAAGAGGTGGCCAGTTGCTATGGTGATTTAAATGACAATTTATTAGTGTCATAGCTGTTTTTATCTGTGGAGTCAGTCCTCTCCTCCTTTCTTTTACGTTTTTCGTTCGGGCCATTGGAGTGAAGAGACTGGGCATGAAAAAGCTAATTCACCAGTCAAGAAAGTCTTATATAGCCTGACTTGACTATTACATGAGCATGGGTATGCTCGCCTCATTGTGAACAGAAGAGATTGTATATAGGCGTAGGTTGCATGTTCTACCAAATGGAGCCCGGTGTAGGGAGATGGGACGTTTCTTTTACTTTTCCACTGTTTTTTAATTGGTTTTTATTGTTTTCATATTGGTTATAGACCTTCTTGTTTATGAGATAAGGGATTTTTTTGTTAAAGTCTATAGAAATATATATACCTTATTCCTTTTATATTTGAATGAATTGGTTGCAAGAATACTTAATTTCCATTGAGTACTTTTGTAGTACAGTGGGAATGCAAATCAACACTAGCAAGACGAAAGTGGTAGTTTTTTCTAGCAAAAGAAAACATAATCAACATAAGTTTTACTTTGAAGGAAACACCCTTGAAGAAGTGGCAGATTACAAATACCTCCGAATTGACTTCAACAAAAATTTAAGTTGGGAAGGTTGCAAAAAAGAAAAGAACTTTGGGAGGTTGGAAAGCGTTCTATGCATTTCAAAATAGGTGCAGAGAGGCAGAGCTATGGGATTGGAAGACTATGCAAACTCTCTTTGGGCTTTTAGTGATCTCGGTGGTTCTATATGGTTGTGAAGTGTGGGCCAGCAGTACATCTGACTTACAGTGGAAGCAAATTGAAAACGCTTGATCACAAACAAATTTAAAATTAAAAGTTCAGTCCCTTATAATATCATGTTGAGTGAAATGGGGGCTACTCATATTGAAGCAATTGTTATGGTGCGTCTCATAAGATATCTTAAAAAAATTGAGCAAATACAGTGACCTAAGGTCGTCTTCAATGACATATTGTGCAAAAGAAAGAAGACGTGGATGTGACAAAATATTAAATGGCTTAGTAAATGGGATATCCACTTGAACAGGTGCCCTACAAACAATAAAGAGATAAAGGCTTTTGTTATTGATAGGTTCCATAAGCGAACTTGGGATAAAGAGCTCGTGAGAAAGAAATAGTATTATATTGAAGAGTTTAACCCCACATACAATCATCATCAAAAAGAGAACATAGGGGCCAATATATCTTGGAGAGCCAAAATGCTTATAGCCCAATTAAGAACCAATTCCCATCAACTCCGTTGTGAAACTAGACGTTGGAAAAGACCAAAAGAAGATTGGGAAGAAAGGGTGTGTGTGTTAATGAATGCATCTATAGGAGACATCCTCCAGCTTACAAACCTGTGAGATGTGGAATATAGCAGCTATGTAAAGTCTTACTCTTAGCTTACAAAGCTGAGAGAAAGCCCCTAATAAAGGGTTTGTGGTTCCAGCTTGGGACAGGGGCTAAGAATATATATGGCCTCCTCCATGACATGAGAGAGAAGAACTCCAGATGATTATCCGATGTAAGAGCAATCTGTTGAGTTAGGGAAATCCTGAAAAGCATTGGGCACATCATTATGAGAATAATAACGAAGATGATGTGATGGCCTCCTCTGAACAGCATGAGAGTTGATGAGAAGACTCCATATGATCCTCCTGTTGGTGGCAGTGGGAAAGCAGATCTGTAGAGCAAGACGTGACTATGGATGAGCATAAGTGCACGTGTGAGGACCGAGCTCATCTGTGTAATGTAGTGACTCGGGTCTATGAAATCCCTATGGATGTGGTCCCTAGTGGATGAGCACTAGTGGGTGTATCTAATCCTTTGCTATATATTGTTCAAGAGTCAGACCTACCTGTAACCCTAGTTATTATGTAAAGGGTGTAGGTCGGCCCTATGTTAATATGATTAATATAAACAAGATAATTAATAATGAAAATATTAATTATAATAATAAATATAATAATAAAGTGTGTTTGACTTAGAGAGGTTGGCCCTGTTGTGCCAATAAGACGCCCTTGCTAAAACAGCCAAAGTCTAATATAAGTAGGAGATGATTATTCATTGTAGAATCATATCCTCTTCACATGTTTTGGTAATTTCAGCAAGTACTTCTCTTTGGCAAGGGTGTGCAACTCTCTTGGGCATGAGGGTTTCTAGGGCTTAAGCACTCTCTTGTGTGATAAGTCATTTTGGTGGTGAAAGGTCTTTCTCTTGAAGAATATAGCAAAGGATTTGGCTGGGTTTTTCTCCCTTGTTTGAGAAGGGTTTCCCAGGATATATCTTGTGTACTTGTGCATGGTGTTTCTTCTTGTGATCTTGGTTGTTGCAACATTTATGGTTATGGTTATTTGATAAAATGGAATGAACTTCATGATTAACCTAATGCTATGAAAACATTAACATGGTATTAGAGCATAGGTCTTGAAAGAACCCATTGCACAAACATTCTCTACAAGCAAAAGGAAAAATGTCATTGTTGTCGTACAAGAAAATTAGGACTTTTTATTGAAGAAGAGTTTCAACCTCAAAACCTTCTAGAAAAGTGTGCGCTAACCCAAGGAACTCTTTGGCACCTTCAACGCACCTTTTCAGTGGGTAGATCTCCGAGAAAGTGAAACCCTAGTTTTCACAAAGTACTAGAAATACCAGAAAACCAGAAGTACCAAAGTACCAGAAGTACCAGAAGTACCAGAAAACTAGAAGCACCAGTCCAAAAATCCGTTGGTCAAGTTTGAGGGGGTAAAATTTGGATTTTCAGAAATCTGATTGCATTAACTTACTCGCCTTAGCTCAGTGCATCTATCCCCTGGATCAAAATTTCAAAATTTGAAGTTTGAAAAATTAGGGTTTTCTCATAAAACCCTAAGTTGCAGTTGCAGTTGTAGTTGTAGAATCATTGCAATATCAATAGCAATTGCAATATCAATTGAAGTACTAGTTGTTGCACCAGTTGCAGTCACCCTTGAAGTCTTTTAAGTGTTGGTAAATATTATCGCTGCTACCAGATCGTGTCACTACCTGCAAATGTTGTGAGAGGTATGTACTCACATATGTTTAAATTGTTAAGCTTTAAAGGATATTTACAGGAGAAGGAATCTTTTTCCATAGATCCAGAAGGATCTCAATATCCAACACATTCAGAAGAATAATGCAACCCAGGTTTGATTATTCTAACACATTAATTTGATCTAGATTGCATATTGAAGCTATGACCATCATACTAACCTTTGGTCAAAATTAAAGTCAAGATATTAGATGGATTAAAGTTGAGATCATAGAGTTTGTTATCTAACCCAACCTTCTGTCAAGATAGAATATTGTCCTAGTACAAAAGACAGGTTGAAGAAAGCACTTGTTATCTTGAGTGAAGGAGACTTGGAGGAAAAACAACACACTGGAAGACTCCAGGTTTGATTGTTGTAATTGTCATTCCTCTAAACTTATATTTCTAAAGTTTGCTACATTACAAGTAGGCGTTGTAGTTGTGTTAACAATCCTTAAATTGTTTTGATTCTAGAGATGTACTCATTATTCTCCTTTAGGAAATATTCTCGTCTTGGTTCCTCTTGTTTTTTCTTGTTCCAGACAGGTCAAAAACAAAGGAAGATGCTTATCCCTCAGAGGGAGTCACACTGACTCAAAGGGAGTCAAAACTATTTGAGAAAGAGGAAGAATAGAACCATCCTTGAGACAATCAATACAATAATGCATGATCAAAATATTTCTATGATTTCATGGGCAGAAGCATGCATGACGCAGTATATGTTCAGAACAAGAGTCTTCACCAGAATAGAATCCTTCACCAGAGTGAAGCCTAAGATTGAACACTTCATGTTATTTGTGTGCCTAGTGTATTTCCATGTACCCAAAGAGAAGAATTCCAAGCTAGATCCTTTAGAAAGGATATAGTGAATCTTCAAAGACATTCTAGATCGATATCCCTGATCAGAAACAAAGTGAGACAAGAAAAAGCGTTGTCCTTGAAGAAGAGATAATCTTTCAAATATCTAGAGAATCTCATATGGAGATTGACAGTAAGACTATGCCGTCTCCCCCTTCAATAGTTCAAAGGGAGAAAGACATTATTCTAGTTGATCTAGTTGCTCCAGTTGACATGTTCAGAGATATTGCAATAGGGCATATAAGGCCTACCTAAAACTCACTCTCCTAGAGGCAGAGAAACATACAAGCTTCTCAAGGCACATTCCAAGATATCAAAAAGAGTTTTTTCGAGATATTCTTCAGTCATGAGCCACTTCATTGATGTTGAGACTCCTTGTCTCAGAGAAGCAACAAGAGAACCGATATGGAAAGAAGCCATAACAAAAGAATACCATTATATCTTAAAGAATGATGCATACGATATTATTCAGGGACCAGAAAGGGAAGTCTGTGGTAACTTCCAAGTAGATATATAACATCAAGCATGCAACTAATGGAAGTGTCGAGAAATACAAAACAAGATCTATAGCCAAAGGTTCTCATAAACAGAGGGAGTTGTCCATGATGAGACACTTGACCCAGTGAACCGTTTCACTTCCATCCGTACCACCATTCATGAGTTGGTATCTATATCAGATAGATAGATTCTTGATGAGTTTGGATTTCAACAAAAGTGTTGTTGATCCAAACCTGTATAGTGTTGGTGACGAGAACCTGATCCTGATGACTTACTCAGAAAGCTCAGTTGTTGAAAACAAACAAGCATTGACTTCTGATTTTCATAAAGGATCTGAGTATGATACACTACTTCTTGGGACAAGAAGTATGACAGAGGACCAATGAAATTTTCCTAATTCAAGGAAAATATACAGTGGGAATATTAAAGAAGTATGACAGAATGCAAATCCACCGTGATGGATTTAAAGAAGAAGATTGATGATGATTCAAATGAGACTAATCCACAGTTGATTGGATCACCGATGTATCCAGTTAACACCAAACTTGATGCATGCCATACAGTGAATGTGATGAGTCAACCGAGACAGACTCACTAGGCAACACCAAAACATGTATTAAGACACGGTTGGATATGGTCTGAGATATGCCTCCAGTGTGAACTTGAGTTAGCAGAATATGTCGATTCAGATTGAGAAGAAAGTACAGTGGACTGGAAAGGCACATCCAGTTGATGTTCTACCTTGAAGTCTTCCAAGGTTTCCTGACATAGCAAGAAACAAAACTCGGTGGCCTTAAGTACAGCAAGAGACAGAGTATATATAGTAGTGAGTGTGCGAAGAAATGTGTCTCTACAAATTTTCGACAGATTTACTTGACCATGAGATGGATCCTATGATGATAACTAAGAGTTGTGTGTAAAGCTCCTTGAGATTCCAGTGTTTCCTGATGGTTCAAAACACGACAATATGAAATACCTTCATATAATAGATATGATACAGAAAAAAGATTGTATACTTGTAGTACCTTCCTACACGTGAGCAGACTGCAAACATTTACTTGGTGAAGAACTCCTTCTGAGTTAAGAGGGAGTATGGATGACCATTGGCCAAAAACAAAACTCAGAGTACATCGGTATGAGACTTGGCTTGATGGAGAATGCCTCTCTAGCTAAGAGGGAGTGTTAATGAATGCAGCTATAGGAGACATCCTCTAGCTTACAAACCTGTGAGATGTGGAATATAGCACTATGTGAAGTCTTACTCTCATCTTACAAAACTAATAGAAAGCCCCTAGTAAAGGGTTTGTGGTTCCAGCCTGGGACAAGGGCTAGGAATGTATATGGCCTCCTCCATGACATGAGAGAGAAGAACTCCAGATGATTATCCGATGTAAGAGCAATCTATTGAGTTAGGGAAATCCCAAAAAGTGTTGGGCACATCATCATGAGAATAAGAACGAAGATGATGTGATGGCCTCCTCTGAAAAACAACAGAGTTGATGAGAAGACTTCAGATGATCCTCCTGTTGGTGGCAGTGGGAAAGCAGATCTGTAGAGAAAGATGTGACTATGGATGAGCATAAGTGCACGTGTGAGGACCGATCTCATATTTGTAATGCAGTGACTCAGGTCTATGACATCCCTATGGATGTGGCCCCTAGTGGATGAGCACTAGTGGGTGTATCAGATCCTTTGCTATATATTGTTCAAGAGTCAGACCTACCTGTAACCCGAGTTATTATGTAAAGGGTACAGGTCGACCCTATGTTAATATGATTAATATAAAGAAGATAATTAATAATGAAAATATTATTTATAATAATAAATATAATAATAAAGTGTGTTTGACTTAGAGAGGCCGACCCTGTTGTGCCAATAAGACGCCCCTGCTAAAACAGTCAAAGTCTAATATAAGTAGGAGATGATTCTCCATTGTAGAATCATATCCTCCTCACATGTTTTGGTAATTTCAGCAAGTACTTCTCATTGGCAAGGGTGCACACCTCTCTTGGGCGCTAGGGTTTATAGGGCTTAAGAACCCTCTTGTGTGCTAAGTCATTTTGGTGGTGAAAGGTCTTTCTCTTGAAGAATATAGCAAAGGATCTGGCTGGTTTTTTCTCCCTTGTTTGAGAAGGGTTTCCCAGGATATATCTTGTGTACTTGTGCATGGTGTTTCTTCTTATGATCTTGGTTGCTGCAACATTTATGATTATGGTTATTTGATAAAATGGAATGAACTTCATGCTTAACCTAATGCTATGAAAACATTAACAGTGTGTGTTCTGCACCTCCGGAAAAGTGGAAACAAAAAAACGTTTCATTTTAGAGTGTGAAGCCTTCAAAGACAATAGGGACAACTATGTAAGTATCTTGACAGCTAGCTCTTGGAATAATTTATTCAACGAGGGGACAGTGGAAAAATTGGAGGAGCTCATCATCAAGTTGAACAGGAAAAGGGCTGAATTGCAGAAATCAATGTGTGAGGTGGTCTGTCCTATAGGCTATTGTTAGCCTCGTAGACATT
This sequence comes from Picea engelmannii, assembly GCA_009831015.1. NCBI lineage: Eukaryota > Viridiplantae > Streptophyta > Pinopsida > Pinales > Pinaceae > Picea > Picea engelmannii. The sequence continues at coordinate 233,719 of ML783326.1, read as the reverse complement.
AAAATCATTTTCTTTCTTTCTATCCATGTGAATGTGAATTAAAGATAATAAAGTAATCCTTAAACGTGGACTGTTTTGTACTTCGGGTGTGACAGTGACAGCTTGAATCAAATTCCATCATGTTCAAACATGGACTGTTTTGTACTCTGGGTGTGGCAGTGGCAATTTGAATCAAATTTCATCGTGTTCAAGGGAAGATTAGATGCTACATTAATTATAATCATGCTCCATGTAAAAGAAAATAATTATATGGAATACATGTTGCGAAAATGATTTTTGTGTATTCAGAAGTTACTTGTTGTTTCCAACTTGGTTTGATTCTATACGAAATACCTGTTGAGAAAATGATAGAAGAACACATAATATTGCATAACTGAAAATTAAAGTAATATTGAAAATAATATTTTATTATTTAATATTTATAGAAGAACATTTAATATTGCATAACTAGAGTAATATTAAAAACAATATTTAATTAATTAATTAAATAGTAAAAAATATTATAATATAAATTTTAAAATTATTAGAAGTAATTGTTTATATTTAAAAGATGAGAAGAGATATATGAAAAAAAACATCATATCAACAAAACTTTAAAATAAAAAATTTCTAAATTGTATAAATAATAACTTTAATATAATTAAAATTGAGCTAAAATGTTGAATTGAAAAACAATATTAAAAAAAAAAGATTGTTTAAAAAAAAAAACCATAAAATTTTACTCAAGGTTTCATTTTGTATTTTCTTGGATTCATTGGAAAGAACATTAACAAAAGTTGGGTTTCTATGTTTATTTGTAACAATCTTAAAAACACCCATTAACAAAAGTTGGGTTTCTATGTTTATTTGTAACAATCTCAAAAACACCCCAAAAAAACTTCAAAAAACTTCAAAATAAAGATTCAAAACAAAATTGATTTATTAAAAAAAACATAAATTTTGACTAAATATTCTATTTTGTATTTTTTTAACTCATTCGAAAAAAACATTAACACACTAAGTTGGTTCCCTATGTTTGTATATAACAACTTTAAAAATACATTAATTTTTTTTTTCCAAAAAATAAGCTTCCTTAATATTGTGTAAACAAGATATTGTATTTAGTCTTTTTAATTATCAATATATTAATTATATTTATATTTAAAAATATTACAAAGGAATTAAATATAATGAGGTAAATTAATAAGTGAATAAATTCAATTTCTCTAATGAGTATATATTTTTTTAGTAAAGTAAAAATCAACCTTAATTTATTCATTTAAAAACAAATCAACATCTAAATTATTTTAGATTAAATCAAAACCATAAAAATAAAATTCTACTATCAAAATTCCTATTAATCAAATAAAACTATAATTTAAAACAAAATTCTTATATACTCATTAACATATTCCAAATAAATTCTTATATACTCATTAACATATTCCAAATAATTTAACTGCTATATATTAATTAACTTACTCCAACTATAATACACCCATCTATTAAATAAAATATTTTAATCCTTTAAAACTCACAAAATCTTTCTAAAACTCACAAAATCTTTCTCTTTATGTGTATATAAGGTCATAGTTTAAAGTCATTATGAATTGGTGTCTCTCTTTATATGTATATAAGGTCATAGTTTAAAGTCATTATGAATTGATGTTTTTTGGGGTAAACTCAACATAATGAAAAGGAGAAATTGATACTTTGGATTTGAAATTTATTAAGAATTATTTTAGATTAGTAGATTCTAAAATATTAAAGGTTAAAGTTGTAGGATTATTTGTAAAAGGAGTTGCAAACTCTACGAGTCCCTCCCTAGCCTATTAAGATTTAAATTAAAAGATATAGGAAAGGCATTTAGATGGATGTTTGTTTATTATCTAATCTAGTTGATTAATTCATTCAATAAGCATACGTGGTTGTATAAGAGTTTAGTTGTATAAGAATTTACAATAAAATAAAGTTATTTTTTCAGTACACGATCATAGGTTATATTATATTAATAGTGCTAATCCTAATGCCTAGAAACAGAAGGCTGAAGATACCCATATGAAATGGTTCAGGAAAAAACCAACAAACAGTGTTTTCTAGGAGAAATAAATTAAGTTCATAATTTCAAACAGTGTTTTCTAGGAGAATTGGTAAATTTATGCATATTTTTTCCTTCAAATTTATGGAATTATAAAAATGTTTATATAGATTTTTTTGGAGTTATAAATTAAGTTCATAATTTCAGAATTGGTGAATTTATGCATATTGTTTCTTTCACATTTATGGAATTATAAAATTGTTTATATAGATTTTTTTGGAGTTATGGAATTATAAAATTGTTTATATAGATTTTTTTGAGTTATAATGCACTGTAAGTATTTCATTAAATTCATTTTACAATTTCTCTTTTATCAAGTATTTGTAGACAATTGTAAAATCTATGCTGGTTCTAGACATGGGAAGCTTAAATTAAAGAGAACAACACATTTTTGGTAGCCTTTTTGCATTAGCATGAACAAGTCATTTAAATATTGAATACTTGTCTTTGTCTAAGCAATTTGTATTCATGAATAAATCCCTGAATAACCATCCATTGCATGCTCGCTTCTAGGAATCTTGCGTGGAAATCCTTGAGATCACTATTTTAGTGATCATCTAGCTAGATTAAGTGTTGATTAAGATGGGGGTTTCGACTGAATGGCTACTTGAGCCTTTTGTAATCATCTATACTATTGTCCCTTAATATTAGTCATAATTGAACATTATATGACAGATTTTACAGGTTCATTTTTGGGCAATTGTTTAACATCATGTGGTACTTATTGAGAGCATTGGTTGTTGAGTGGGCTAGCATAAGCTTCTCTTAGATCTTGTATTCTTTGTTCTGTTTTACAATTTTGTTTTTTTGTTTCCTAACAATTTTTCCTATTCTTTAGAGGCTCATTTTTGTTGTTATGGTGCTTTTCAAACTAGCACCATGTTTCATTATTTCTCATCGATATTGGATGAGAACCATGTTACAAGGGAAATATTTGATTGACTGCTTTTATTCCCTTGCAATATTTTATCATTTTCAACCATATGTTTAAGCAAACCAGACCTGATTTTGTTAATATGAGACATGGGTCTGGTTGGTGAAACCACTTTACCCTTGTTGATGTCTTGGATCTTCTTCAACATTTACTTTATCTTAATGGAAATGGTAAGGGACAAGGGTCTGGTTTGCAAAACCAGTTTACCCTCATTGATCTCTCAATTCCCATTCAACATAATTTAAGTGGAAATAATAGCTTGTGGTAATTTTTTAATTCTTAAGGAGAATGTCTTCTTATCAAGAGACTAAAATTTGGATGAAGGTACTGAAAAAAAATGAAGCACATACACACGAAGTTACCAACTCCTATAACGGTAAACTAACTAATTAGCTACTTATGTAAGGATGTAATTATTTTTCTTAACACTCCCCCTTAATTACATTCAATAAAAGAAATCACTATCACCAAATTTACATCCTTAATCATAACTTGATACTCCCCCTTAAACATAACTTGATCCCAACCAACTCTGAGATTAAAATCTCATACTTTTCCCCTGTTAATCAAATATTCAAATTCTCTGATTCAAGTGGACTTAATACCACATTCCTCCCATGGCCAACGCCTCAAGCTTCTCTAAACCAGGGACACACTACATGATCACATACTGATCTATGTAGACCTGACTCAATTAGGTCTTACAAAACATGGGGAACACAACTTGCTTATAGAAAAGATTACAACTTGGACCAAAAGCCTTAGACCAAAAACTTAGTAGAGTGTCTACTGGGGTGTCGGGTACAACCAAACATGCACCCCTCAAAATTACAACATTTCATTTCTTCTTATATTTGCTTGTTGGTGACTAAAAAAATTTAACCAAATTTTTTTTTGCATTCAATCTCTATTTCCATGTTTTCTTTCTGTCTCTACGCCTATCTGCGTTCATTCTTCAGTATCTTCTCGTATTCTTCTTTCTCTTTTATCGAGGTTTTATCCACGCAGTTTTTACTGCTCAATAATGTTGAAACGTTGTCCATAAAATGGCTCAGTGTCAACGATACTTGCTCTTCAATAATAGAAGAGGAAATACTTTTGTCTTACGGCTTCTTCTCCCTGGAAGTCTCGATCTTGTGTCTTGCAGATTATTTTCTCCATGGCGACTCTTCTTCATCTATCGACTATGTTGGTTTGGCTGAAATATGCTTCTTTGGTTCACTGAACTTGCTTCTCCCTTTGCAAATTTCTTTATAAATGGAAAAAATGAATCTCATCACCATGCTTCACTTTTGTTTTTCCTTTTTTCTCTTAAATTTACCTTCGTCTTGGATTTCCATATTCTCCCGTCATTTTTTAGAGTTGTGAATTCTAACAAAATAACAACACCTTCATATTGAGGTCACAAATCTCAATATAAACATTATCAATAATAATTCCAAAGACTTTAGTAACACTTCCAAACCATTAACAACACTTCTTTTTATATTTCCTCCTTCAAAAATAAAATAAAATACTTCAATATTCAAGTCGATCCTCTCACACATACGTGATTTGGCATTTCACTTTCTTTTAAAAATTAAAAATATTTTTTTTGGGCTCTACACCATTTAAAAAAATAATAATAACACCTCTTTTAAAAATAATAAATATTTTTGAAATAATGCAGACAAAAATTGGAATTTCCCCCAAAAAAGCATCATCATCAACTAACCTTCCCTTTTGTGTAGTAGTCTCAAATCACTATATTCAACACAACTTTCTCATTTTGAGGCAGTGTTTTAACTTTACATGGGTAATGCTATATAAACAAGGGCGCACAAAAGAAGTCTACAATATGTTGCAAGCCATTCAGGCAGACTCCAACACTTATGTCTCTATCTTGATGGCATGCATCAATAAGAAAGCTTCAACAGAAGGAAAATTAGTCGAAGCCCACATGAGGAACATGGGATTCGAACTAGATATCTCTGTTGAAACCAAACTGGTGAGTTTATATGCCAAGTACAGTAACTTGGTTGATGTGCGTAGGGTTTTTGACCAAATGCCTGTGAGAAATTTGGTATCATGGACGACCATGATCGTTGTGTGTGCCAAGCAAGGTGATCATGCCAACGCCTTGAAATTATATCAAGAAATTCAAAGAACCACAAAACACTAACTTCTCTTCACGCTAACTTCTCTTCCTTTGCTATACAACGACAATTTCAAGATCGATTCCTCTTCTCTCAACAAGAGAAGCCTTCCATATCCCTGGATCCCTGGGCCCTCCAATGACGGAGTGAGGCCCAGACCCGCTCTGATACCATGAAAAATATTAAGCAGAGACATAATTGATGCAACACACTACACTATTGATGTGTATTCTTTTAATATGAACATGTACAGTTACACAATATGGTTACAAGAAGTTACGGAGTTACCAACTCCTGTAACGGTAAACTAACTAATTAACTAGTTATGTAAGGACATAATTATTTTTCTTAACAGGTATTCCAAATCATTTCCGTTTCTATGAATTTCAAATGGATGCAAAATCTCTCGACGATTTGCTTCATAAGCTCTTGGATATCATGGTAAGCTGCCTACTACCTAGTTTTCATCTTTCCAATTTGTGTTTTGTAGAATTGAAACAATTGTTTGTTGTCAAATTCCTTTTACGAGTAATAACATTTGAATATATGAAAATTGAATAAAAAAAAGTATCTTCATATTTTTTATCACAAATATATTGTATCATCTTAAATTCAGTGTAAAATTGAAGTTAAATAGATTATGTGGAAGTGCTAGTGGTAAATTTGATTTGACTCACCTTCTATTTTGTAGAAGTCAATTCTTGGTGGCAATGATTCCTTCTTTCCTCCACATATTTCAAGTGGAATCTCTCTCTACTTGACATATTGCAGCTTGAAGGGTTATTTCATGGAGAAGTGTGGGAATATGGCTATCAAAGTATGCATAACAGGCAAGGAATGGTACATTTCTGAAGCAGGAGAATGGAGACAATGAAGTTTGGCTTTGCATGTTACTATTTCATGATGTGATGTCTCATATTCAACACTGCTCTTTGTTGTATGTATGGGAGATCATCTCTCTCAAATAAAAGGGAGGGGAAAGGTGGATGGGTAAGTCGAGTTCAAGTATAATCAACCGTGAGGGAGGAAGAAGAGAAAGATGGAGGGTAATCAACCGCGAGGAAGAAGAGAAATGGAGAGGGAACAACATCCATAGAAAAGATGCTTATAGTGATGGTAGGTGACATGCAAGTGACCAAGGGGGAGGGAAATTGGTAGCTCACCAGAGACAGGGTTGGCAGTTCACCGGAGATAGGGTTATGAGTTATGTATCGAAAAATATTAAGCATACTATTTTATGTTTGAAATTAATGTTAAGTTGAAACTTAGCATTAATTCACATTTCTTCCTACATATCTCGTTCACTAAGTTTAAATCATCTCTTTCCTTAAGTTGGAAGTTGCTTGTCACGATATGAGGCCAAATAAGGCCTCAAACTTAAAACTTAGGATTAAAAAACAAATGTGAGTTGGAAAATTACATGAAACAATTGAAGCTTTGGTTAAAATGCTTGGTTTCCATGTTGTACTAATAGAACAATAGAAAACCAATTACTAGTAGTCCCCGCCCTCTAAACGACGAGGAATAATAAAGATATTTTGGAGAAATGAAGATATTTGAAAGTGTTAGATCCCTTTTTACATTTAAACAATAATTTCATGAACCTAAAATTATGATTTTAATAAATAAAAAAAACATTAATTAAATTGAAGTAATAACAAATCGAAAAATTAAAAACATCAAAAGAATTAAAGTAATAAGTGTAGGGAAAGAATTACCAAGCTATATAAACTTTAGGTATTAATATTATATTATGATTTGGTGCTAGGGAGAATACTCCTTGCTACAAAAAATCAATGAAAGCATAATTCACATACAAATATCAAAGCCATGATTGGTCAATTACATGCAAAGACAAAAGTTAAATTAAATCGTAGGCTTGAAAAGAATTATATAATTCAAACTTTGCAAGTTAATATATCTTCATTAACAAGTTAGGAATAAGAGAGATTAATAACATAAAATAGGCACAAGAAAAAATATCAAGCGCATGACATCATAATTCTTTTTGGAAAATCTTTATTGAAAAACCAATCAAAGATATCTTTGTTTCCTTGACAAAATCCAATCAAGTTGGTCAAATGAGCCTTAACCACTCACCTCTAGACTCATTAAAATGGAGTCTCCTAATCCTATTTAAAGGCTTCAATACATGCAATCCATAGGATCAATACCCGCAGGATACCAAAACCATGAGCCCGAAAACTACCAATGTTTACCTAAAATGGATTTAACTCATTAACTCTTCTACCAAGACAAGTTTAACCCAACAATCTTCCCCTTGAACCTGACTTTGAGTAATTATCCAGGTGGCTTATTCCATTACGATTCTTCAATGATTTCTAGTTGATCACTAACCTTGCATTGCAAAGTGATTTCTGGTTGATTATTGATATCCATATAAAAAGAAATTCATCTACTGAGATACATGGGTACCATTCTCTATACTTGTCATCTCTTTAGGAATCATTTTCACCTACATGGTTCATCAACATGTTAGACTTCCACTTACTCATAACTTGGTCCCAACCATCTTGCTTTCTCAGATTACTTCACACATTCCCCCTTAATTGAAGATCTAACTTCTTTGATTCAAACATCAAGATAGCATACAGGTACACCTTCCACCCTCGTACCTATCTAAGTGGTTCATTCAACAAATTGATCCTACATCCTCTCTATTCATGAGGGGGATAACTCCATGTGATACCATGCTACATGTATGCCTGAATAATGGAGCTTACAACAAACCTAGGGAACACAACCCGCCCAAGGCTAGGCTTTACAAGTTGGACCAAAAAACTCTAGGGTGTTGGATACAACCAATCATGCACCCCTACTTTTCAAAAAACACATGTACATTTGAACGATTTACAACAACATCAAGATTAGCCTTGTCATGTTCCCAAAACATAAGCTAATAGAAAAAAAACCAGGATCATTACCATTTTTTTTTCATGCAGAAAAAGCAGTCTCACTGCTATTCTATTAAGAATCAAGTGAAACTTTCAAAAATACATAGTATGCTTGCATTGCTCTTTGTCCCTATATTCCTCAAAACAGACTTAGGAAAAGTCCATATGTTCTTAAATACAATCGTCGTCACAAAAAGAAACTAGTACAACCCGAGTGTTTTCCTTCTAGTCCATTATGTACATTAGTACCATCAAAGCATAGTTAAGGCCTAAATACTATGACCAAGTTGAAACTTAAAACTTAGGGAAACTAAAAAATTACCAGTTCTTCTCACCATTTCTTACGCTTTTCCTCTTCATTTAGATATTCTAATCTAGCATCACGCAGAGTTACAATCTATGAAAGAACTACTTCCTTCCATCCTCGACACATTCTGAAACAAGTAGCTCTTTTCCTATGCACAACGGGTCTACAAACCCTAACAATGGAAGCTCCTTCTTCCTTGAAATGGGTGTGTCCATTTAAGCTATAAAAACCCCATTCTCAACTCCTTTAGTTGTGGCTTTATCTAGTAGTGGTGATGCCACAATCGGTCGAATCACATCTCTCTTCTTTGGCAGTAGCTAGGGTTTATGACTAGTGTGTCCCATTTCAGAGTGATGACTCTCTCTAGTGAATCATGGGTAGTACTTATATCGTGTGCACTCTATATTTACCATATCTCTGATGCCTCAGTCGACCATTGTTAACCAAGTGATTATGATGAGCTCTCTGAGCAGTGGCCATGGCCTCCACAAATTTGTGCTCCTTCACTTGGAAATAATGGAGAAAGCGCTAGTTGTAAGCGCCAGTTATAAGCACCAGTTATAAGCTTCAATTGTGAGAGTTAGTTGTGAGAGTCAGATGTAGGTGTGTTAAGAGTTAGTTCTTAGTTAAGAGTCTAGTTGTCTTTGGTTTGCATGTAACCGACTCTGGAGAGTCTTTTCCTATATAAAGATGTAATCCGTCTTCATTAAAGAATACAGAAGTGAGCGTAGCCTCACCGTGTTTGTTTGCATGGTTTATTTTATCTTAGTATCAGAGCCACGGGGAGAGGGCCTGGATAGCGTGCAAAAACATTTTTTGGAGGGTGAGCCGTGACGGTTATATTCTTTTTGCATGCGTGGAGGTTTTATTGATAAATCGTGAAGCTCACGTTGAAGCTACAGTGCGGAAATATTCCCGCAGCCAGAGTGCTCGAGAGGTGTGCGGGTTCTTGCCGTTGAAGCCTACACCATTATTGACTGCTTGTTCCCATTGCGGACTAGAATCAGTGTATCCTGAGGTTAATTTGTGAGGGAGATCGGAACTCCAAGCTGCCATATCTGTGCGTCCCCTAGTAGTTCCATATTTGCATGCATTGTGATTTACCCACGAGTGGCGGCTGCATTCAAAGTGTAAGCCTGAGTGTAAGTTATTTGTTTTTCACATGCGAGTTTATTTTTATATCTGGAGCATGAGGTTGGAGAAAATGTGCTAATCGTGAGGTTGTTGGTGCGGTGAGGTTGCTGGTGCGTGAGAAAATTTTTCATGCGTGGTGAGAGAGCTTGCATGCATAAGTGCCTTTTAGTTTTTTGAGCATTTAAAAATAAAAGTGCATTCAAAATTTATACATGGTGGTGGTGAGTTTTGAATAAGAAGTTTTTTCTTATACACGCAAATAAGAAAAAGGGAGTTATTCATTTTTTATTATTATTAAAAGTGGATAAAGTGTATGCATGTGGAGTTTAAAACTTTATATGGACTATAAAGAAGTTTATTAAGGAGGGTAAGAGATTTAAGAAATTGTGAAGTGGTTTTTTATTCAAGGTGGGCTTTATTTTGAAGGATAAGTGGATATTAAAGTTTATTCAAGAGAATATTATTTGTGAGATTTTGTGTGTGAAAGTTGAGAGCCGAGATTGAGTCAGATCGGTGGTATCTGAAGGCAGAGCGACAAAAAGTTGCATATCCTTGGTGATTTTCTTGCAGAGACTAAATTGCAGCGACGACGAATCCGCTGGCAGAGACCTACCTCAACGAAGCCAACAAGCTAGATGGCTCGAATTTCATTAACTGGAAATTCAAGATGCAAACGCTCATGGAGGGCTATGGTGTCTGGAACATTGCGAATGGAACTGAACTGAAACCTGATGCGGCTGCAGGTGCGACAACAACACAGATCCAAGATTGGGAGAAGCGCAAAAACAAGGCAAAGGTATTGTTGCGCATGTCAGTTAAAGATAGCATAATTCCACATATTAGAGACGCTACAACTTCTGCTGAAACATGGAAAACTCTTAAAGCTTTGTATGAAACTAGCAATAAAAATCGCATTTTGTTCCTGAAAACTAAATTTCTAGGCATTAAGATGGATGGAAATGAATCTGGTAGTTCATTTTTGGGTCATATTAAAGAGTTTAAAGACAAGCTAGTAAATATAGGGGAAATTGTTTCCAACACTTATCTAGTGACTATTACCTTAAATGGTATGCTAGAAGATTATCATATGTTCATAACAGGTCTTGCAGCAAGGGAGAAACCTCCTACGTTTGAAGAACTGACAGGTATTTTGTTGCAAGAGGAAGAGAGGCGTGGGAATCTAAAGCCTCAGAGTAAAGATTTGGCACTGTGGTCAAATAATAGATTTGGGAGAGGGAGATCAGGAGTAAGAAGCAGAGGAGGTAGTTCATGGCAGAGAGGCGGTTCATTGCAGAGAGGCAGTTCATCGCAGAGAAGACAATCTCCAAATCAAGGTATGCAATCTGATATGAATGAGTCAAAGAGTTGTTTTTATTGTGGTCGACCTGGACATATGGTTAAAGACTGTCATAAGAAGAAAAATGACGAGGCTAGGAATAAACCTAGAACACATTCAGTTCATTATGCAGAAAAATATTCAAATCAAGATCACAGATTATTTATTGCTAGTGATGATATTGATGAACCCCCGAATTTTGACTCACAGGATCTTAGGCTGTTTGTGTCTAACAATGCTTTATCTGCTGAAACTGATGATTCTGATGCCTATTTTGTGGATTCCGGAGCATCAGTACATATGACTTGTAATAAAAATTGGTATGCTAATTTTAAAGAAACACAGAATGGTGCCAACATATACCTTGGAGATGACCGCACTCATCAGATCAAGGGATATGGAGACATTCCTGTGACATTGACGAATGGTATTGTTCATCACATTCGCAATGTGGTGTATGTGCCAGGAATAAAGAAAAAATTGATCTCTGTGTCCACCATTACAGATGAGAACTTGAAGGTTGAATTCTTCAAAAATTATTGCATAGTGAAGGATCTGCTGGACCACTTCCGAACTGTTGCAATAGGTGTCAGAGTAGGAGGTCTATACAGACTTGATGTTACCAGCAAAGCACATCATGCACTAACTTCTGCCACTATGCCAACAAAGATTCTTTGGCATCAAAGGTATGGACACATCAATCATCCTGATTTATTGTTATTACAAAAAAAGAATATGGTTGAAGGACTTCCCATGTTAAAGAATGAGAAAGTTGCTTGTGATGGACGTGCATTAGGAAAAATGCACAGAGATGAATTCCCCTCTAATCCTGATAAGAAAAAGAGAGATGTGTTAGATCTTGTGCATACTGATGTTTGTGGGCCTATGCAAACTAGGTCTTTAGGAGGTGCATTTTACTTTCTATTATTTATTGATGATTACATGAGATACACAAGAGTTTACTTCCTTAGACGAAAAGTGATGTTTTCAAGTACTTTAAGGAATTCAGAACCATGGTGGAGAAGCAGATAGGAAAATCCATCAAAATCCTTCGTTCAGATCAAGGGGGAGAGTATAAATCAGGGGACTTCAACAAATATTGCAAAGAGAATGGAATAGTACAACAATTTACAGTACCTCACACTCCACAGAAAAACAGAGTCACCGAAAGGAAAAACAGAACACTGGTAGAGTGTGCATGCAGTATGATGAAAGGTAAGAATCTCTCAAATGCATTTTGGGCTGAAGCCATAAATACTACAGTTTATTTAAAGAATAGAAGTCCAACAAGGTGTCTTGATAGTGTTACTCCTTTCGAAGCCTTTTATGGTTCCAAACCTGCAGTTAATGATTTGAAAGTATTTGGGTGTAAGGCTTTTGCACATATTCCAAAGGAGAATAGGAGGAAATTGGATGCTAAAGCCACTAAGTGTATTTTCATTGGGTACTATTCTGAATTTAAAGCATAAAAATTGTTTGATCCTGCTACTCACAAAGTATTTGCAAGTAGATATGTACTTTTCCATGAGTAGGAAGCAGGAAATCATGACGACAACAATCATGAGGAATGGCAGAGACTCCTTGATGAAGGAGTTAAAGAAGAGCAGCAGCAACAACATCCCACACAGTAGAATCCATCCCTGCACCGACAGAAACAACCATCCCCGCACCGACAGCAACAACAACAAGAAGGACTCAGTGATATGGACAATTCCAATAGTCACAGTTCACCTACAGGTGAAGACATATCTTCACAAAGTGGGGAGGAAGATAATTAGTTGAGAAGATATTCAAGACAGATTCGGCTTCCTAAGAGGTATAAAGACTATGCCCTAATGAGTAGCATTTCAAATGTCATAGAACCCATGAATTTTGATGAAGCTAATGAACATGATGAATGGTGAAATGCA
>ML783326.1:178865-220634 GCA_009831015.1 Picea engelmannii | reverse complement strand
TGGACTAAAACAGGCACCTAGGTCATGGTATGAGAAGATAGACTCTTTCTTTCTTCAACAGGGTTTTATGCGGAGCAAAAGTGATCCAAATATGTATACCAAATTTGATGAATAGGGGTATATAGTATTGATTTCATTATATGCTGATGATTTAATAATTACAGGAAATGTAGAGAAGTTAATTGATGAAATCAAGGAGCAGTTATCAAAGGTATTTGAAATGAAAGATCTTGGTGAGTTACATTACTGCCTAGGTCTTGAAGTTTGGAGAAATGCAGGCCAACCTTTTGTTTGTCAGAGTAAGTATATCAGAGAAATACTTAAGAGATTTAAAATGGATCAATGTAAGTCTTCTATTGTTCCCATGCAACAGAATGTGAAACTGTCTTATGATGATGGTTCGAAGGAGGTGAATGGCACTATGTATAGACAGATGGTGGGTAGTCTGAATTATCTCACCACAACCAGACCTGATATTTCATATTCTGTGAGTGTGTTAAGTTAGTTCATGGCGAAACCTCATGAAATCCATTGGAATGAAAAAAAGGCAGTACTCAGGTATCTAAAAGGTACACTTGATTATGGTATTAAGTATATTGATGCATCTAATGTTGAGTTGACAGGTTATTCAGATTCTGATTGGGCTGGCAATCTGGATGATCAAAGATCAACCACTGGATATGCATTCAACATTGGATTCGGGGTTGTTTCATGGAGCAGTAAAAAGAATACTACTGTATATTTGTCTTCTACTAAAGCAGAATATAAAGCCTTGTGTGCAGCAACTTGTGAAGTTGTTTGGTTAAGAAGACTTCTTCAAGATGTCGAAGAAGAACGAAAGGAACCTACGATGATCAGATGTGACAATCAAAGTTCAATCAATATTGTGAAGAATCCTATTTTTCATGCAAGGACAAAGCATGTTGAAGCTCAGTATCATTTTGTTCGAGAAAAGTTGCAGTCAAATGAAATAACTCTTGTGTTTTGTAATACTAGTGAAAATGTTGCTGATATTTTCACTAAGCCTCTTGGAAAGATTAAGTTTGAACTATTTAGGGAGATGTTAGGTGTAGAAGTCAATCCATTCTCCATTATGGGGGAGACTTGGAAATAGTGGAGAAAGCACCAGTTGTAAGTGCCAGTTATAAGCACCAGTTATAAGCTTCAGTTGTGAGAGTCAGTTGTAGGCGTGTTAAGAGTTAGTTCTTAGTTAAGAGTCTAGTTGTCTTTGGTTTGCATGTAACTGACTCCGGAGAGTCTTTTCCTATATAAAGATGTAATCTTTCTTCATTAAAGAATACAGAAGTGAGCGTAGCCTCACCGTGTTTGTTTGCATGGTTTATTTTATCTCCTTCACAGTTAACGAGGTTCAACATGGGTACCCATTTCTCTTCGTTCTCCTCATCGGCAACCAAGCTTCTTCATGGGTAACCATTTCCATTCTTTTATCATACAACCGAGCTTCATCATGGGTACCCATTTCTCTTCGTTCTCCTCATCGGCCACCACAATGGTCATCATGGCCTCCGTCTCCTTGGCCTTGGCCAAATCCACGTATGAATCCACCTCTCTTTCCTGCTCTACTTGGGTGAAACTCTAGTATCTGGTCTCAACCCGTATCTGCTACAGTCAATGCCCATTTTCACAACCACAACACGAATATTCCACTGAGCTTCTGAATATGGCGTCCATAGATCTATTAAATATGACTTCTCTCATCAATTCGAGGGTCTTCTATTGGAATATAACCAAGCTCGTCACAGCTTCTAGATGTCAAAAAATTGTATTCATTTACAAGGGCCCTTGGCAGCAGAGGCAAGAGTTTTGTAGCATTCGTCCCTCTCAACAGTGAATCTACTCCAATACCTATCAGCCATTTCTTTCTACAATAAGTGTGGAGCCCTTTTCCATTCTAAAACTCGCTCCAACACACCTTTTGAGCAGATCTATGATACTTCTCCAACATACATAGCATGTACCATTTCATAGGTACGTAGAGATTTATCAAGCTCGATCTCAATAGATATACACTTTATCACATAAATCGAGGTATACAAATAGTAGATATTCCATCTATGAATAGATCCATCATTCTCCAGCTCCAGAGTTTGACCCAACATGCACCCATTCCACTTACTTATACTAATCCAAACTCCCATGTCCATAGTGGATAGACCAAGAATCTCATAGTCATTCTTCAACCATTATTGTGAGAGATTCCATGATAACTAGGCTCAAATGCCACTTATTAGGAATAAGAGAGAGATTAATAACATAAAATAGTCACAAGAAAAAATATCAAGCACATGACACCATGATTTAGCTTGGAAAATCTATATGGGAAAAACCAACCAAAGATATCTTTGTTTCCTTGACCAAATTTATCCAAGTGAGCCTTCATGACTCACTTCAACCCATTAAAATGGAGTCTCGTAATCATATTTAAATTTTTCATTACATGCAATCCATAGACATAATACCACATGCTACCAAAACCATGAACCTGAAAACTACTATTGTTTAGCTAAAATGGATTTAACTCATTGAATCTTTTACTAAGTCAAGTTTAACCCAACACACAAGACATAATGATGCAAGACGGCTCCTCGCCACCCAGGGCACGTCCGCTCTCACAGGACCTTCTTCTTCTCGGCCTGAAGAACTCAAAGATTCTTCTATCTCCCTATCGGGAGATCTGCACCCACAACAATCTGTTCCGAGGTCTCCCCTTTACCACCGGGAGATCTGCTAAATCTCGTTGTCTCACGAGTTTGGGACTTGAACCCTCTAACTCTTCCTTTCAAACCTTGCGATACCCGAGCAGGCGATACGGGTATAGCTCCTTTTTTCTATGCGCGCCTTCACCACATGAAATCGTGGGCTAGGCTAAATGTTAGCGCCTCTCGCAACATCGCAACCTCGCGACCTCACCGGTTGAACCGTCGAGTTTTCACCCTCCTAGCTCACGAGTCCCCAAGATGCACGGTCCCACCTTATGCTCTGCCACGCGTCCACAAGAATCTCGGCTCCTCGGCACTTCGCGACCCAGTGTCCACATGAGTCTCGGCTCCTCGGCACTTCGTGACTTGCGAATCCCTTGTGCCACCTGTATTCCACTCGCGCTCCACTATGGCCCACACGGCTTCAGCTGTCGGGATATCACTACCTCGCAACCTCGCGATCCCCTCACCCAAATTCTCAAACCTTTTCTTGCGAAGTCCTGAGACACGATCCCTCGCCCAGATCCAACGATCCTCCTGTGCTCCGGATCCAACGGTTATCCTTCTCTCGCCACCTTGCGACCTCGTGACTTGGAGTACCTAAATATTGAACTCTCAACCTGCGAGCTCCCGAGTTTGCGATATCTCTCGATCTCTCGCCACCTGTCCTCCTCAAATGAACGACTACGATCTTCTCGCCACTTCGCTACCTCGCGCCTCGCGACTTGGAATACCCAATATTCGGGCCTTTACCCTGCAAACTCCCGAGTTTGCGAGATCTCTCGATCTTTGACACCTGTCCTCCTCTTTGGATGGCTACGATCCTCTCGCCGCTTCGCGTCCTCATGCCTCATGACTTTGAATGCCCAATTCTTGGACTTTCACCCTCCGAACTCCCGAGTTCGCGAGATCACTGATCTCTGCCACCTGTCCCTTCAGATGGATGGCTTCTAATGTTTCGCCACCTTGCCACTCACGAAACCAAAGGTTTCCCTTTCTATCCTCCAACGTCCGAGTCTACGAGATGAGGATCTCCTTACACATGTCCTCCACAACGAACGACTCTGATCTTATCGCGTCTCGCGACCTCGCTACTCTGGCTTCACAGCTTTGGGGCTTCAACTCACGAGTCCCCGAGACACGAGACCACATGTAGATCCGACGGCTCCCGTGATTCTGAACCGATGATCCTGCCTCTCCTGAGCTTCAGATTCTTTGAAATCTCCTTGCCGTAACCTCCTTGCACCTCTGCAAGATCTGACGATCTTCAGAACTTCGTGAACCCTCCTCAGAGAATTTCAACTGTCCGTTCTTCCTTGGTTAATCCACGAAATGGAAAAGAGTATTTTCCTGCGAGATTCTTCCGCCGCTTCGCCAACCTGCGACACTTCTTTCTCCCCAACTTCAATCACACTAGTCTGCGCTGAATTTTCAGCGACTCAGAGGTCTATCCCTCCTGCGCTTGTTCTCGACTTCTCAAGCCCTTCCGAGAACTTCTTGAATGCACTCCTTGCGGAAAATATTCAATCACGTCTAAGTGTTGAAGTCACTCGACTCTGTGCACTCCTGCAGCAACAGTCCTTCAATACTTCGCTCAGTGTTACGACTAAGACTCTCCTTAGCCTGCGCACTCCTTGCACAGCTTCAACAACCCACTTTCATTTCTGAGTGTTTGAGAACAAGATTTTAACTGTCTGAGCCTTCTGTCAACGCACTCCTTGCGGACGACTCCAACTGCACTCCTTGCAGGAATCCTTGCTCAAGAGAGAAACAATTGTAACTCACCTCACTTCCTCTCAGACTTCAATCTCAACACATGAAGCCATACACACAACATGATAATAATGCATAACAGGAAGTAATATTCATAAGCAGAGCATTCATCACACATACATAAAAAATAACACAACAACCATGAATCTGAATCAACTTCTTCTATTAATTCAAGATCTGTACATGGGTGTTCTTCTACAGTTCTCTGCTATTCTCCTATGCTCTAGAATCTTCTCTTTCCTGTTGATTTTTTTTTCTCTCATGTTACAATGATACAAATGAGGGTGTCTATAATCGGTTTTCCCTCTTCCTTCTTGAACTGTCTAATATAAGAATTCAATTCTATCTACCTGCAACTACTACTATAAATGCCTATGTCTATCTCAGACGAGAGCGTATGGCTCGAGGTCTGAGTACATTTTTACCAAGGCACTTAAATTAAATGATCTCATTTAAGTTAGGTGCGTCAACTTCAAGAGAGAATTTAAAAATTCAAAAACTTGCGCTGGACGTCTTCCAACTGACTTTCTGCTTCCACTTTGGTTTTGCTTGTTGTGAGGGATGCTCCTGCATCATACTCCCTCGCTTGAAAATTTTCATGGGCTCCTGTCCATAAGCTCCTGCACAGTATGTCCATGCTTCAAAATTTCTTCTTCAGTCTCCCAGCTGGCATATTCCACTGGATGTCCCTTCCACTTAACCAAATATTCAAAATATTCTTTCCTTCTGGTTCTTTTACCCACTCTTTTATTCAATATCTGCTCCATATGTGGCTTCTCTGCAACTGGCATCTTCTTCTGCCACTGGACCTCTGGTTGATCATCACCTTCTTCTCCTGCTTCATCAGCTTTATATGGATATAAATCCGAAACATTAAATATCGGAGATATTCCAATGTCCTCTGGCAACTCAATTTCATAAGCATTCTCTCCCATTTTCTTCAAGACCTTGCATGGCCCAATTTTCTTCATCTTCAGCTTGTTATATGTTGCTCTCGGGAAAGTTTCCTTCCTCAAATGTGCCAAAATCAGATCACCAAATTCAAATTGAAGTTGTCTCCGATGTTGATCTGCTCTACGCTTGTATTGCTGGCTTGACTTCAACAGTCGCTCCTTCACCTGGCTGTGAAGTGCCTTCATTGCTTCAGCGAATTATCCTGCACTAGCACTGCTAGTATCAGTCTGTTCTGAATCCCTCAGTTCAGAAATTCCTCTTGGCTACATTCCATATACAATCTGGAATGGACTTTTCCCTGTGCTTCTGTTCACTGAATCATTGTAAGCAAACTCTGCTTGCGGTAGTATGTTATCCCAACTACTACAGTGTTCTGTCACCAAACTCCTAGACAAGTCTCCCAGACTTTTGTGGACCACCTCTGTTTGTCCATTCGTCTGAGGATGATAAGTAGAACTAAACATCAAATTAGTTCCCAGCTTCTTCCACAATGTTCTCCAGAAATGCCCTATGAATTTTGTGTCTCTGTCCGAAACTATGCTTTTCGGTAATCCATGAAGTCTTACAATCTCTTTAAAAAACAAATTTGCAATGTGAGTCGCATCGCTGGTCTTCTGACACAGAATGAAATGTGCCATCTTAGAAAACCTATCAACTACCACAAAGATTGAATCAACCCCTCTTTGTATCCTCGACAATCCCAATACAAAATCCATGATGATTTCATCCCACGGCCTCTCAGGTATGGGTAATGGTTGATAAAATCCTGCATTCTGCTTCCTTCCTTTTGAATGCTGGCAAATCCTGGATCTGTCAACAAACTTCTTGACTTCTGACCGCATCCCTAGCCAAAAGTATGACTCGCTCAGCTTTGCAAATGTCTTATCATGGCCAAAATGTCCTGCCAATCCTCCACTATGCTTCTCCTTCAACAAGTTCTCCCTCATGGAGCAATTTGGAATACACAATTGATTGCCTTTGAACAAAAATCCATCCTGGATCACATACTCTATCCAATGACTTCTGTCTCTGAGAACTGGATTCTCAGCTGCTTCATAATCTTCCTTAAAGTCTGAATCATCTGCATACATGTCCTTAAGATCATCAAAGCCTAACGTCCTGACTTTGAACTCCTGCAACAATAAACACTTCCTGCTCAAAGCATCAACAACTTTGTTAGCAGTACCTGAAATATGTTTTATCACAAAAGTGAAATTTTGCATGTATTCTACCCATTTAACATGCCTCTGATTCAACTTTTCTTGTTGAGTCACAAATTGTAATGCATGGTTATCACTATATAAAACAAATTCTTTTGGAATCAAATAGTGCCTCCATTTCTTCAATGCCTGTATGATGGCATATAATTCTTTATCATATGTGGAGTATTTCTCTTTTTCCTCATTCAGCTTCTCGCTGAAATATGCAATCGGCCTATCTTCCTGGCTCAAGACCACTCCAATTGCAAACCTGCTTGCATCACATTTCACCTGAAATGTTTTCTGAAAATCCGGCAACACCAAAACTGGTTTCTCTGTAATCTTTCGTTTCAATAAATTGAAACTGTTCTCAGCCTCTTCCGTCCAGTGAAAAGATTTATGTCTTTTCTTGACTGTGTCCATCATTGCTGCACTAATTCCACTGAAATTTCTAATGAATTTTCGGTAGAAACTAGCTAGTCCATGAAAACTCCTCACCTCAAACACGTTCCTCGGTGATGGCCAATTCTTGATTACCTCCACCTTATCTGGGTCCATCCTCAACTCATTTGCAAATATAACAAACCCCAAATAAATGAGTTATGTCTTCATGAATGAGGACTTCTTCATGTTTATCAATAGCTTCTCCTACTGTAATCTCTTCATCACAATAGCCAGATGCTTCAAATGTTCAGCCTTTGTCTTGCTGAAAACCAATATGTCATCCAGATACACGATGACAAATTTCCCGATGAACTTTTTCAGGACTTCATTCATCAATCTCATAAAGGTACTTGGTGCATTTGTCAATCCAAACGGCATGACAAGCCATTCATACAAACCTTCGTTTGTCTTGAATGTTGTTTTCCATTCGTCACCTTCTCTCATATGAATCTGATGATATCCACTCTTCAAATCTATCTTTGAAAAAAAAAATTCCCCAATTAAGCAGTCCATCAGATCATCCATTCTTGGCAATGGGAATCTATATCTGATAGTTATCTTGTTGATGGCTCTTGAATCAGTGCACATCCTCCAGCCTTCGTCTTTCTTCGGACTGAGTACTGTTGGAACAACACATGGAATCAAGATTTCCCTGACCAAACCTTTGTCCAACAAGTCCTGGACCTGTCTTTTAACCTCCTCATTCTCCTGCGGCGTCAATTTGTATACGGCTTTGTTTGGCGAACTAGCTCCCGGTATGAGGTCTATATGGTGACTCACGCTTCTCATTGGTGGAAACGAACGAGGTAGTTCGTCCACTACAATATCAACGAACTCTTCCAGCAGTTCCTGAATTTCTTCTGGCAAATCATCCACCCTTGTGCTAGTCAGAACAATTTTCGGTTTTCTGACCACAAAGAATTGTGGATCCTCCTTCTTCTTAACTTCTGTAAGAAGTTCCTTCCCACTCATGAGAAGTACTGTGTTGTTTACTTTCGTCTTCACCTCTTTATATTCAATTGGACACAACATATGAGTCCTCCCATTCTTCTCCAGGGTATATGTATTCATCCTCCCATCATGAACTACATTTCTATCATATTGCCATGGTCTACCCAACAATAAATGGTAGACATCCATAGGAATAACATCACATAAAATTTTATCATTATATCCTCCTATCTTAATGTCAACTAAGCACTGTTTAGTGACATTTACCTGATGTCCCTTCTGTAGCCATGAAACTTTGTATGGTTTCGGGTGATCAATTGTCTCCAGCTCCAACTTTTCTACCATCTCGGTTGAAACGAGATTATCTGTGCTTCCACTGTCCACGATGACCTTGCACACTCTATCCTTGGTCTTGCAAGCAGTCCTAAAAAGACTATTCCTCTGTGCTGGATTCTCCATCTATTTTTCTGGTGTCAAAAGGACCTTTCGCATCACTAGCGATCTTCCGCCTTCAACGTACTCTGTCTCAGCATCTCGCCTTTGTGCCTCGGCGATGTGAGTCTCTCCAGTTTCTTTCTTTTTCTCTGGGCATTCGAACGACCTGTGCCCATTCTTTCCACACGTGAAGCATGTGATTACTCCACCTCTTCCTCTTCCTCTACCTCTGGTATGAGGAAACCTATTATTATCAGCATATCCTCCTCTCTACTCAGTATGCTGTCCTCTCTGCTCAACATAGGGTCCTCTCTGTGAGGTTTCACCTCTTTCTACCTTTCCCTGAGGTTTCTTCCATTCCTCCTTGGGCTTCTGATATTTATCTTGGGCAACTGCTTTTCCTCTGGGATGACTCCTGCCTCTGCCCCTCTGACCTTGTTTACAACTCAGCTTCTCCTCAGCTTTCAGAGCCAATTGGTAAGCATCCTCCACAGTTCGGATGGTCACCAAATTTAGTTCATCCTGAATTTCATACCTCGGGCCATTCATATACCTGGCCACCTTTTCGTCATTGCTTTCGCGATGACCTGCTCTGATATTCAACCTGTAAAATTCCTCAGTATATTCCTTTATTGTCATTAGCTTCTGTCTCAGGTTCTGCATCCTCCTGAACAGAGAAATTTGATAGTCCCTGGGAATAAATTTTGCCTTCATCTTGGCTATCATCCTATCCCATCTCTTAATCTTCTGCTTGCCTTGGCAATGCCTGTCAGCTTGCAGTTCATCCCACCACAAGGCTGCATGTCCTTTTAATATTGTGACGACATGTCTGACCTTTTTATCACCTTCAATGTCTTCATAATTGAAGTAAGTGTCAAGAGCTCTAATCCAGTCTAGCAGCTCTTCCGCAACCAGACTCCCTTCATAAGCTAGAATGTCCATCTTTGTTCTCGAACTCATTCGAGCGATAGCCTTAATTAAATGCTCATTGGATGCATATTCTGCTGGGATTTCTTCTTCTTCACGTCCAACATCACCTTCATCCTCGGATTCACTGTTATCTCCTACATCAGCTTTTCGCCTTTGTGATGTCTCCATGTCCTCCATTCTGGCACGAAGATTACGTATTTCTCTCTCCATGTCTGGATTCTATACTTTCCTACCTCTGTCTCTGGACATTTCCCTTCCTCTGGACAATTCCCTTTCCTCCTCTGGATCGGGTGATTGTCTACCTCTTCTCCTTAATGGCATGGTGTATTCTCCTTGTCCTCTGCTACAGAAAGCAAAGAAACTTTTCTATGCTCTGATACCACTTTGACGTGTGTATCAGAGTGCTCTCTTATCTCCTCCTGCCTCTTTTGCCTGAAATATACAGACAAGTAATAGGCTCTGATACCACTTTGACGCAAGACGGCTCCTCGCCACCCAGGTCACGTCCGCTCTCACAGGACCTTCTTCTTCTCGGCCCGAAGAACTCGAAGATTCTTCTATCTCCCTATCGGGAGATCTGCATCCACAACAATATGTTCCGAGGTCTCCCCTTTACCACCGGGAGATCTGCTAAATCTCTTTGTCTCGTGAGTTCGGGACTTGAACCCTCTAACTCTTCCTTTCAAACCTTGCGATACCCGAGCAGGCGATACGGGTATAGCTCCTTTTTTCTATGCGCGCCTTCACCACATGAAATCGTGGGCTAGGCTAAATGTTAGCGCCTCTCGCAACCTCGCGACCTCGCCGGTTGAACCGTCGAGTTTTCACCCTCCTAGCTCACGAGTCCCCGAGATGCACGGTCCCACCTTATGCTCTACCACGCGTCCACAAGAATCTCAACTCCTCGGCACTTCGCAACCCAGTTTCCACACGAGTCTTGGCTCCTCAGCACTTCATGACTTGCGAATCCCTTGTGCTACCTGTATTCAACTCGCGCTCCGTTATGGCCCACACGGCTCCAGCTGTCGGAATATCACTACCTCGCAACCTTGCGATCCCCACACCCAAATTCTCAAACCTTTTCTTGCGAAGTCCTGAGACACGATCCCTCGCCCAGATCCAATGGTCCTCTTGTGCTCCGGATCCAATGGTTATCCTTCTCTCACCACCTCACGACCTTGTGACTTGGAGTACCTAAATATTGAACTCTCAACCTGCGAGCTCCCGATTTTACGAGATCCCTCGATCTCTCGCCACCTGTCCTCCTCAGATGAACGACTACGATCTTCTCGCCACTTCGCTACCTCGCGTCCTCATGCCTCGCGACTTGGAATACCCAATATTCGGGCCTTTACCCTGCGAACTCCCGAGTTCGCGAGATCTCTCTATCTCTGACACCTGTCCTCCTCTTTGGAAGGCTACGATCCTCTCGCCGCCTCGTGACTTTGAATGCCCAATTCTTGGACATTCACCCTGCGAACTCCCGAGTTCGCGAGATCACCGATCTCTGCCACCTGTCCCTTTAGATGGATAGCTTCTAATGTCTCGCCACCTCGCCACTCGCGAAACCAAAGGTTTCCCTTTCTATCCTCCAACGTCCGAGTCTGCGAGATGAGGATCTCCTTACACGTGTCCTCCACAACGAATGACTTTGATCTTATCACGTCTCACGACCTCGCCACTTTGGCTTCACAGCTTTGGGGCTTCAACTCACGAGTCCCTGAGACACGAGACCACATGTAGATCCGAAGGCTCCCGTGATTCTAAACCGACGATCCTGCCTCTCCTGAGCTTCAGATTCTTTGAAATCTCCTTGCCGTAACCTCCTTGCACCTCTGCAAGATCTGACGATCTTTGGAACTTCGTGAACCCTCCTCAGAGAATTTCAACCGTCCGTTCTTCCTTGGTTAATCCACGAAATGGAAAAGAGTATTTTCCCGCGAGATTCTTCCACCGCTTCGCCAACCTGCGACGCTTATTTCTCCCCAACTTCAATCACACTAGTCTGCACTGAATTTTCAGCGACTCAAAGGTCTATCCCTCTTGAGCTTGTTCTCGACTTCTCAAGCCCTTCCGAGAACTTCTTGCACGCACTCCTTGCTGCAAATCTTCAATCACGTCTAAGTGTTGAAGTCACTCGACTCTGTGCATTCCTGCAGCAGCAGTCCTTCAATACTTCGCTCAATGTTATGACTGAGACTCTCCTTAGCTTGCGCACTCCTTGCATGGCTTCAACAACCCACTTTCATTTCTGAGTGTTTGAGAACAAGAGTTTAACTCTCTGAGCCTTCTATCAACGCACTCCTTGCAGACGACTCCAACTGCACTCCTTGCAGGAATCCTTGCTCAAGAGAGAAACAATTGTAACTCACCTCACTTCCTCTCAGACTTCAATCTCAACACATGAAGCCATACACACAGCATGATAATAATGCATAATAGGAAGTAATATTCATAAGCAGAGCATTCATCACACATACACAGAAAATAATACAACAACCATGAATCTGAATCAACTTCTTCTATTAATTCAAGATCTGTACATGGGTGTTCTTCTACAGTTCTCTGCTATTCTCCTATGCTCTAGACTCTTCTCTTTCCTGGTTTTTTTTTTCTCTCATGTTACAATGATACAAATGAGGGTGTCTATAATCAGTTTTCCCTCTTCCTTCTAGAACTGTCTAATCTAAGAATTCAATTCTATCTACCTGCAACTACTACTATAAATGCCTCTGTCTATCTCAGACGAGAGCGTATGGCTCGAGGTCTGAGTACATTTTTACCAAGGCACTTAAATTAAATGATCTCATTTAAGTTAGGCGCGTCAACTTCAAGAGAGAATTTAAAAATTCAAAAACTTACGCTGGACGTCTTCCAGCTGACTTTCTGCTTCCACGTTGGTTTTGCTTGTTGTGAGGGATGTTCCTGCATCACATAATTATTGGACTTCTCCCTTTGCTTCCATATTCACTAAATTTCCCTTCCTCTTGAAGTGACGTCTCTCCTTTCCTTTATGTCTCCCTCTTTATTAACTTTTCCCCAATAGGAGGACTACTCTACTATTTCTTTCATGACGATTTTATACAAGATATCATCGGATTCAGTTTTTAACTTACTCCAAGACATGTGTAACCATGCTTTTCTATGTATCCTTCACAAAAATTCACACAAGGTACCATGTGTAACGTACCCAACCACCCCCGGGTTAGGCACGCTAATCTGTAACGTACCCAGACACCCCTGATCCAAGCACACTACCTCAAAAACTTTGTTTGAAACTAATTTCAAATTCTAATAACAATTAATTAATTAAGAAGCATAAAAGAAACATGATAAAAGAACATGCAATAATAAAGATTCATGCTATAGTATAAAGAATGTGTAAACATGTCATGCATATAAATAACCAACAATCAGGCACATCGAATATACACATCTCAACGATATTAATTAATACACATTGGAAATAAATATACAATAGAGAAACATATGACAAAGAGCACTTATCTTAATCAAAATGGTTCACCAATAGGCTGCAGAACAAGGACGGTCCACCCAACCATAAACAATATTGTTCAAAGTCTCAACAGCAGGTCACCCTCGAGCTAGGGCTATGAATTCACAAGGACAGTTCCAGGGTGGCACTCAGCTTCCTAAACCAATCAACACTCAATCTCTCACAGGTTTCTCAACACAAAACAATCCAAAGCACACCATCTCTCTTGCCTGCTAGCCTGCACAACCCAAGAGAATGGACCCCCCTTGAGATGAAAAAAGTTCGTCACGCACAAATAATCCAAAATATCTGGAATATAGTAATCAAATCCATACGGAAAAATATATATAATGTATAAGAATGAATAATAAGATGATTACAAATGAGAATGAGGGCTTGCTTATATACCCACGAAGGGGTTCCCTTAACCAATAGTCATGTCCTTTGAGACATGTCCTTTCATTATTAATAATAATAATTTATTAATTATCATTTAATTATTGTGTTATTAATATCTATTTTATATGTATATTTATGTTCATAACATTTCCTTCCCCTTAAAAATGCTTTTTCCTCAAAGCATAATCATTGGAAGGATTCTCTTTTAAATTGTGTTCTGGCACATGATGTCTTCTCAAATTTTTTGTGCTTGTAGTTGTGACTCTCGACAAAACAAGATGATATAACCTTTGAATTCCCAAGCTGATGTGCTGCATCTTCTAGGGAGTTATCCATCCCAAATATACTTTCATTGGAATTGTTTGATGATCGATTGTTCGGATGAGGATTCTCATTTTAAGCTTCCCTACAAGTTGTTGATTTTGTCTTTGTTCTTTTTCAATGTGGTAGTTTATTTGTTGGTAAGAAGAACATTGTTTATTTTCCTCTTCTCCTAGTCGTTGGTTGTAATGACTCTTGTAATTTGGATGATGATAAGGCATCCTAATCTCTTGTGAGTTTTCCTTGGAATCATCTTCTTTTGATGTTTTCAATGATTTTTCAATGTAAGTATTCTTTTGAATTTGAACATCATTTGACTTTGTATTGGTTCATTTTTCTACTGTCAAAATTTGAATGTCAGATAATTTCTCTATTGGGTCAGCCATTGTTTGCTTGTCGAATAATGATGTTTTGAGATCTAGCTCTTATTGTAAAGACTTCTTATCATGCTTGAGATTTTTAATCTGAGTTAATAAATCTTGATTATGTCGTCTTAATCATAAAATTTCTTCCTTATTTTCTGACCTACCATCTTTTTCTGATTCTAGATTCTCCTTCTTTTGTCCTTTAAGATTTTTATTTGTTCAAGTAACTTCTGGTTAAGGTTCCTTAGGCAGGATATTTCTTCCTCCTTTTCAATTAATTTCTCCTTGAGACCTTGATTTTCTTGTTCTAAATTTGTATTCCCTTGCTTCTTGTCTTTTAACTTTCTGATTTTAATTAGTAAATTTTGATTATGATTTTTTAATCATAATATTTCTTCATCTTGTTCTAGTAAGTCTTGGTCCATTTTTTGTCTTTTGGTATTTAGTTCTTCATTTTGTGCGATGAGTTTCCGAATATGCTATTTAAAGTAACGATAATCTTTTTGTGTTAACCCATTAAAATGTTTCTCCTTATCAATTTCAAATATAAATTTTTTATTGCTCGCTTTATAATGTCCTAGTTCTCATTTCAATATTCGTGATTGTATTTATGAATTATCTTGATATTCTTCCATAATAAATGATTTTTTACTAATCAGACAAAAACGATTTTGATTTTTAAAAATTGTGATATACTCAAACTCCATTTCACAAAAAGGACATTTAGTTCAATTTTTTTATTTATATATGGAATTGTCCATTTGTTTTTTTTGATAAACTTGAATTGGTTTTAATATTTATTTTTAAATTTTAATCAATTTGTACATTCAAGGTACTTTGTAGTTCAAAACTTTTCTTCACCCTTATTTTCTTTTTATCTTCACTTTCCTCTCTCCAATAATATATATATATATATATATATATATATATATATATATATATATATATATATATATATATATATATATATATATATATATTTCTTTTACACATTTTTTTATACTTATAAAAATACTTTATATCCACTTTAAGTAACTTTTTTTTATACTTTATAAAAGTACTTTTATATTAGGTGATTTAATAGTGTCTTAATTAAATACCATTTTAAAAAGATCACCTCAATATACCTTTACTTCTCCTTTATCCACAAATAATATATAAATCTATGTACTTTTTATAACTTTGAATATGACCTTAAGATTATTTTTATGATATCCCTTCGATAATTAATTTGGATGTACCATGTATGAGAGATTTTTTTTTTTTTTTAAATAATTGGTCCTTTGTCTTTCTTTTACTTCTTGTAATTTCTTTTAATGGTTTCTCTCTTATACTTTTTGATATACCTTGTTTTTTTAATAATCGTTTTGTAATATATTATATATGTTACTTATCTTAATCTTTTATTTTTTAAGGCACCTTTAAATACTCTTTTTATTTTTTCCCTTTTATTTTAAAAACTTCAAATATTGTTACGTAACTTCAATTACTCAATAATATTTTAAAAACTTCAAATACTCTTAGGTAACTTCAATTACTCAATAATAAGTCACATTTTTACACTTTGTGGTAACTTTTATGAAAAGTCATTCTGATGTGAGGTTTCGTTTGGGATTCTCTTTTTTACTTATTTAACTTATATACTTCACTTTTACTCATAAAGTTATGGAGATGCACATTTTACTCCTCCTAACTTATTGGTAATTGTTGGTCAACTAACTTAGGATTTCACCTTTTCATTTAATAGTTTGACTTTATAATTTTCTTATGTAACTTTTATATTGAAACACTTTGATTGCATTTATTTTTTCCTTTTATTCATAAACTAGTTATGTACATATTTTGAATTTGCAATGGAATATCTTCAACGGAATTATGAGTTTTTATATGGCCAAAGGCTTGAGTTGGTGACTTGAGAGAAAATCTGAAAAAAAATTGTTGGCCAACAACCGATAATAGTGGAATACCCAAGAAGGGGCTCTGATACCAAATGATATGAACAAAGTTTGTTACGCACAAATAATCCAAAATATCTGGAATATAGTAATCAAATCCATATATATATGTGTGTGTGTGTGTGTGTGTGTGTGTGTGTGTGTGTGTGTGTGTGTGTGTGTGTGTGTGAATAGTAAGATGATTACAAATGAGAATGAGGGCTTGCTTATATACCCATGCAGGGGTGCCCTTAACCAATAGTCATGTGTTTTGAGACATGTCCTTTCATTATTAATAATTATTATTTATTCATTACCATTTAATTAATATGTTATTAATATCTACTTTGGATGTATATTTATGTTCATAACACCCTTTCTCTGTCACGCAATCCCTCAAGCTATCCAACTCCTTCCAAGGCTCCAATGCATCTGGTCAAGAATCTCCATGTTGAGACTCTAATGACTCGCAATTGTGAATACAATTTAGTACATGCCAATGCGTCTCAAACATGCAGGCACAAAATCATGCATGGTATAAACCAACCTGCTATAGCCAACAAACAATGGCTTCTTCCTCAACGATTCTCCCCCATGGTCTCATTCCAAGAACAAGAATGAATAAGTGAAAAAGTGAACATAATTGAGAGTGTGAACAATGAACAATGAATGAACAGAGTGAGTGAAGAAGAACCCCCAAACAACCCACAAGATGGGTTTAAATATTTATGTGCAAATCAAGAACCACATGGCCTTCCCCAAGAATCTCATGCAACCACTTCTCTCCATTAAAACAATTATGGGTAAATAAAATATGATGAAATGACTTAGCCCCTTAATCCCCCTCTCTCGTGGAATCATATACCCCTATAACTCTTGTCCTTGTCTATCTTGCATCCAACAATGTATTTTATTATTAATAATGATCATAGCATTGCATTTCCTAGGCACACTAGACTTTTTAATTTTTTGGGCACTCTGGTCTTTCATCAAATAAACAAAATACATTATTTCATATGGGGACTCAAAAATGGGGTATTACATGTCCCTTCCCCTTATTTTGGCACTGTCCTCAGTGCATATACAAAAAATAAATCAAAATTTCAAAATTTATTCAAAAATTCGCGGGTACTCTGCTCGCATGGCATCTTCATGCTCCCAAGTAGCATCTTCAAGACTGTAACAGGTCCACTAAACTTTTACCAGCTCTATAACTCAATTCCAGATCATTTTGAATTTTCTTTCCAATATGCGCAATGGCTGGACCTGAAAGTATCCCTCTAGCTCTACCTGAATCAAATTCCAATCAATAACATGGTTATGATCATGCATATACTTTTTCAACAAAGATACATGAAATATATTATGCACATTCATGGAAGCAGGAAATGCAAGCATGTATCCAACTGGCCCTATTATGTCCAAGATATCAAATGGACCACGGAATCTGGCTGCTAGATTTGTACAACTACCCAACTTCAATGAGCTCTCATTGGGCTTCACTTTTAAAAGAACATGCTCCCACACTTTAAATTCTCTAGCTTGCATGTTATTATCTGCATATATTTTATGTCTATCTTGAGTTGCCTTTAAATTTTCCTTTATTCTAACCATCTGGTCTTTCATGTCCTTAAGCAATGTTGGCCCAATTACTACTATGCTTGTTGGGTTGTCCTAACTCACTGCAATATTACATTTTATACCATACAAAAACTCAAATGGGATCATCTTCAATGAAGCTTGATACTCATTAGTATAGAGGAACTCAACCAAATGCAAGTAGTCTTCCCACTTAGATGGTTTATCCATCACATACATTCTCATCATTTATTCAATCACTTGGTTGACTCTCTTTGTCTACCCATCTGACTGTGGATGGTATGATGTGCTAAAATTCATATTTGTACCAAATCCTTTAAGTAATCCCCTCCAAAAAATTGAACTAAACTTTGTATCTCTTTCTGAAACAATTTCCTTAGGTATCCCATACAACCTAGCAATTTCTCTCATGTAAATTTATGCAATATTAGCTATTGTATGAGTCATTTTCACAAGAACAAAATGAGCATCCTTTGTCAATTTATTCACAACTACTATTATGGAATCATGTTGCCTTGTTTTCCTGAGCAATTTAGTTATAAAACCAATGGTTATCACTTCCCATTTCTTCTATGGAATTGGAAATGGCTGAAGCAAACCCATTGGGTGTCTATGCTCAGTTTTTACTCTCTAACATTCATTACATCTGACAATGTAATCGACAACATGCTTCTTCATTCATGGCCAAAAGAATTGGCTTCTTGCTACTACAATTATTTTTTGGTAACCAAGATGTCCAACAGATGGAACATTATGCATTTCTTTTAATACCAAATTCCTAAGTTCTCCGGAACTAGGAAAATAAATTCTATTATTATGCATAAGTGATCCATCTTCCTTAATATCATACTCTTTAATTTTTTGTTGTGCGTTTTCTTGCTGTAAACTTTCTTTTACCTGTAGGTAATGATGATATGTAACAACAACATATAAAATTATACTCTTTAAATCTGACTGATGCATACTAACAATTGTAATATGCATGAGATGTACTCTTCTCATGAATGCATCAACAAATTTATCTTTTTTCCCTTGATATGCTTGATCTCAAAGTCATACTCAGTTAAAAATTCCAGCCATCTTGTTTTCCTAGCATTCAAAGTTGGTTGTTCAAAAATATATTTCAGACCACTATGGTCTGTCCTTAATTCAAATCATTTTCCCATGAGATAATTCCTCCACATCTTCAATGCATGATTTATGGCAGCAAGCTCCAAATCATGTGTGGCATAATTCCTCTCATTCTCTTTGATTTTTCTAGACTCATAACCAATTTCATGTCCATTTTCAGTGAGGACTCCACCAAGTCCTTCCTTGCATGCATCTATACATACCATAAAATTCTCATTTGGGTTAGCAATATTTAAAATAGGTGTACCGGTAAGTAATTATTTTAACAAGTTAAAATTCTCTTCACACTTTGTTGTCCATTCAAACTGGATTCTCGTCTTTTCTAAAGAAGTTATGGGATGAGTAATCTTAGAGAACCCTGTTATAAACCTCATGTAGTATCCGACTAATGACATAAAATATCTGATTTCTAA
This sequence comes from Picea engelmannii, assembly GCA_009831015.1. Lineage (NCBI taxonomy): Eukaryota > Viridiplantae > Streptophyta > Pinopsida > Pinales > Pinaceae > Picea > Picea engelmannii. The sequence continues at coordinate 201,570 of ML783326.1, read as the reverse complement.
AACATTCTTGGGTGTTGGCCATCCTTTAATGGCTTCAATATTTTCTGGATCTAATGCTATACCTTGTTATGAAATAATATGACCCAAATAATGGATTTGTTCTTGGTGAAAAGAACACTTACTAAGCTTGGCATAAAGCTGATGTTCCCTCAGCACTTGTAACACAAACATCAAGTGATGTTCATTCTCTTCCTCAGACTTAGAATAAATAAGTATCTCATCCAAGAACACAATGAAAAACGTATTCAAATAATTTATGAATATGCCATTAATTAAGCACATAAAGACAACTGGCGCATTGGTTAGTGCAAATGGAACCACCACAAACTCATAATGTCAATGTCCGGTTCTGAAAGTTGTCTTATTGATGTCTTCTTCCTTGATTCTTACTTGATGGTATCCATATCTCAAGTCTATATTTGAAAATATATTTTCTCCTCTTAGTTTAGCAAAGAGGTCATCAATTCTCGGTAGAGGGTATTTGTTCTTCACAGTGGATTTATTCAGTTGTCTAAAGTCTATACACAACCTCAATGTTCCATCCTTCTTTTTTACAAAGAGTATTGGTTCTCCCCAAGGTGAAACACTTGGACTTATGTACCCTTTCTTCAAAAACTCTTTCAACTACATTTGTAATTCTTTCAATTCAGGTGTGCTCATTCTGTAAGGTGTTTTTGATACTGGGGAAGCTCCTGGTACTAAATAAATAGATAAATTTATCTCCCTCTTTGGTGGAAATCCTGGTATTTCTTGGAATACACTTTCAAACTCTTGCAACACTGGAAAATGTTCAAGGCTTGGCCATTTTGTCTTTTCCAACTCTTCCACATCAGCTGCATACAATTGGCATCCTTTCCTGAAACATTTATTCAATTATAAGGCTGGAATATCCCTTATAGAAATGGGTCTTGGAATTCCTTTCACAATGCTATGTTTTCCTTCTTTATCAAGACATATAAAGGTCTTGTTATGACAATATAGGAGAACATGTTGTTGGTCCAACCAATCCATTCTTTAGGGGTTGAGGCTAGAGGTGGAAGCACATATCCAAGTGATAATAGTAGTGGTATATTCTAGCATAATTATCAAGTTGATTCACAAGAAATTCCTTCCAGTTGACGACAAGCTCATTTCTAATATCCCACTCTCAGCATGAGTTCACAAGAATTTAAAAAATGTCCTTTCACCATGTCCTAAGGTGTTGGTCCAACCAATACATTCCAATTAGGATGTCATAAGATCCTAATGGGAATATATTCATATCAACAATTGTATTTACTCCATTAAGACTTATTGGAACACTTATGACAACCTCATTGATCCTTATTTTGGTTCTAGTGGCTAGCTGAACCAAACTTGACTTTTCGAGCTTTCTTTTCTCCAAATGTAATCTATCCACTATTTTAGGATCAATGTAACAATGACTTACTCCTGAATCAATTAAAATAACAACAGGTTGATTAATGATCGTACCTTCCACTTTGATCATATTGGATTGGTACTCTGCTTGTCGATCTTCTAAGGATGCATTTTTATTAGGGTTGTTTCTATTGAAAGGAGGTTTGAACCACTTCCTCCTATGATCAAATTTCTCCTTCTTCTTATCCTTCCAAGATTTCTTCATGGATTCTCTTCCCTTTCCTTGATCATACATGTACTTAGACTTCCTAATGGTCTCAGTCAATGTCTTGGGCTCATCATATTGGATCTTCTCTTTATAAAAGGATGGTAGTCCACTTAAAAACCTTTGTATCTTCACTTTTTCATCTTTGATAAATCCTACATACTATAGCAATCCCAAGAACCTCTTCTCATATTCTATCATGGTCATGCTTCCCAACCTTAGCTCAAAGAACTCTTGCATATTCTTGTCATAGAAGTGCTCTTAAAGGTACTCCTTCAAAAAATATTTCTTTAACTGCTTCTAAGTGATCATGCTCTCATTAATGTTCTCCACTTGCTTCAGTTGATCCCACCACATAGCATCTTTTCCATGTAAATGGTATGTGGAAATTCTTGCTTCTAGATTTGAGGAGTAGTTATGCAATTGAAAATACCTCTTGAGTCCAAGCAGCCATGCTTCATAATCATATTCCCTTGCTCTTTCACCATCAAATGGTAGTGGCTTAAGCTTCCTCAACTCTCCTTGCAAACTGTCCAATTTATTCCTTCTTATTTGGTGCCTAATAGGAGACACTTCTGGAATGCTTATGGAGTCTTCAAATGCATAAAAATTCCTTGTTTAGTAAGGTGGTGAGTGATGTCTATGAGTTCTATACGTATTGAATTAACAATTATCTCTTCTTTCATGATATCTTTCTTCTTCCTCCTTCCTTAAGTCTGATCCATTCCTTGCTCGCATATGTAACTGATTTAGTCTTTGCAGTACTTGAGAATTTATATGATTTTGTTCTATCATCAACCTCTCATTGTCTGCTTTGTAACTCTACACTTATGTTTTCAGGCTTCTCATTGTCTCTATTAAGGTTTCTTGTTCCCCTCTACTCTTGTGTCCATTTGATTATGCCTCTGCATTACCGACACTGATATTTCGACCTTTGGATTATTTATCATGACTAAAGGATCCCTCTCCTTCCTCCATTTCTTGAGTATGCATTATTATCTTGAACTGATATGGTTATACTCCCTAATTATGCAAAATGTGCAAGAAACCATTTTGTTAGAATTATGCTTATTATAAAAAAAATTGTCAAACAATGTTACATGTCCTTTTTCTACTCAATTCATGAAGAAAAATATCATCATTCTCTAAATTATAACATATCGATGTCATTCTCCTCTGAATAATATTTCTAATGACTATTCCCATGCCCCAATCCGATGTTTAAGCTGAAAGTTAATGCTTCATGAAAAAGTCACTTTCACCCTTTTTGTGGAAACATGATGTTGTAGCGGCAATGGAATGGTTGTGTGCCAATATTGTCAAATTATTCCACAATCTCTTTGAACTGGTACAAAATTCGAATTCTGCACATGCACTTCCTTCAATCCACTTTCACTGTGACCATGGCTCGAAACCAGGGGCTTATCCACTTTAAGCACTGCTCCTAGTGCCTTGCCCTTATTTTTCTACAAAGGAGCCTGTTCAAAAATGTTTGCGGCTTGTTTACTTCTAGGCCCTTCATGCCTCTAATCACACACTTTACCTTATCATGAGACTGACACTAGAACCAAGTCCTCCGGACTTTGGCCTTCAGGCTATTCTCCCTTTTCAATATTCCAACTCTCTCGAAGTAAAATTCGTCAAAAATACATACATTATCTTCATTAGTAGATCGGATGGTTGAGATTTAATCTCAAGTTTACTGGACGATCTTGGATCATCTGGAAATTTCAACGAAATCAATGATCATGACTTAAATATGCGTGGATATGGATGATCCTTAATTATTTAAGGACTTCGACACTTTAGGACTCTGGGATATTACAAATCTCCTAAATTTATACCTGTCAAAGTGGTCATAAAGTAACGATGACCTCTTATCGTCGGTTAACACCTCCGCTTATGCTATCCTTCCACTACTCGATCTAACGATTGAGAAAAGTCCCAAAGGGATCTTATATCGATGATCTGCATGATTTTTTTACTTCAAGGCTTCGCGACATTGTGTCTTACCTTGTCCTTCCACTATACTCGATCATAAGGTTGATAATTCACTCGAAGTTCCTCCTTGATCTGGCGATCTGCGTGATTTTGGGGCTTTGGCACTCCGGGACATCGCAACTCTAAATTTGTTCAACTCCCACAGAGTTATACCTATAGAAGAGGTCATAAATTAACAATGACCTCTTAGTGTTGGTTAACACCTCCTCTTATTCTATCCTTCCACTGCTCAACCTAATGGTTGAGAAAAGTCCCGAAGGGATCTTAGATCGACGGTCTGCGTGATTTTGGGCCTTTGGCACTCCAGGACTTTTGCTGGTTGAAGAATATGGAAATTCCTGGAGGCCATAATCCCGAAAATGACATGACATGCTGATGTTACCTATGGTGACATGGACCCATGGCATGAATTCCACGTGTAACTCAAAAATGGACATGTTGGGGTCCAAAAGTGATCCGGATTATTTTCGGCATGAAATGAGAGCGGAGATATAATAAAGAAATGTATAGAGATATATCATATATCCAATAATATAACAGAGATATATCAGATATATAACCATAAAAACAAAGATAAAGTAATACGTAATTTCTATTAATGAGCAAAATGTACAAAACTGTAGAAATACAGAGTGAAAGACTCGCTAGAATGGTGGTAGCTTATCTCTAAGAAGAGATGTGACGGCTACTCGCATTCACAAGAAGATGATTGTTACAATGAGGCTCCAAAGACATTTTTAACATAAGGAAAATCTAAAACCCTAACCGCGGAAGATGAAAAGCCAAAATGTTTGCGGGTCCCGATGGGGGTAGTTGATACGTCAACTTCTCGGGGGCGTAACTTTTGCATACGATCTCGGTTTGGGGCGCTAGATACACCATTGGAAAGGTCTAAACAAGAAGAACAATTTTCAATTGGTCAAGGCTTGTGTCGTTGGCAATCGTTTGGGCCCCAAATCCAAAAAAAATGTCATTTAGGGCCTCAAAATGGCCCCAGAAGTTTGGGACCGAAAAATTGTCGAAAAACTGCCAAGGTGGAAAACTATATTCTGAGCCTGTGGAATAGGTGGGTGGCCACTGATATCCATCTGGATAAAAAATGAACTGAATTCATGTGACACATGTCCCCATATGATACCCCTACGACGTGGCATAAAATACGTCATCAACCAAAATGGCGGTCCACGTCCTCTACTCTAGATCCGACAACCCGTATGATTTCGCGAATTTGGATTTGCACTTCGACACTTCGCGACTTTGGCACTTCACAACTTCAGCACTTCATGGCTTTGAAACTTCATAGATTCGAAAATTCATGGCTTCGAAAATTATTCCTTCAACAATCCTGAAAAATATTCCATCTAACACTTCAAAAATATCTGATAACAATCACTTAGAAAAAATATAGATACAGACGAACTGTGTAGGCCATTTTTCTCAATAATCTCCAACAAATGAAAATGAGAGAGGCATCTTCCTTTTATAGCTAAGGAGCCTTCTCAATACAAGGTGTAATACAATGTGCTAGCTCAAACAATGGGCAAAAACCATTAGCCCAAGTCAAACCCATGAGAAAAATACAACAAGTGGGACCAAACTTCCCTCACAATACTCCAATACATGAGTGCCCCCTCAAAAGTGGTCAAATGTGTAACTAATAGTCACACATGTCAGCTAGAGGGGCTAGATCGAGTGCGCCCTCCTCAAAAGTATCCAACATCCATAAAAAATGTGAAGAAGTGGTCAAAGATGGGCCCATAGACATAAAGTGCTCCTCCAACTAACCCATAGAATCAAGGACGTGGTCATCTCAAGATGTAACTAACTCCATATGCATTACATCATACCACACATGAGGCTCATCCAAGACAAATATCCAATGTAGTATATCACATGTGGCTCCTTAACTATGGCACTCATCAAATAAATCAATGTGGTCAATGCCACACCAACCTATAACCATCGTAACAATCTATGACCATGCATAACCACCTCCCATAAACCCTCAAATTTCTCAACAATCCTCCCACATGTGGTCGAGGAGGGAATAATCATGCATGAAGGTGTCCAACTGTGTAATGAGGGCATCTTTGAGTGGTCCATGTGACAAATGTGATGATCCTAGATCCTAATGCAAGGTGCCCACTTGGAGTGGTGGGTCCAACTTCCTTGCAATCCATTAGGTGGCGTACACTTAGTGATTTCTATTAACACAACATAACAACAAGGTTAGTTTTAATGTTTGCCTAAGTTTTACCAAGGGGGAACAACATTAACCCTTAGACATGTGACAAGTCCTAGTACAATGAGTATTTCCTAATTCCACAAGTCAAATGTAGGTGAAGTGATGAGTAATTATGGAAAGGGGAAGGGAAAAAACCTCATGTGATGACCCTCAAAGTCATTTTGTATGATGCATATATCTTACAAGAAATTCATTTTGCATGATTCAAAACTCTGATGTTAAAGATCCCTCTTAAAGGATGCATAGATCTTCCAATTCTCCTTCTACTGTTCTTCTCACTCATTCTAATGAGGTGTGCATATTGTGGCATGAGAAATTTGTCCATCTCAATTACCATTATTTGCAATAGCTTAGCAAGTAGAGCATGGGTATAGGTGTTACTCCTTTCAAATCATGTAGTAGTCGAAAACTCACCATAAAACACTTCATAATGTTTGATACTCAAGCATGGGTTCACATTCATACAAAGATATGCAAGGCTATGGATCCAAAAATTCAACCTTACATTTTTGTAGTGTATCCAAATGGTTTTAAGGGTTATTGACTTCTCAATACCACCACCAATCAACTAATAATTATGAGAAATGTTTTTTTTAGGAGGGCTCTTCGAGTTACCCTCATGACACATGAAATTTTGCAACATGACCCATCTTCATTGTGGATTCTTGGGGGTGTTGGTGGCTTCTTCTTTAGAGTGGGCCACTTAGTCCTCTCTTTCTATTCTCTTAGGGGGCGGGGGGTTCCCACTGGGTTTTCCCCATCCTCACTTCATGCGGGGGTCATTTTGTACATGGGTATCTAAAATGGCTTCATATTTTTTGAAACCCATATCTTTATCTCTGCATCACCACCACAAGCCCACCTAATTTGTGTTTATGGGGGGATGTTGGTGCATATGGTGCATGCACAATTGATTTTTACACACACTTATTGAAGTTTACTTCAATGATTTCATGCACATGCAACAAGTTAAGCTTACTTATATTTGCATGAATTGCTTTCCCTTGCTTTATGGAGTGATTTGTGGCATGTGTAACTTTGTTTATGTTTCACTAATTCAAAAAATCAAGCTCGTTGTATTTATATTCAATCCTTTATTTTTCTCATAGAGAGAGTTCAGTTAATGAGATAGAGTGATACTTATTACAACCATCTTGTTTTACTTATATTATCTACATTCTTCTTTTTAGACCCTAGAACTTGGGTGGTTCTGTATCCATAGGTAGCACTAGTTTGTAGCCACAGGATACATGGATCTACAACTTGGTTATGTAGTCGAATCTCACAATATTTTGTGGTGGATTGCTTCCTCTAACACTCAACCATATAGTGATTTTTTAATACATAACTCGGAGCAAGGAAATGAATAAAAACATTTACGTGCCTTATGATCTCTCTTCTTTGCGTTTTATCGCGAATTGCAACTCGCCTCAAGTCATTCAAGGACATGTGGCCAATTTGTTTCGGGGGCATAAAATCCAAATTGCGCATCATAAAGAAGTTCTATAAGCTCCTGCAAGTCTGTTTTTCCAAGGTCCGTGCTACTACACTAGCCAAAAACACCCGACACAATGTTCTTGAAAATCGACCTCCTCTTCAAAACTTGCACTATGCCTCATTGAGAAAAACACTAGTGCTAGAGATACTCCAACAAATGTTTTTTTGGTCAATGGAATGATCATGTAGGGGCCCCACTAGCTGAAACCCAGTACTCTGGATCCAATTCAATTGGTGGTTCACCCATCCGAGTCAAGGTTTGAGTTTTATCACGAGTTGCAACTTGCCTCCTCAAGCCATTCAACGACATGTGACCAATTTGGTCCAGGGGCATAAAATCTAAATCGAGCAGCATAACAGAGTTATGTAAGTTCCCACAAGTCTATTTGGCTAAGGTCTACATGACTAAACTACCAAAAATATCCTGACACAGTGTTCTTGAAAATCGACCTCCTCTTCAGAAATTGCATTATGCCTCATTGAACAAAACCCTAGTGTCGAAGATACTCCAAAAAATGGTTTTCCGTTTGACGGAATGATAGCGAAGGGGCCCCACTATATGAAACCTAGTGCTCTAGATCTAATGCAATTGATGATTCACCCATCCGAGTCCTGGTTTGAGTTTTATCACGAGTTACAACTCACCTCCTCAATCCATTCAATGACATGTGGCCAATTTGGTATGGGGGTGTAAAATCCAAACTGAGCAGCATAACGGAGTTTCATAAGCTCCCAAAAGTCTATTTGGCCAAGGCCCACATGACTACACTACCCACAAAATCCTGACACAGTGTTCTCAAAAATCAACCTCCTCTTCAGAACTTGCACTATGCCTCATCGAAGAAAACACTAGTGCTATGGATACTCCAACAAATGGTTTTTTGGTCAATGGAATGATAGCGTTGGGGCCCCACTAGTTGAAAACCAGTGCTCTGGATCCATGCAATTGGTGGTTCTCCCATCAGAGTCTCGATTTGAATTTTATCATGAGTTGCAACTCTCCTCCTCAAGCCATTCAAGGACATGTGGCCAATTTGGTCTAGGGGCATAAAATACTAACCGAGCTGCACAATGGTGTTTTGTAAGCTCACAAAAGTATTTTTGACCAAGGTGCACATGACTACACTACCCAAAAATGCCCGACACATTGTTCTTAAAAATTGATCTCCTCTTCAAACTTGCACTATGCCTCATTGAGCAAAACACTAGTGTTGGAGATACTCCAGAAAACGGTTTTCAGTTCGAAAAAATGATAACGTAGGGGCCCTACTAGCTAAAACCCAGTGCTCTGGATCCAATGCAACTGACATTTTTCCCATCTGAGTCTCATTTTGATTTTTATCACGAGTTGCAACTCGCCTCCTCAAGCCATTCAACGTCATGTGGTCGATTTGGTCTAGGGGCATAAAATCCAAACCGAGCAACATAATGAAGTTTTGTAAGCTCCCACAAGCCTGTTTGGACAAGGTCCACATGAATACACTAGCACAAAATTCCCAACACAGTGTTCTTGAAAATTGACCTCCTCTTTAGAAATTGCACTATGACTCATTGAGAAAAATCCTAGTGCCGGAGATACTCCAAAAAATGGTTTTTCGATTGATAGAATGATAGCAGAGGGGCCCCACTAGCTGAAACCTAATGCTCTGGATCCAATCCAACTGATGATTTGTCCATCTGAGTCCTTCTTTTATTTTTATTGTGATTTTCAACTCGCCTCCTCAATTCATTTAGGGACATGTGGTCAATTTGGTCCAAGGGCGTAAAATCCAAACCAAGCAGCATAATGAAGTTATGTAAGCTCCCGCAAGTCTGTTTGGCCAAGGTCCACATGACTACACTACCCACAGACTCCCGACATTGTGTTCTTGAAAATCGTCCACCTCTTTAGAACTTGCACTATGCCTCATTGAGCAAAACACTAGTGTCGGAGATACTCCAAAAACCGGTTTTCCCGTCAATGGAATGATAGCGTAGGGGACCACTAGCTGAAAATTAATGCTCGGATCCAATGCAACTGACGGTTCCTCCATTTGAGTCTCGGTTTGAGTTTTATCACGGGTTTCAACTCACCTCCTCAAGTCATTTAGGGACATGTGGCCAATTTGGTCCAGTGGCATAAAATCCTAACCGAGAAGCATAATGGAGTTTTGTAAGCTCCCGCAAGTCTATTTAGCCAAGACCCACATGACTACACTCCCAAAAACGCTCAACACAATGTTCTTGAAAATCGACCTCCTCTGTAGAACTTGCATTATGCCTCATTGAGAAAAACACTAGTGTCAGAGATACTCCAACAAATGGTTTTTCGATCGACGCAATGATAGTGTAGGGGCCCCACTAGATAAAACCTTGTGTTGCGGATCCAATGCAACCAGTGTTCGCCCATCCGAGTCCCGATTTGAGTTTTATAGCAAGTTGCAACTCGCCTCCTCAATTCATTCAGCAACATGTGGCCAATTTGGTTCGAGGGCATAAAATCCAAACTGAGCAGCATAACAGAGTTCTATAATCTCTCGCAAGTTTGTTTGGCCAAGGCCCATGCGAATACACTACCCAAAAATTCCTGACTTAGTGTTCTTGAAAATCGACCTCCTCCTCATAAATTGAATTATGCCTCATTAAGCAAAACCCTAGTGCCATAGATATTCCAACAAATGATTTTATGGTTGACTGAATGATAGTGGAGGGCCCCATTAGCTAAAACTCGATGCTTTGGATGCAACTAACGATTCGTCCATACGAGTCTCAGTTTGAGTTTTATCGCGATTTGCAACTCGCCTCTTCAATTCATTCAGGGAAATGTGGCCAATTTGGTCAGGGGGAGTAAAATCCAAACCAAGTAGCATAACAGAGTTCAGTAAGCTCCCATAAGTCCATTTGGACAAGGCCCATGCAACTACACTACCCACAAATGCCTGACACATTGTTCTTGAAAATTGGCCTCCTCTTCAGAACTTGCACTATGCCTCATTGAGAAAAACACTAGTGTTGGAGATACTCAAGAAAATAAATTTTCGGTCGACTGAATGATAATGTAGGGGCCCCACTAGCTGAAAACCAGTTCTCTGGATCCAATGCAACCGATGATTTTCCAATTTGAGTCTCGATTTGAGTTTTATCACAAGTTGCAACTCTAGGGGCATAAAATCCTAACCGAGCATCATAATGAAGTTATGTAAACTCTCTCAAGTCTATTTGGACAAGGCCCATGTGACTACACTACCCAAAAACACCCAACAAAATGTTCTTGAAAATCAACCTCCTCTTCAAAAATTGCACTATTCCTCATTGAGAAAAACCCTAGTGCTAGAGATACTCCAAGAAACAGTTTTTCGGTCGACAAAATGATAGTGGAGGGGCCCCACTTGATGAAACTCGATGCTCTAGATCCAATGCAACTGACGATTTATCCATTCAAGTCCCGTTTTGAGTTTTATCGTGAGTTGCAACTTGCCTCCTCAATTCATTCAGGGACATGTGGCCAATTTGGTCTAGGGGCATATGGAAAGGCATGATATGGCATGAAAATTCATGGTATGGAAAGACATGGCATGGAAAGGCATGGTATGGCATGGCAAGGCAATGCATGGAAAGGAAATGCATGGTATGGCAAGGCATGGCATGGAAAAGCATGGTATGGAAAGGAATGGAATGGCATGGCAAGGAAAGGCATGGAAAGGCATGGCATGACAAGGCATGGAAAGACATGGAATGGAAAGGCATGCCATACCATACCATACCGTAGCATGGCAAGGCAAGGCATACCATACCATACAATACCATGGAAAGGCAAGGCATACCATACCATATCAAGGATACCATACCATGGCATGGCAAGGCAAGGCATACCATACCATGCCAAGGCATGCAAAGGCAAGGCATGCCATGGCAAGGCAAGGCAATGCATGACATGGCAAGGCATGGAAAGGCAAGGAGAGGCATGACATGGCAAGGCATGGTAGAGAAAGGCATGGAATGGAAAGGCAATGCATGGTATGGCAAGGCATGGCTAGGCAAGGCATACCATACCATACCATGGCATGGCAAGGTAAGGCATACCATACCATACCATACCATGCCAAGGATACCATACCATAGCATGGAAAGGCAAGGAATACCATTCCATACCATACCATACCATACCATGCCAAGGATACCATATAATACCATACCATACCAATGCAATGAAAGGCATACCATACCATGGCATGGCATAGCAAGGCAAGATAATGCAATGCATGACATAGCAAGGCAAGGTAATGCAAGGCATGGCATGGCAAGGAATGGCATGGAAAGGCAAGGCAAGGAAAGGAATGGCATGGCATGGCATGTCAGGGCAGGGAAAGGCATGGAATGACAAGGCATGGTATGGAAAGGCATGGCATGGAAAGGAAATGCATGGTATGGCAAGGAAATGCATGGAAAGGTGTGATATGGAATGGAAAGGCATGGCATGGAAATCCATAGTATGGAAAGACAAGGCATGGCAAGTGAATGCAATGCATGGCATTGCAAGGCATGGTATGGAAATGCATGGCATGGAAAGGAATACCATACCATAGCAAGGCATGGCATGACAAGGCAAGGCATGGCAAGGAAAGGCATGGCAAGGCTAGGTATGAAAAGTCAAGGCATGACATGGCATGGCATGGCAAGTCAAGGCAATTCATGGAATGGCAAGGAAAGGCGAGGCAAGGCATGACATTTCAAGGCATGCAAAGGCAAGGCATGTCATGGCATGGCATGGTAAGGCAAGGCATGGCAAGGAAATGCATGGAAAGGCAAGGCATGGCATGGCATGGAAAGGCAAGGAAATGCATGGCATGGCAAGGAAAGGCAATGTAAGGCATGGCATGGCAAGGAAAGGCAAGCCATGGAATGGAAAGGCATGACATGGCATGGCATGGAAAGGCAAGGCAAGGCATGGAAAGGCAAGGCAAGGCATGGCATGGCAAGGAATGGCATGGCAAGGCATGGAATGGAAAGGCATGGTATAATAAGGAAAGGAAAGGCATGGAAACACAAGACTTGCCCTTAATTTCCATCTTTGTTAGCATGTCGTCTAGGGTTTAATTGTCATATATCTCTCTTGGAATACACCTTGATATCTTTTATTACATTTCTTTCATAATTTCCATCCCTTTAGGGCTTGATGTCTTGAATATTCTAGGGATTTTATGTTCCATGGAAATGATGTCTTGAATATTCTAGGGCTAATACCTCCTCGGGGCATAAAAACCTAATGGAGCACCATTTTTGAGTTCGGTGGGATGTTGCAAGCTTGTTTAGGCATGGACTAAGTGACCATTTTTTCCATCTGCTCCTGAGGCACAGTTTCATAAACATGAAAATGATTTCTTTGGAAGGATTAACATTTGGATGTGGTCTAGTTGAATAAGAATCTAGAGCATCTGCATAATTACATATAGACTAGTTAATTCTCAAAGGACCTTTGAAGCATATTACAATGCCAAAATGTCCTAGAAAAATATTCATTTGTGAAATATGAGAGAAGAAGATATATAGACCATTTAACTCTCAAAGGATATTCAAGGCAAACTTAATCATATATAGCACAAAATGGAGAGGGTTGGCACTTACGATTATGTAATAGAATTTACAGTTGATAGTTAAAATGTATAACATTTTTTTTTATGATCTTTACTCAAGTTTATTGGAATTGTTGCATATTTTACATCATTGGAATGACATCTTATCTGTAACTTATTTAAAATTTTATTATGGTATTTGCACTTTGATATGATGTAATATGATTATGGTTTTGTTTCATATGTTGTAATATTAGAAATATAACACAAAAATTAATTATTGCATGAAATAAATAATAACTTTTAATTTTCAATGTTTTCTTTTTTGCAGAACACGGGTCTTCCAGAAGATCCAGTTGATCCTCATGAGATAGATCAAAATTATAATGGGTTTGATATAGACATGTCATATATTATGATGATATGGCATATACAAAATACATTGGGGCGGACGAAGATGATGATCATGTTGGATACACTGACCACACTTAGAGGGGGGGTGAATGAGTGTGGTGCTCTTTTTATCTTTTCTCTTTCACAAAACTTCTTAGTTAGCAATCACCATTTACTTATTACTTATTGTTTTCATTTATAACTAGTAAAATGTGAACATACATCAGCAACAGATAACAACAACATAGATCATCAACAAGTCAACACAACAAGGAACACTATGAACACAAGATGTATATACAATTTTTTTTTTTTACGGACTACAATCCTTGGGTTATCAACAACAAATGAATAGAGTTACAACTCCACAAGAGAAACAACTCTATAATGCAAGACTCAACTTACACAACTCAGCACCAACTAGGAAGAGAAATCAATCCTCAACAGGTATGTGACCTATTAGTAGTGTAGCACACGTATGTACGTGCCCTACTAGTAGTACATCTCGCGTATGTACGTGACCTGTCTGTACTACAACTTACATGTGCCTTCTAAACAACTAGGGTTTTCTCTTCATGAAAAACTCAGATATTCTATAGCCTTCATTCACAATCACTTATGTCTTTCACTGTCCAATCTGAACCATCACCAATCACACCACATCCATACTCTCCAACAACTTACTCATGCTTCTCAACCATACAATATGAATGCTACTCAAACATAAGTAATCAATGTACTATGGAAATCATATCAATATTGAAACATAAGAGTGTTTCTCACTCTATCAACCAACACAAACAAAATCACAACAACCATACCAAGAATGCTTCAAGCATTCACCATACAATATGCAAGAGTATCCATCAAGACAACTATGTAACCATACCAGAGTTTCTATGGCAGATCTGAGCCCATAGAATGCAGATCTGAAACTTGCTTCAGCCTTCAAGAACTTGGCACCATCTCAAAATTAAGTCTTCATGACTTCCATCAACTATACGCACTCTATCTTCCTTCAGCCCACGTATGTACGTGCTCTGGCTCACTGCAACCTACGTATGTACGCTCTATGGTCCACTGTTGCTCGTGTACTCCTTTAGAAACTAGGGTTTCTGAACTTTCAAAACTTTCGCTGTCAAGATCTCAGACTTACAAAAACTTTGATGCATCCATGAGATCCTCCAGCTACTCTCTTTCTCAGAATAGATCTTCAAGATATTTTCAAGAGATATATTTCACAAGAGACCCTTGCCTCTTATTTATACTCTCCAAGTAGCTTCCTTAGAATCATCTTCTAGGTCACTTTGTCCACATAGCCACTTTGTCCATATTGTCACTTTGTCCAACTTTGCCAAATTTTCCACTTGTCCATGTATCTAATAGCCACTTGACCACTTCACCGATTTTCCTCTTTTTAGGGTTAACCAATTTACATAATTAGAAAGCTCTCCATTTGCTTTATTATTTAAATAATATTCCTTGACTTTGTCACTTCAATTTAAATAATCCTCTTTGATTTTGTCACTTCACTTTATTACATAGATAATCCTCCTTCTTTGCAAGCACTTTGACTTCTTTGACCTTTTGGGGCTTCAAGCCAACATATGAGGGTCCTCCAACTTCTTAAGGTCATGAATCTCAAACCGTGAGGAGTTATGTGACATTGCACATACCACTAGAAATGGCTTGACAAACACTATCCATCTAGGATAGTTTCACTGACAAATTCACTGATCTTCATTTCATTATTCCACAATTAATCATGGGTTCTCTAACCATACTTCTAGGATAACTTAATCACAAAGCATCTTCCCATGAGGGCTTTCAACATAAGGGGACCACTTTGGAGTTCATCCATTTGTTCTCCTTATCAAGACAATAATGAGTCATATTTATATCAGTTCAATTGTGCATCATATATCAGTGAAACCACATCGATCCATCTTCATCTATGCATCATATATCAATGAAAACTCATTGATCCATCTATTCATCATATATCAATGAAAAGTCATTGATCCATCCTCATTTATGCATGACATCATATGACTATGATTCCACTTGACATCAATATATTCACATCAAGGACAATACATATTACATCAATATAATATGACATGACATTGTTCCTTTGACATCAATCAATCAATCAATCCTTTGGCATCAATCAATCCCTTGACATCAATGAAAACATGATCCAACAATCTCCCCCTTTGGCATTGATGGAAATATCAGCATTGATGTCAACACCAATCATTGATGGAAATATGTAGACAAGGCATTTCTCTACATCGATAGTCATCTCAATCACATCAATGTGACTATCTCTCCCCCTTTGACATCAATGGAAAAGGGTAATTCTCTCCTTGGGGATGCTCCCCCTGCCTGAACTCTCCTTGGAGTTGCTTCCCTTGTCTCAATTCCTTTGATCTTCCTCTGAACAATTTCTCCCCTTTGAACAAGGGATATCACTATGATGTAATGTTGAAGATATATCACTCATGCTCCCCCTGGAACTATGCCTATGTGCTCTTTCTCCAAGTATAGGGATATTTTACCAAGTATGCATTTGATAAATATCTCCTCCTAGAATCATGGGAAAAAGAATGACTCCCCCTATGGGTATGTCTCCTCTTATATTCTCTGCAATATGAACAGTATGCTACCACTGCAATATGCTTCTGCTGCAAATGCTACTGCTCAATCGAATCATAGATCAACCGCTCTTTCTATGACGATACTTGGACCTATCCATGCATCAAACTCATGCCATACCATACATCATGAAGCAAAAAAATATGTCAACAATGAAATAGAGAATCATGAACAAACATCAACCAAGTACATCATGTGCCAAATTGTGTGCCCACCATGCACAACATCCATGTACATCAACCATGTACATCAATACCATAGAGTATGCCATAAGATATCATCAATGGAGTGTATCAACCATATGCTTCTACCAACATGCCAACCATGTGCGACAAACAAGTTTTATATCACTCATGATATGCCTCCACCATGAACCAAGTGCCACAATCATGTATCTCAATCAATCAAGTGTCTCAACTATATCATCCCATATGTCATGTACCAAAGTATATGCTAAACAAGTAATATCAATGGTGTACTTTTGGCCAAGTACTATCATCCACATGCATATACCATCTATGAGTGCATCAACATTGCACTAATCAGGTATCACCACTTGTACCAAGCAAGTCCATCAATCATGCACCAATACCACAACAAGATGAACCACAATCAAGATGTGTCCTCATACATGTATGCCAAAACATGTGCCAATCAAACTGCTAGTAGGTGCCTCTACCAATGTACTAGAAGTGTACCAATCATGCATCAACTATAGATCAAGTTATGACTCCTCAATGATGTACAACATGACCAACTATACACCTCACATCAACTCACCAACTATATGTCCCAATATGTAGCCCATCCATATGCCAAATGCATGCACAAAGTTATCCAACAAGTATGCCTCCAATAATACATCATAAGATATATAAATGAAACTAAAATGTGTACCAACCATGTACCTCAACATATCAGCCTCAAACTCCATTCACTACAACAAATACTAAGCATCCAATATGTACTAGAGGTGTGCCTCAATATATCAATGGCATCTCTAGCTAGCATCATCATGATATATCTCATAACCAAAGTGTCGTAACTTCATTGTCACAACCAGCATTGTTCGTCAACAGAAAATGCCTCAATCCATACTCAAGGGTTAGTAACATGCATCCAAGATAGTATTTCAACACTCAACCATATGTCATCATCATACATACATCAGTTATGTATGTCAACAAGTAATCATGAAAACTTGCAACAAACAATGTCAGACCCTGCAACAAACCATGTCAGACCCTACAACATAGAGTTATATAATCATGCCATGCTGCAACCCATGTGCATAACCATTTTTCCAAAGGCTTTTACCACATATATGTGGCCTGTTGCACAAACAACTCGCATATGTATGCGACCTATTCATAGGTCAGCCTGGGTATGTACGTGACTATTACCATAGTAACCTACATATGCCTCTGAAGATGACACACTTAAACTTCCCTTAAGGCTCCCATTCTACTCTGGTTGTTCAGTCTTCTTCACCCACTTCTGAAGGTGTCCTTTCTTCTCATAACTTGAGATCTGAGCTTCCATCCTTTCAAAAATGTCTTCCTTCCTAACTTCATGCCTTATTCTAGTCATGCTATATGAAGTCCTTATCATGGACTTTCTTCTTGTGTTCCATCAATCGTGGGATTTGTGGCCAAATCCACTAAAATTGTAGCATCTCATGACATGACACTGAAAAACAACATGCCCTACTTGATTACATCTCCAACACCTTAGGGTGTTATGAAATCTTTCACTATCTCCCCTTGCATACAATCTGCATTCCAAAGCTTTGTGACCATATTATTTACATGAGTAACATTGAACATGAAAAACATTTCCATACCTTTGCTTTGGTGACCATATTGAAGGTGTCTCTCTTCTTTGAGGTGTAAAGAAGGCCTCTTGATGTCTTCCTTGCTTTGTTCTTTTGAAATTTTCCTTGCCTTGTGTAGATGGTTGACTTGCAATATTATTTCCATCCTTTGAGAGTGAGGGACTTACCTCATGCTTCTTTGAGGTGCTAGGTTCAACATGTGTAGCTTCTTTCTTGTATCCAAGACCTGATTTATCATTTGGTGATCGTTGACTATCCAAGATATCATTCAAGATTATTGAGTTATTCAAGAATTTGTTTGAATTTTCTACTTTCTTTCTAATATCAACAACTTCAGCTTCCAACTTATGACATGACTCTTCCTTTTCATTTATTTGATTCCTTAATAGTTCCTCTACCCTTTTGGCTTCTTCAATTTGGATCTTGAGATGGACAATAATTTCAAGACTTTTGCTACTCTCATCATCTACCATCTTATTTTCTTCTATTTCATTCTTTAGTATTTTGATCTCTTCTTCCTTTTCTTCTAATTGAGTCTTTTTACTTTGTTCTTGTTCTTTGAGCATTTCCTTCAATTTCAAGATATGACTTTGACTCCTTTTAAGAAAAGTTTTGGTGTTTTCAGAAAGATAGCTATAATCTATATAGTAATGGTCAGATTTGTATTCATATAGACCCCACTCAACTTTCTTTTGAAGTTCTGATAGTTATTCTTCTACTTCTTCCATGGGGATAACTATCATTTGATTCTATACAAACAATTTCTAGATTTTCTTCTTCACTTGTAGAGAAATATTCAACATCATCATATTTTGAAATATTGCAATCGATGGTTTTTGTAGATTCTTTACCTTCATTGATCTTGATGGAATTGTCTTCAAGATCTTCCTTTTTGCCAACATCATCACATTTAGAATCATTACAAATAGAGGATTTTGGAGATTCTTTACCTTCATTGTTCTTGATGGAGTTGTCATTAGTGTCTTCCTTCTTGCTTTGGTATGTCTCCTCTAGCTTTAGCCATAGATCCTTGGTGGAAGTACATTGTCCCATGCTCTCTTTGACGGAACTTGAGAGTCCATTAAGAATGGTCTTGAGAGCCAATGAATCATTCTTATTTCCTTCCCTTTGAGTTGCAAACTTTGACTTGTTCTTCAAAGGAACTGATCCACCAATGGTTGCTTTCCAAACACTCGCTCCCATTTCCTTCAAATGCACTCTCATTTCTATTCTCCATGTAGAATAATTTTCCTCATCAAGGATTGGAGCTTCATCATCCATTTGTGTGTCCATGGATCTCCTCTAAGCTTGTTAAGGATTATAGTGAAGGCCTGATCTGAAACCAATTGTTGGACACACTGACCACACTTAGAGGTGGGGTGAATGAGTGTGGTGCTCTTTTTAGCTTTTCCCTTTCACAGAACTTCTTATTTAGCAATCACTATTTACTTATTACTTATTGTTGTCATTTATAACCAGTCAAATCTGAACATACATCAACAACAGATAACAACAACATATATCATCAACAAATCAACACAACAAGGAACACAATGAAAACAAGATGTATGTACAATTTTCTTTTTATTATGAACTACAATCCTTGGGTTATCAGCAACAACTGAATAGAGTTACAACTCCACAAGAGAAACAACTCTATAATGCAAGACTCGACTTACACAACCCATCACCAACTGAGAAGAGAAATCAATCCTCAAAATATACCAATCTTTCAACAGGTACACAACCTGTCAGTACTGGAGCACACATATGTACGCACCCTACTAGTAGTACAACTTGTGTATGTATGCATCCTATCTATACTACATTTTGTGTGTGCCTTCTGAACAACTAGGGTTTTCTCTTCATGAAAAACTCAGATCTTATGTAGCCTTCAGTCACATTCACTTTTGTCTTTCACTTTCCAATCTAAACCATCACCAATCACACCACATCCATACTCTCCAACAACTTACTCATGATCCTCAACCAAACAATATGAATGCTACTAAAAAATAAGTAATCATTGTACTATGGGAATCATATCAATACTTAAACATAAGAGTGTTGCTCACTCTATCAACCAACAAAAACCAAATCACAACAACCATACCAAGAAAGCTTCAAGCATTCACCATACAATATGTAAGAGTATCCATCAAGACAACTATGTAACCATACCAGAGTTTCTATGGAATATCTGAGCCCATATAATGCAAATATGAAACTTTCTTCAGCTGTCAAGAACTTGGCACCAACTCACACTCAAGTCTTTATGACTTCCATCAACTGTATGTGCTCTGTCTTCCTTCAGCCCGCATATGTATGCACTCTGGCTCACTGCAGCCCGCGTATGTATGCTCTCTAGTCCACTTCTGCTCGCGTACTCCTTCAGAAACTAGGGTTTCTAAACTTCTGAAACTTTCACCGTCAATATCTCAGACTCATGGAAACTTTGATGTGTCCATGAGATCCTCCAACCACTCTCTTTCTCAGAATATATCTTCAAGATATGCTCAAGAGATATATTTCACAAGAGACCCTTGCCTCTTATTTATACTCTCCAAGTAGCTTCCTTAGAAGCATCTTCTAGGTCACTTTGTCCACATAGCCACTTTGTCCCTATTGTCACTTTTTCCAACTTTGCCCAATTTTCCACTTCTCCATGTATCCAATAGCCACTTGACCACTTAACTCATTTTCCTCTTTTTAGGGTTAACCACTTTCCATAATTAGAAATTTGTCCATTTGCTTTATTATTTAAATAATATTCCCTGACTTTGTCACTTCACTTTAAATAATCCTCTTTTATTTTGTCACTTCACTTTATTACTTAAACAATCCTCCTTCTTTGTAAGCACTTTGACTTATTTGACCTTTTGGGGCTTCAAGCCAACATATGAGGGTCCTCCAACTTCGTAAGGCCATAACTCTCAAACCGTGAGGATTTATGTGATGTTCCGCATACCACCAAAAATGGCTTGACAAGCACTATCCATATAGGATAGTTTCACTGACAAATTCACTGATCTTCATTTCATTACTCCAAAATTAAGAATGGGTTCTCTAACCATACTTCTAGGATAACTTAATCGCAAAGCGTCTTCCCATGAAGGCTTTCACCATAAGGGGACCACTTTGGAGTTCATCCATTTTTACTCCTTGTCAATACAATAATGAGTCATCTTTATATCAATTCAACTGTGCATCATATATCAGTGAAACCACATCGATCCATCTTCATCTATGCATCATATATCAGTGACAACTCATTGATCCATCTTCATCTATGCATCATATATCAGTGAAAACTCATTGATCCATATTCATTTATGCATGACATCATATGACTATGATTCCACTTGACATCAATATATTCACATCAAGGACAATACATATTACATCAATATGCTATGACAAGACATTTATCCTTTGACATCAATCAATCAATCAATCCTTTGGCATCAATCAATCCCTTGACATTAATCCTTTGACATCAATGAAAAAATGATCCAACAAATCACATTGATACTAATCATGATAGTGATGATGATGATGAGTCATTTGTTGGTAGTAGTCAGTGACATTGATCATTGTTGATATATCGTTATGATGCCTCTTTTCATGTTTATTATCATATGTATCATTTTCACCTGCAGCACCATATTATTGAGTTGTATCATTTTGACATGTATCATTTTGAGTTACATCATTTATCATTTTCACTTATATCATTTGGACATGTATCATTTTGACTTATGTCGATTGTTGGCCATGTATCATTAATTTTGGCATGTTATTGATCTACTAGCATATTTGACTTTCACTTGTTTTAGTTATATATGATGATGATCTTATCAGTATTGACTTGTTTTTTTTTGTTTTTTAACAAGAATGGATAGGCTGCATTAAGCGGCATTCTGGCAAGCCAGAATCAGAAAGTTACAAATCTGAAGAAGGTTGGTGACCTCTAACAGTGCTGCCAACCTTCTTGTGAAAGTCTTGGGAGACCAATCCCCTCTGCTTCTTGAGCTAATTCGAGAAAATGACAAGAAATGCATACATGAATAAATTCTCACAAACTGTGAGCATAGTAGAAGACAGAAGCACAACATTAAACCGGGGGGGATGAAATTTTCCCCTTAAAGAAGGGATCCAGCTTTTTCTGAGAACCTAGAGAAATGTTGGAGGCCGCCTCCTTTTCTCTGCGCGCTTTGTTGGACCTTCACCCTCGGGTAAGGGGTGGAGACAGAACTGAAATGTCTTCGGGTTCAGAAGTTTCCAGAGAGCCACTAGAGGGGACTGAAACAACCAGACCTACGGGGGCAGAGGGTTCCGGATCTGAAGCCCGAATTTCTCTCGCTGCTACTGAATCTGGGGGGGGTGGAATCCGGAAGGCTTTCGTCTGTCGGAGGATCTTCCTTAACTGTTGTTGCTTCTGGATCTAGGGCTTCATCTTCCTTCAACGCATCAAAGCTGTTTTTATTTTCTAGAGTTGCCTTTGTTGATTGAGGGGCCTTCGGGGCCTGGGCTAGTGGGACCTTTCTCCTCGACTGCCTTCGTCGGTTAGATACTGGATGAAAATCATCTTCTTTGACTGGTCCCGGCTCCTCAGAGGCTTTGGGGCAGCTTTTTTCGAAATGACCATAAGCATGGCACCGGAGGCACTTAAAGGGAATCTGCTCGTAGTCTAGCTCTTGGATATGGCACCATTCCCCCAGGGAGAGCTTAATGGCTTCCGGAATTCCTTTCTCGAGTTTAACCTCAACACAAATACGAGCGCAGGTAAATTGATCCCCTTTCGGCTCCACACTGTCCAGGAAACGCCCAAGCTTATTTCCTATGTCCTCCAGAGAGCTTTTCCCCCAGAGATGCAAGGGAAGATGAGGCAGCCTAACCCA
>ML783326.1:156498-178815 GCA_009831015.1 Picea engelmannii | reverse complement strand
GGTAAATTGATCCCCTTTCGGCTCCACACTGTCCAGGAAACGCCCAAGCTTATTTCCTATGTCCTCCAGAGAGCTTTTCCCCCAGAGATGCAAGGGAAGATGAGGCAGCCTAACCCAGACAGGGGCTGCGGTGATCTCGGCTCCGGGATTGAAGTCAAGAGTCCAGGGGGCTAAGAACAACCCTCTCGATCCCATGAAAAAGGGTCCAGATCTGAAAACTAGATCACGATCCTCTTTCCTCGAGAAACTGAAGTTAAAAAAACCCCTTCATACTGCACATAGAGAAACGTTTCCCTGTATCAACTGCTTCCAACGATCATCCATCCATGCCTCCACCATTTTGGGGCTAGGCCATAACCCCGTAAACTTTCCGATGAGGGTCTTTTCTTCTAGAAGAAGGGAAAGATTGCAAGGCTCCTCTGGGGATAGCTCCAGAGAAGGGATCTCCTCCGTCTTCTTAACAAATTTAGACGAGAGAGAAGGCTTGGATTTAGGTCCTGCCGAGCGGACTAACACTTGGAATGCTTCCAAAAGATCTTTTTCCATCTCTGCATTCAGATCTGGGGCCATCATAGAAGGGCGACGACCACCGGAAGACGAGCAAGTCACAAAGGCCAAGACCACTGCTCCAAATCGTGTGCAAAAATTGGAAAACGCAAGCGAAACGCAGGAGGGACGTTCTGGATCACGCCTGTCCGCGGCCCTGTATGCAAGAAGAGCGAGGGGGACCTTGATCAACTGCTACAGTCGAAGATTCGCGCCCCTGCAAATGAAAAACCAGATCGGAGGCGGCTAGGGTTTAGGCCCTAGCCGCGTTGACAGTCTGGTTCACTTCAGTCTGTCTCGCTTCATTTCGTTTTATCAGTATTGACTTGTTAATATATATATATATATATATATATATATATATATATATTGGAAGTGGTCGATGATTTTTGAATGGATATTTATTACGTATGATGATTTTACTTTACTACTCGGGATGGATGTTGTCAAATTCAATTAGATTTCTTCATGAATGATATGACATAAATTTGGAATACGATATCTGTTTTTTTTAAGATCTCCATAAATGTTATGATATACATTCCAAATGAGATATCTGGTTTTTTTTAAGATATAAGTTGTTTGACATGATACTTATCTAATATTGGTATATTTGACTCACGTGTTTTAATTATAAATTATAGATGATGATCATGTTATTATCATTATCTTGTTATTTTATATCTATTGTATGTTGTAGATTTTATTTAGATGGAGATTTAATAAGTATAATGATGTTGTTAGTTTGTATGGATGTCCATTTCCCTAAAAACTCTTTATAAAAGCTATGGTATAAAATACTTCAAATGCAATATGATTTACTCTATAATAATATAAGTTTTTTAAGAGGCATGATATATTCAACTAATTAAATTAAATAAAAAAATATTAAATTAATAAATGGAAGCTAAAAAGGAAGAAACATGAATTGTTAAAATGGAAGCAAAATGTGGCTCTAAAATGGAAGTAAAACTTGACATTAAATTGGAAGCCATACTTGGAGTTATTTCTGGATCTAAGTAGGAAGATAAATTGGTTGCTTAACAAGAAGAAAAAATTGATGCTAATTAAGAAGCAAATACCAACACTAAAAGAAAGAAAACCTTGGACCTAAAAAAGAAGCAAAACGAGGCACTAAAAAGGAAGCAAACCTTGGAAACAAAAGGAAGCAAACCATGGAGCTAACAAGGAAGCAATTCTTGAACCAAAAATTGGTGCCAATTAAGGAGAAAAACTTGGTGGCACTTAGGAAGCAACAAAAGAATAATTTTGGAAACAAGAAAGGAAGCAACAATGGAATGCAAACCAGAAGCAATCTTGGAATAAAAAATTGGCGCTACCTAAGAAGCAAAAAAAAAAACAATTCAGGTAGCAAACAAATAAGTAAAAATGGAAGCAATTTTAGAAGTAACAAAAGACTCAATCATGGAATTCATTTTAGAAGAAAAAAAAGACGCAGTAATGAAAGAAAATGTTGGCATACATTTGGAAGCCAAACCAGAAGCTATTTTCGATGCTATACCAAAAGAAAAACAAGAAGCATGATTGGGAGCAAAAATAGGTGTTATTTTAGGCGCTAAACTAGGAGAAAAATTAGGCGCCAATCTTGAAACCCACCTAAATAGGTCATTTGGTGTCTAGTTTTGTGTATTTAATTCATCCCAATTCATTCACTCAAATCCACTAAATTCTAGTGTTGTTCTAGGTGCTAATGGCTTGTTTTGTTGTGGTGAATTTCCAATTTTTTAACTTCATCATACCACTTATATATATATATGAAATACCTAATATATATGAAGGCCAGAAACTATCATAGAACATGTAAGGTTGAGTTATTATGTTTAAGTATCACTTCATGTTGGATCATTGTGGTATATCAACCAACCATTTTAAAGTTTATACCATCATATCAATTTGAACTTGAATCTGCACTTTCTATGAATACCTCAATATGGTACCAACCTTTCAAAAACATTGATTATCAGCACACATTTTGATAGGATGACCATGCATTTTTTTTCCATAGAATACAAACAATCATATTTTTTCAACCACCCATGAGGTCTTCACTCAATGAACCTGCGACATAGCACCTTCGTTCGTGGGATATTAAAGAATACCCTTAATTTCACTAGATAATTATATATATCTCCCAAAATCCTTTTGTTGAACCCCCCCTCCCAATACATATTTCCAATAAAAGAAACCCCTATTTTCACTAGATACCTCTTTTTATACCCCCCAATACCTATAAACCCTTTTAGACCCCACATCCCCCTCCCAATACCTACAATATATTGAATTTATTTTTCACAATTTAAAAACCTCTTTTATGAATGAACGTGATAAGATATTGGTAAACAAGGTGAATCTCCCACACAACCACCATATATTGGAGAAACCCAAACGAATAATCAATATGTAGCAAGATACCCAAATAACTGTAGTAAAATTGAGTGTTATCATTCACTCTTATAACAAGGGGATTTTCAACTTTCTTTCTTTTGCTAGGGGGTCCCACCTATAATTAAGTATTTATAAATAATAGATAATAAAAATTTCTAAACACAGTGTCTTGCAATCATTTGTAGGCTTGGTGGCTTAGTTGGCGATTTTATGAGTCAACTGGATCATATGGTGATGACCCTCAACAATGCGTCATTGGGAACTCTAAAATTTGATGATGTGGTAGTTGCTTTGTTAGGAGAAGAGTTGAGGTGAAAAACTTATATGAAACCTTCTACAAATGAATCCCTATATATGAGAGGTTGATCTAGTGAGAGGAGTCAACAAGGTAGATCACATTCCAGATATAAATCAAAAGGATGCAAGTTGAAAGGGAAGTGTTGGAATTGTGGGAACCCAGGGTACTCGAAGAAGCACTGTAGGAATTTAAAAAAGGAAAAGAAGGATGAAAATAAAAATCAGCCATCATTGAGGCTAGTACAATAGATTCAGTAGAGAGGGTAACATGTGATGCCTTATGTCTCAGTAATAACATATCTCTTTTATACTCTTGGGTTTTGGACTCAGGTGCATCTTTCCATATGTCTCCACACAGAGACTAGTTTGTCAAATATCATCCCTATAGTGGTGGGTTGGTATACTTGGGTGATGATCATCCTTTAGAAAGTGTGGGAAGAGGGGACAATAGGATCAAGCTAGACGATCATAGAGAAAGGAATTTATGTGATGCACGGAAATCACTTGATTTACAGAAGAATTTTCTCTCAATCAAGATGATGGATAAGATGGGGTATTATACTACTTTTGGTAACAATCGTTGCATAATCATCAAAGGATCCCTAGTGGTAACAAAAGGAGAATATTATAGGAACCTATATTTTTTGTGCAGTGATACAATGAGAAACCATGCAACAACAACAACTTCAAGGAATGCTCAAGATGTAGTAATGTTGTGGCATATGTAGATTTTAACCTTGTACAATAATTTGCTGCAAACAAATTTTCAATAAAATAACAAAAAAGATACAATGGAAAATACACACATTATGCAGAGATTTTTCCCCTGGAAACCCAAACCGGGAAAACCATCATATTCAATATTCATTCACACCATACATTTTTTACAATAAAATATACATATAGGAGCCAACAACATCCAAAACCTTAATCCAATGGCCTGGATTAGTCAAAAAACCTAATTCCTTAACCGGAAATAGAAAACAATCGGCGAAAAACCATGTGCCAAAAAACAACCCATAAATGGACATGAAAATCGAAGACTACCCAAAAATGGACACAAAAATCGAGGAAGCTACCCCCGACCCCCACCCCCACGCACCTGATGCAACGTAGACACTATTTCTAGTCATTCAAATAATATAACACGTATCCAACAACATCAACACCTTAGACATATGAGAGAAAAATGTTTGAAAATTCTGCAAGACCGAGGTATGCTTTATGGGATTAAGTCTTGTAATTTAGACTTGTGTGAGTAATGTATTTTTGGTAAACAAAAAAGAGTTCAATTTACTGCAAGCTCTTGTAAAGATTTTGATTCTTTACAACTTATTCATTCAGATATATTTGGACTAGTCCCCACTCAGTCTATAAATGGTGCTAGGTAATTTCTAACTTTTATAGATGATTATCCTCGAAGAGTGTGGGTTTATTTTCTGAAAAATAAGTCTAAGCCTTTGAGAAATTGAAAAATTTAAAGGAACGAGTAGAGAAAAACTTGGGCAAGTCTATTTTATGTCTAATGGGTTGAAGGCTTCATCAAACATTAGACATTTTTGCTATGAAAATTCATTGATAAATTGTCAGAAAATGGACCCAATGTACTAGTGAGGAAAACCCTGAAAAAGAGATGAAGACATTGTTGTAAATGCTGTAAAAATATTGAAAATATTGAAAGCAATACTAGATGTCATGGAGGAAGCCTAGAGAAGAAAAACTATCACCACAGTAGTCATTGAAAGTGATGATGAATATAAAGAGGAGACATGTATTTCTAGAGAGGAATCATAGGAACATGAAGAAAATATGGAGCAACAACAAAAGAAGAAGATCAATGTATATTTTGTAAGTTGTAATTTAGAGCAGTTGATATATAGGATTGAAGAAATACACTAACAATGAGTGCAATAAATTTGAAGACTCTGTGAGGGTGAAGATAGCATGCAATCAGTTGAAGTGCCTTGCATCTATGTGGTGGAAGAAGTTGAAAATGGATAGAAAAATAAGAGGTAAAGAGAATATCCATATGTGGATCAAGATGATAGAAGAGAAGAGAGGTAAGTTCTTGACTTTTGTCTGTGTCAAGCGTGAATTAAAAGTTGGAAAATATAAAGCAAAGGAAGTAGTATATAGAAGCATATGTAAAATAACTTGATGAGTGTTGGTCTCTACATTTTTTTGGGTTGAAGGCTCAACGTGTTTCGCTCCCAACTGGGATCATCATCAGGAGCTCAGATTCAATGTTTTTATTTTAAGATGCTCACATGAGAGTTGATGATTCTCATTGTATAAATTATTTTTAAAGACTCGGATATCCTATGAAATCATCTCGTCGGCTCTGAATTGGAGTTTTGATTATTGTTTAGCAGGTGAATTAGAGGTTTCCAGTTTTCAATAAGTTTCCAGCCTTCATCCCTATTGAGGTTATTTGGATGAAGTTCTATTTCAAGGGCTTCCATGATTTTACTTTTTCCATAGTGATCAACTTTGGAAATGATTTTGGCATTTTCCAAACAAACTAGGTGGCTTGTTTTGAAGAGTGTTCTGCTAAGGCGGATTTGTGAGTTCAATTCCATTTTAGATCAGTGTTTTGTTCCTTGAGTCTAATCTTCATGGATCTTCTAGTTTCGCCTATATAGACTTTACCACAAGAACATGCTAGAGAGTATACACCTTTATGCATGTTTGGCTCGATCGGATCTTTGGTAGAGTCCACGATGCCTTTAATAGTGTTTGGTGGGAAATAAACTACACCAATGTTTCCTTTCTTTAGGATTCTGGCTAGTTTCTCTGAGATTCATTTGATGTAGGGAAGATAGATCCTTTTTAATTGAGAGGTATTTCTTTGTTGAACATTAGTGCTTCTAGATTTAGCCACGATCTTCTTGAATTGATTGACACTGTATCCATTCTTTTTGAAATTTTGAGCCAAATGATCCAGTTCTTGTTCTACATGTTCTTTGTTTGAGATCCTTAAATCTTGAGTCACTAAAGTGTTGATCACTCCTATTTTTTGGGATAGAAAATGATGGGAGTTGGCATGTAGATATCTATCGGTATGAGTAGGTTTTCTGTAAACTTGGTGCCTAAGGGTGACATCATCTTTCTTTGTGACAAGGACATCTAAGAAGGGTATGTTGTTGTTTTTCTCAATCTCCTTTGTAAATTTTATGTTCTCATGTTGGTTGTTGAGGTGATTAAAGAAATCACCCAAACTGTTCCTCCCATGTGGCCATAGAAAGTGTTTTTCATCTACATATCTTTTCCATTCCTTGGGTTTCAAAGGAAAGGAGTCTATTCCATGTTTCTCTAGGTGTTCCATGTATATTTTTGTGACCGCATGCGAGAGAGGAGAGCCTCTGGCCACCCATTTTTTTCTTCATAAAAGATTCCTCTAAAAGTGAAAAAAATGGATTTTAAACATGCCCTTACCAATAGATATGTTTCTTTATTAGTTAAATATTCAATTACCTTGATGGCTTCATCGACTAGGATTTTGGTGTACAACGAGACAATGTCAAAGCTCACCATGATATCATTTTCCACAACCTTTCGATGTTTAATGTTATTTGCCCAGTGTTGAAACTAGATGGAATCCTAAAGAAAGGCAACATTGGTGTAGATTTTTCCCCACCAAACACAATTAAAGGCACAGTGGACTCTACCTAAGACCCAATCGAGCCAAACATGCATAAATGTGTGTTGACAATTAAAATCTCAATGAATTTTTTCCCGCAAAGTGTTGCTAAAGCCTATTATTATAAAAGCTAAATAATACTAGTAGGTGGGACACCCTAGTAGAGTGGAGATCAGATTTGGTTCTTATTTGATGTTGTGCTATTGTTCAACAATGCTTACATGGTTTATGAGATATTATTTTTATTGGTGATGGATAGGTCTTATTATGTGTTGGTGCAAATCACGACACTTGGATGATGGATTAGGCGTGTTATGTGTTTTTTCTGTTGCTCTAAGCTCAAGTTTTATTTTACAACAACCTATGTTATTCATTGATACCATTGCTATCTATTCTTGGATCCATTACTGGGACACCTACACAACATATATGTTAGTAACAATACATAAAGAGCAGTTGGAAGAGGGCAAAAGCAATATAAACAAATCTAAAAGGAAGGAATCTAACTATGCAAATATACTACACTACATGCATTGAATTTTAATGAATTGTTGTTATCCTAGATAATAAGTTAATAGCTATGCGATTTATTGAGTTATATAGTCGATATGCATTATAATTATGTTATGGCATAAGTTGATATGGGTCACGTTATTGGTTTTAATGGTTGATGGTTTCGATACATGGTTTAATTAATTGATTTAATGAAAGTTGGTTGTTGTGTACTAGGGAATTAATGGACTGGGGATGGAGGCAGCATGCATTTACTGCACGTCACCCTTACTCCTTCCACCATTTTCCACCCTAGTCGGGCTATTGTTCAAATTGTGTTGATGTGGTTAGGCTCTGACTTTCAAGCAGAGAGGAATCGCTTGGCCAACTCGCATTTTAAGGTGTTTTGATTATAGGTATGTATTTTTTTTTCCATCCATGAGTTTTCTCTGGTTATGAAATGGAGATTGGCTCAGATGTATGGGTTTGTGTTTTCCTTAAGTATGGCAACTGTGTAAAATTGTTATTTTTCTGGAATGAATCATTGGTGGCTTTGTCTGTGATAATGTCTGAAGTTACAGTGTATTTGGTTGTCCAGAGTGTTAGCAGCCATAAAGGCTCTCTGTCATCCTTGTTGGTTTAGTTGGAAGGTTTCGTTTGGTCTTGGTGAACAACTGTTTTCACGTTTTCTTATCACCATGCCCAGTCTTTGGATTTTATGGGGTTTAATGGGTTGGAAGCGCTTTGTGTCACTATGTATTTTTCACTTGGGCATTCGGTTGTTCATGATACTAATGGTCATGCAGTGGGTTATATTTCTTTTTCAGGGATCTGTTTTCACCTTAGTGTTGTTAGTCGGTTGGCTGGGAGAGCGACGAGGGTTAAACCCTATGTGTGCTAAGTATCATTACAAATCCAAAATGGAGCCTTGCTCCTCTGTTCATAGCCTCTCCTATCACATGATTTGTCACCCTGTCCACGAAGTGAATTGTGGTATTCTTTGTGTGTGCATCGATTGGTCTCGGAGGTTTTCACCATTGAGAGAAGTCGACTCTAGGCTCCCCGTGTTGGTCCACATAGAAAACCCTTGACTCCTCAAGTCTGAGGGTTGATAGAGAAGACCATTGTGGCCTGTCAGGTTTACTATTGGTTGTTATGGATTGGTGTGTATTGTTGACATGGTTGATTATTGGCTTGACCCGTTGATTATGTGACGATGGTGTTGGTTTTGATACCTAGTTATTGCATTGTTTTTATAATTGAATGGATAAGCTCAGCATGGTTAATTGGATCAATCAAATACACAATCATTGTCCTTGTTTTTATTGAATTGATGACCCATCATTGTTTTTAATTGATTAATTCACAACGATGTTTTGCGCTTGATGGATTGGTATGAGTGACGTTCCTATAGCATGAATAAATGATTACTGTAACTGTGTGTTTTTAATGGCCAAACAATTATTGTGATCGAGGTGTTTATGGAATTTCCATCCATTATATATGTATGGTTATTTGATTGCATCGTCAAGGAGGGGCACAAGTTTTACACAGTGTGGTTCGATTGCAATATTGATTAATTTGGGCAATATTGTTGTTGCCTCTTTGTATTCAATTGATAGCTCAGCCAGATAGGTTGAGTTAATAATACTATGACTGTCTGTTTTAGAATTGTTCAATGGGAATGTTGCAATCATGGTGATTATGGAATGGTCGTCCACTGTGTTTGTTATCAATATTAATTGATTGCACCATTGGACAAGGTCATGGGTTTTTGAACATGGATTTATTGTGATTTGATCGATTGTTTTGTAAAATTGGACCGTTGTTGAGGCCTCGTTGTATTGGATGGATAGCTCAGAATTTTGAATGTTTAGAGTCAAAGAAAATTGGACTTGTGCAGTCACAAAGATACACTTGTGTTTGGTCAAATGGTTTTGTGTATCCCACAACATAGCATGAGTGAAATGGTGATTGGTGTCTGTGTGTTTAAATGGCAAGTCATGATCTTGCAATTTGGCTATGAATTGTGGTGTCGACTATCCACTATGTATGTTAAATGGATACCATGCTTTTTAACAATGATAGGAACTGATGTTGTGACAATACAACTTCGTTGCAATTCAATTTTTAAATGATTAAAAGACAAAATCGAGCATGACATTTGATTTGTATTTGATGATTAGAATAATTCGTGGGCAGTGGTTGATTTTGATGTTGAACAGAGTGGAAATAGTTTATTGGTTAAGCATTTGGGAATTGTTTGAAAATATTAATGAGAGGAGCATATATCCCCTACAGGTTGTTGTGGAATGTATACTATATGTTTTGATGATGCTATGTTAAATATTTTATTACAACAATGATCAAGTTAAATATGCAGAGTTGTTTGGACAATACATAGTAGTTGTTTGGGGTCTCATTGGTCATTTGGTTGGTGTGTTTCATTTTGCAAAATGGTTTTATGGATCACTGAAATAATTTTATGAACAATAATCGCTCTCCTTCCCTACCATTATTTCGCTTTCCACTAATTACAACCCCCTCACCTTCCCACATTCATTTTTCACTCCCTGTTCTAAAATTAATTACATTCAAGAAAATTTTTGTATTGAAATAGTTTAAAGTCATTGGATTACAGTGGTGTTCTTTTTGGGTTGCATTACAGTTGATTGTTGTGGTCTTTGAGTAGTAACCGTGTTTATTCCCCCCTCATTTTATCATTTTTTCTCTTAATACAATCCCCTCACATATCCCAGGACCTTGTGTTCACCCCCTTCTCATTGATGACAGTTAAACAATTTTTATGGATTGGATTGCATGAGCTTGATATGTTGCTAAGCCAAAATCTATTTCATATTTTTAAATAGTTATCATGTATGGTTGTTTAAAATACTATCTGATAATCCATCATGCATGTAGGAATGTGTTTTTTCAGCCGAGGTAGCCATGACAGAGGAAACCGAGGGAGAGGTAATTGGAATAGAGGCCCAAGAAAGCCAAGGTTCTCCATACACTTTGATGTTGACTCACAAGAGCTAGGCTAGTTGTTTTAGGTTGGATTTTTCAATTGGATTGGGCAAGGAATAGTCCAACCTAGGCCTGAAAGGCTTCCTTTCCAAGCTCCACAAGCCCCTGGTATTCCCCTGCCCCCTCATGTCTCATTGCAACCCAAGATTCCCGAAAATGATGGATGGCAAGAGATTGTCCATCCGACAGTCTCCCAACATTGTGGCTGGCCCAATTTGTCCCTACCTTCTCCCTCACCTATTAACCCCATCATCCAAGCTGCACCTTTTCACTCACCAGTTCAGTCCTCTCATGCTAGCAAAAGGTTGAAAACCGAGGCCTACCATGCCCTTAACAAAGGAAAATCCATTGTTGCCCCTTCCTCACCCTCCAATGGCTCTGATAAATCCATGTCTTCCCGGATGCATTTGAGGGATGATTGTTCTCACGTGATCAGTGAGATTATGCCTAAAGGATCAGTGCAGCCAAAAGAAATTCAGGAAAATCAAAGGGTGAAAACAAAAATCAAGGAAACATTGCATCTCAGAGTGGGAAATATGGATTTTGAGTTTTTTTTATTTTATCTATTGTTGATGACAGTTGACTTCAGGAATTTTTGGAAAACACGTTTTATTTTTTTGGATATATGAGTAATGCATTTTTGAAAACAATGTCAAATATAAATGAGATAAATTTTCAAACGTGCATATGATGATGGGAGTCACAAGGAGAGTTGTTCTTTCTTAATTGACTAGTTATGTTATAATTGTTAAGAGATAAATGGGAGTTACAAGGGATTCCACCTGTTGACGATTGAAAACGTCAACGTAGTTTCTCCCGCAAATTGTTGCTAAATCCATTATTATGTAAGACTAAATAATGCTAGTAGGTGGGACCCCCCTTGTTTTGAAGATCAGATCAGTTCATTTTCAATAGTATGATGATGTGCTACAAAGGTTTACATGGTTGACGAAAATATCTTTGTTATTGATATGAGTAGAGTTTTTGTGATGATATCCCTTCATGGGACTATAGCCTGCTACCCATAAATGGTGACTGTTCTACTCACATGCATAACAACATATTTGTAAAGTTACATTAACAACATTTTTAAAGAAGGAAAGGTATCACAACAAGTACAAAGGAACCTAGTCCTGCAATACCACATGCATAAATATTTGTTATCTATTTTTAGCTCTAGTTACAAGGAAAACACTATGAAAGTGTTTAATTACATTTGTATATATGCATATGGTGAAAATTTTGGTGGCGCACTTTGGCAAGGTAACATTGCAATGGTTATGTATCGATTAATGGAATCGTTGGTTGACTTACATATGTCATAACGTTGGTGGCTCATGGAAAGATGGATTGCGTTTTTATGGTGATTATGTTATGTTTCGGTTAAATGTTGATGATGTTATACATGATCATTTAGATTGTGTAGTGGTTGAGCGATGTATTTGATTTATATCTGGAATGTAAACAAGGGTGGCGCATTTTGAAAAGTGAATGCAAATGGTTGAATTACTATGTGGATTTGGATTATGTAATGGTTTAAATGTATTGATACTATCGATGCCTCGGTTGAGTAATGGTGATTAATGGGAGGCTCGTTGGCATGTACTGTGGAGTAAATGAGATATGGGTGGAGGTGAAGTGCATTTACTGCATGTCACCTTTACCCTTCCCATTGGTTGCCACCCTAGTCGGACTGATGTTTGATCTTGCAGTTGTGTTCACGCTCCAGATTTCTAGCAGGGTGAAACCACTCGACCACTTCCTATCTTAAGGATTTCGATTAACAGGTATGTCTCTTTTGGCCATTCTTGATGTTACTCTGGCTATGAAATGATTATGGCTCAGTTATGTGGGTTTCTGTTGTCCTGAGTGATGCAACTATGTGGAATTTTGGATTTGAATGAAAAATAGATGGTTCAGTTTAAGTTCGTTGGAATGTTAGTCTTCTTGGGCAATAGTTATTTATTTCCACTGCATGTTGGTCGAAGGGTTTTGTTTAAAATCATGGCATGGTGAATGTCTTCACGGTTATCGGGTTAAATTAAGAGCCATGTTTCTTATTTTGGACTTTCAAAGGGATTGTCTTCTGTCCACAAGCACCATAGCCCCTTGGGCATATGCCTTCAGCCTCGAAGTCTCATTGAAATTAGCCTCGTTCCTTCTATGAAAATATACTCTGCCAACCCTTAACCCTCCAGGCTCTAGTTTCATAGGGAAACTTTTGTACCTATCAAGTGGTTTCCAGTTATTTTGGTCTGTTACCTTGGTTACGGGCTCACCCGTGATTCGTATAGCCATCATGTTGTTATGGTTACCCATCAACGCCTCTCTGATATCAACATAAACCTTACATTTCTACTTAAGGTCACAATCACCCACCTTATGCTAAGTAATTCAATGTTTTTTAAATGGAAGGGCCTCTACCCTGTGTCGATCGGGTGCCTGGTTATGTATAAGCTACCATGGTTGGTTCGCTTGATTGTTCCTCTACTACAGTGGCATTTGTTAGTTGGTATACAGTCACTAAGATTCACACTTTTCATGTTTTGGTTGGTGGCTAACATTGGTTACGATTTTGGGGATTGCTCGCGGCGGTCGCGTTCTGTATAGGGATTTTGCTAATGAATTGTTGGATTGAGTATATTGCATCTTCTACTGTCAGTTGAGTGAGCCCAAGTGTGTGCATCTCGGTTGACCACGATTGGCTAAATCGATGGCTCGACATGGTCTATTGAGTTCTATTGTGGTCAATCGTTGTTGTGTGTTATGGAATAGTTGCACCATGAAGTCTCCTCAGTTACACACCGTGCGTTATTGATCACAAATTGGCCATTGTTGATGACAGGGGTGTTGATTATTTGGTTTGGTGGTGGATGTAAATGATTATAGATTGGGAATGAGTGTTATCGTTGACTGTTATAACGTGAATAATATGTGAATAAAAGGAACAGACCATCTTACAAATTATCTGAAGTACTTTTGTTTTGTAATGGTGATGTGTTGTATATAAATGGTTGATGAAATTAAAACACTACACAGGAATTGTTACTCAAGTCATCTGACTATTGGTTGATGCATATTTCCTTACTACAATATATGTTATGGAGTGCTTGATTGATGTCATGAACAGTAACCATTTTTTTCCCCCTTCATTATCTTATTTTTCGCTAATTATAAACCCCCCACATATCCCATATTCATTTTGTTCACCCCCTGTTCTAATATCGATCACAACTAAGGAAAATTATGTGTTAGATTGGGTAAAAGTGGCAAAGTCATGTGTGGATTGCAGTGATTTTTATTGGTTTCTACAGTTGATTGTTGTTATCATTGAGCAATGACCAAGTTTCTTCCCTTTCATTATATCATATTTTCACTAATTACAACCCCTCATGTATCCCTGAGCATTTTTTCACCCACCTGCTCAATGATTGACATTAGAACAATTTGTATGGATTGGATTGCATGAGCCTGATACATTCTGAGCCAAATCTATTTCATATTTTTAAGGAGTTGTCATGCATGGTTATTTAAAATACTATTTGTTAATTATTAACATATGTAGGATGAGTTTTTTTCAGTCGGGGAATCCATGGCCAAGGAAGCAGAGGTAGAGGTAAATGGAACTGAGGCCCAAGGAGGCCTAGGTTCTCAATTCATTTTGATGCTAATTCTGAAGCTGGGACAATTTTTCCACGCTGGATTCTTTAATTGGATTGGACAGGGGATAGTCCAGCCAAGGCCTAAAAGACCTCCCTTCCAAGCCCCTCAATCCCCAGGTATACCTGTGCCTCCTCATGTCTCTTTACAACCTGAAGTCCCGGAAAACGATGGGTGGTAGGAGATTGTCCACCCAACAGTCTCCCAACACTGTGGCTGGCCAAAATTAACTTTGCTGGCTCCCCCACCTTTGAACCAAATTTCCCAATATTCCACTAACCACTTACTAGTGAAATCCTCCCATTCCAACAAGAGATTGAAGACTGAATCCCACCATGCATCTGGTAAAGGAAAAGTTGTCACTGCCCCTTCCTCACCCTCCGATGAATCTGGAAAATCCGTGTCTTCACGGATGCATATGAGGGACGATTGTTCCCATGTGATTAGTGAGATAAAGCCTAAAGGCTTTGCCCAGCTCAAGGAATTTTCATGGAAGTCAGGAGGTGACAACAACAACCAAGGGAAGGTTGCTTCATAGACTGGAAAATATGGATTTTATTTCTTATGTTATTTATTGTTTATGACAGTGGACTACATGGATTTTGAAAAACATGTTTTATTTTGGACAACAGGTCTCGTTTTGGATATATGAGTGTCAATCTGAATTATTTTTATGTTTTATGAGCTAAAATTGCTAAAGAAAAATATGTTTGAGGGGAGGCACAAGGGGTGTGTTTGCTTAACAAATGGATTATGTTATGATGTGATGATTGTTATCATTAGGGGAGTCACAAGGGGGTCCCACCTATTAGTTATTAATTAATTATGACCATATTAAGATTATTACTTTCCCCCCCCTTCCTTAACTAAAGTTAGTTAAGGTCCTATGTTAGCTTAACTAATAAGTTAGTTCAACTACTCTAACCAATTCGAAATTGTTAAAAGTTGAACTAAGATGAGGAACAAAGGGAGATAGAAGCAAAAAATCATGCTAAGGTTTTCTCTTTGAGTTCATGTTGAGATAGTTCATCTTTCATTCATTCATATCTTCATCATAGCTTAATTCTCTTCCATGATAGCAGGGTCTTATTATAGACAACAATATTCAGGGCCGAATCAAATCATTCAGACACTTGTTCTTCATAGGTGTTGATCTATCTTTGATAGTCTGTGTAAGATTGTCTGTTTGTGAATTAATTTTCATGACTGATAAAGACTATTGTGTAGAGTCGAGTGGGCAGTGATCTGTGGCAAGTTGATCCAGATTTTAGAGTTCAGTTTTGGTTTTTTGTCAGAGATATTTTTGTATATTCCATCGAGGATTTCTAAGTTTGACTTTGGTCCAAGATTTCTTGTGAAGTTTTGTAAAGACAATGAATCTTTGATGAATTTGAATGAAATAAATGTTGATTAAGGTTGGTTTTCATTGATGTAAACCCTTGAAGAAATCCCCGTAGAACAAAGGTTGGGTAATGGAACCAAGATTGTTTGATGTAAATATGACTCGTTATTGTCTTGTCATGGCTGATAATAAGTAGAAATGGATTAACTACAAAGTGGTCCCCTTATGGTGAAATCCCTCACAGGAAGACGCTTTGCGGATTGAGTTATCCTAGAAGTATGGTTAGAGAACCCATGCTTATTTGTGGAATAATGAGATTAACTCTAGTGAATTTGATAGTGAAACTATCCTGTATGGATATTTGTTGTCATGCCATTTCCGGTGGTATGTGGAACGTCACATAACTCCTCATGGTTAGAGAGTTATGGCCATGAGAAGTTGGAGAACCCAGGTTTGGGTAATGGACCCAAGTTTGTTTGATGGATAATGGTATGAGTTTTGATATATTTTCATGTAATACTATTCTATATGGATATTACATGTCATTCTATTTCTGGTGGTATGTGGAACGTCACATAACTCCTCACGGTTTGAGAGTTATGGCCTTACGAAGTTGGAGGACCCTCATATGTCATCTAGAAGCCCCAAAAGGTCAAAGTAGTCAAAATGGTTTAAGAGATTTTAAAAGGTAAATAATAAAGTGAAGTGATGAGTGTACTATAATTCAAAGTGAATGCAAAATAAATTAATTCAATAATAAATTTAATGGATAAATTAGAAGTGGGTTAACCCTAAAATAAGGAAAGTGGGCAAAGTGACCTAGAAGATGTTTTTAAGGAAGCTACTTTGAGAGTATAAATAAGAGACAAGGCTCACTCATTTAAGACACACTTGAGCATATTGAATACCTATAGGTTTCTGAGGTAACCAAAGGATATCTAAGCCGAATTTCCGAGGAAAGTGAAGAAAAGAAGGTTGGAATTCAAGGAAGGATAAATTCTTTTGATAATGCTTTCTAAGGTTGGTGCATGGTTGATGTACTTTTTTATGGTACAGGTTGATTATAGGTTGAGGTATAGGTTGATGCATGGTTCAGGTTTATTGGTACATGTTTACAGAGGTATATCTCACAGTGATAGTGTGATAGTGGTTCGATCATTCTACTTTTACTTTAGGGAGGTTGAATGGGGCAAGGATAGGTGGTTGTAGCCACCTTCTAGTTGTATCCGGAGAACATAGGGGGTTGTAGCCTCCTTCTGGTTGTAGCCAGAGAATTGGGGAGTTGGAACTTCCCTCAGGTTGTAGCCTAAGAAACTAGGGGATTGGAGCCTCCTTCCAGTTGCAGCTGTAAAACAAAGGAAGTTTGTGCTTCTAATGAATGCAATTCTTCAAGACATATAAGATAAAATGTTATGTGGTTTTCTCCCAATTCGGGTTTCCATGTAAAACATTGGTGTACTGTGTATGTGTGTGATTGTTCATTTCTTATTGCTCATTATTGGATAATAATTCTACATTGATATAACACTTGGATTATTTGGAAAAAAATGATTATAATTATGCTATTACTGATTCACCCCCCTCTCAGTAATCCAACAATTGGAATTCGAGCTGGTTCCTTCAGAAATCAGTTTAACCACTGAAAGGTAGATCATGGAGAGTACCAACTCATATAAAAATGGAATACCACACTTTGATGGACAAAAGTATGTTTTTTTGGAGAATAAGGGTGAAGACATATATACAAGCACAGGGGTTTGAAATTTGGCAATCAATTGTAGATGGATACATAGTACCAACAGTTCCACCAACAAATGAAAAAGCAGTGAAACTTGGTCAGAATAATTCCAAAGCTACAAATGCACTTTCCAATGGTCTAAGTGAAACAATATTCACCAAAGTTTCACATTGTAAATTCGCCAAAGAGATTTGGGACAAGCTTCGAAATATTTATGAAGGATATACAAAAGTCAAAGCATCAAAACTTCAAACTTACAGAGGTCAGTTCGAACAATTAAAAATGAAGGAATATGAGAATATTGCAGCCTACTTCTTAAGAGTTTACGAAACAATGAATGCAATCATAGGATTGGGAGAAGAAATCGAAGAATCTGTAATTGTTCAAAAGGTACTAAGATCTCTCCCTATGAGATTCAACCCTAAGATATCAGCACTAGAAGAAAGATTGGATCCAAACTTAATAAGCATGGATGAACTGCATGGAATCTTCACAACATCTGAAATGAGAATTGAACAGGAAAATCCAGATGTAAATGAAGCAGCCTTCAAAGCATCCAAAAGATCAAAGAAAAAGAAAAAGGAACAAAAATAATATAGCAGCAACAATGACATCTCAGAAGATGATGAAGAAGTGGCCAACTTCGTCAAAAGACTGAACAAGGGAATCAATGGTAGGTATAGAGGTAAGATTCCTTTAATTTGTTTTAATTGTGATGGTATTAGTCATTTTTCTAACAAATGTCCTCATAAGAAAAAGAGAAATGATGAAGGCAAACACACATATAAAGACAAAAGAACTACAAATAAATATTTCAAGAAAATCTTATGCATCAAAGAAGACATCTCATCATCAGATGAAGATGAAATCAGTGACAGTGAGATAGGAAGATTTTTATTCATGGCAGTAAAATATTCTAACAAAGAAGATTCTGAAAAAGAATATGAAGAAGTCGAATAAGGATATGAAGAAGTCAAAGATGAAATTGAAGAGGCAGAAGTTGACTATTGAGAAGAATTAATGTGTGCCATAGAAGTTATCAGAAGAGAAAAGAAGAAAAATAGGAAACTACAAGAAGAACTAGATAAGAAAAATGACACTTGAAAACTAGAACAAATGATCACAAGATTTAAGGTTCAAATAGAAGAAGATAAAAGAATTGAAGAAGCACTCAAAGAAAAACTAGAAGAAACGGACAAGATCATTGGAAACTTGGAAGCAGAGATTGTCACACTAAGAAAGGATATTCAAAAGAAAAATATGCAGAATAGCTCAAAAGTTCTAGATGACATTATCAACAGTCAAAAATCTCATCTTGACAAGTCTGGACTTGGATACAATCA
Organism: Picea engelmannii; assembly: GCA_009831015.1. NCBI lineage: Eukaryota > Viridiplantae > Streptophyta > Pinopsida > Pinales > Pinaceae > Picea > Picea engelmannii. The sequence goes on along the minus strand of ML783326.1, from coordinate 160,321 downwards.
GACAGAAAAGGGATCAAGCTCCAAAACAACAGAGCAAGAAACAAATCTAAAAAGCTATGCAGAAACAATCAAAGGGGATAGGAAGATGTACAAGGAAGATTGCAAGGACACTCCTCCACTGAGAAGATTCAGATTTCAAAATAAACAATAGACAAATAGGCCTCAAGAAGAAGAAAGATTCATAAGAGAACCTTCTTTCAAAAGATCTTCAACTCCCAGGTATCAAACTATATTTTTTGGTTTATGTTATGCATGTAATAATTTTGGACTTAAAGCTATGAATTGCAGAGCTAACAACAAGAACAATAACAACTTTGAGAGTCATACACAAAGGGGTTACTCAAGAAGACCTAGTGAAACACAAAGAAGAAGTTACAACAGGTTTGAATCTTTGAGCACAGAAGTGGAATGTTACAAATGTAACAATTTTGGACACGTGGCCAAAAATTGTAGAATGACTGTCCCTCCTAAAGAACCTCAACAGAATAACAATAGTCACAGACAAGAACCTCAGAAAATGACATGGATAAGAAAGCAAGATCAGTATAGCAATGAAGAATGCAAAGTCGCTCTACAAGCTAAGCAGAAGAAACACGGTTGGTATGTTGACAGTGGGTGTTCAAAACACATGATAGGTGATAGAGAAAAATTTCTTACATTACGAAAGGAAAGAAATGGATCAGTCTCCTTCGTAAATGATAATTCAGCCAAAATCACTGGAGAAGGCACAGTCTGAATTGGGAACAAGAATAAAAAGGCACAAAATGTTCTACTGGTAGAAGATATGAAACATAATCTTCTAAGTGTGAGTCAAATGTGTGACCAAGGTCATAAAGTTACTTTCGATTCACAAAAGTGTGATATAAGAAGAGAAGGTTCAGGGAAATTGGTCGGTACAGCTGCAAAAACTTCAAACAACATTTATGTGTTAAGTGAAATTGGAAATGAAAAGTGTTGTCTAGGACAGGAAGATGAAAGTTGGCTATGGCACAAAAGAATGGGTCAAATGCATTTTGATAACCTTTTCAAAGTCAACAAAAGATAAGCATTCAGATAAATGCCCCAGATCATGAAACCAACCAACACTTTATTCAAGCATTGTCAACAAGGAAAGAAAACAAAGACCAGGTTTAAATCAAAAAAAAATTCAACAACAAGACCACTGGAAATTGTGCATATTGATCTAGTTGGACCAACTACAACAAAGGGATTAAAAGGTGAGAGATTCTTTATGTTATTAGTTGATGATTATACAAGAATGACTACAGTTTGCTTTCTCACTACAGTTTTCTTTCTCAAGAACAAGTCAGAAGCTTTTGAAAACTTCAAGATCTACAAGGAAATGGTTGAAAATGAGATGGATTCAAGAATCAAATGCTTGAGATTGGATAATGGAGGAGAGTTCACTTCAAAGGAATTTATGGACTACTGCAGCAGTCATGGAATAAAAAGGTAATTCTTCATTGCTAGGACACCTCAACAAAATGGAGTTGTTGAAAGAAAGAACGAGACAGTATAGGAAATGGCTTGAACAATGCTAATGGATTCCAAATTGACAGATATATTTTGGATACAGGCAGTGCATACAATAGTTCACATTCAAAAAAAAGTAATGCTCACAAACAACACAGATAAAACTCCCTACGAGCTATGGAAAGGAAGACCAACAAATGTGAAGCACTTCAGAGTTTTTGGAAGCAAATGCTACATCAAAAGAGAAGATAGCAGAATGGGAAAGTTTGACTCTCATGTAGACAAAGGAGTACTTGTTGGTTACTCAAGTACAAGGAAAGAATACAAGTGTTGCAATCTAATATTGAACAAAGTTGTGGAAAGCATCAACGTAACGATTGATGAAACAGGCTGACCAGAATCAAAGGAAGAAGAAAACAAATCAATGGAACAACTTTTCGAAGAAGAAGAAGAAGAAGAGGAAGTAGAAGAGGAAGATGAAGAGAATCCAACAGAAAGAGAAGAGCAATTTCAACAAGTATCTCCATAGACACCTAGAAAATGAGTACAGAAGAATCGTCCTTCAGATCAGATTATTGGAAACAAAGATGCAGGAGTTGAGACTAGAAGAAAAATCTGTTCACTAGAACAAACACACCTAGCACTCTTATCTACAATTGAACCAAACTGTTTTGAAGAATCCAACAAGAATGAATTTTGGAATAAGGCCATGAATGAAGAATTGGATCAAATAGAGAAAAATGACACTTGGGAACTGGTTCCAAGACCAAAGAATAAGAATGTGATCGACACAAAATAGGTTTTCAGGAATAAATTAAATGAAGATGGACAAGTTACAAGAAACAAAGTTAGATTGGTATGTAAAGGATATGCACAGATTGAAGGAATCGACCTTGAAGAGACATTTTCCCCAGTTGTCAGAATGGAAACAATCTAGTTGCTTTTAGCCTATGCATGCTCCAAAAATGTTAAAGTATATCAGATGGATGTAAAATCAGATTTTCTAAATGGGGAACTTGAAGAAGAAGTCTACATTGAAAAACCAGAAGGATTTCAGCTGCCAGAGAACGTAGATTATGTGTGTAAATTAAAGAAGGCCTTGTATGGTCTAAAATAGGCTCCTAGAGAATGGTACTCTAGAATGGATAAGTATCTGTAGCAGGAAGGGTTAAGAAAAGGAAGTGCAGACAACAACCTCTACATCAAGGTAAGTGAAGGTAATATTTTATTATTTGAAGTTTATGTTGATGATATTATTTTTGGTAGTGATGATGGTTAAGCCAGAAATTTTCAAAAGATATGCAAAATGAATTTGAAATGTCGTTACTTGGAGAACTATCCTTCTTTTTGGGACTTTAGATATGTCAAAGCAACCAAGGAATCTTTATTTCTCAAACCAAGTATATCAGAGAAATGCTAAAGAGGTTCAAAATGGAATATTGAAAACCAGTTGCAAGTTGAGAAAATATGATGATTCAAAGTATACAGATCAGAGGCAATACAGGTCAATGATTGGCAACCTACTATATGTGACAGCGTCCAGACTAGATGTAATGCAGGAAGTTGGACAGGTGGCACGATTTCAAGCAGCACCAAAGGAGTCACATGTGTTCGCAGTGAAGTGGATTTTCAGATATCTCAAAGGAACATAAGAGTTTGGATTATGATATCCAAAAGGAAAGGATCTATCACTTATTGCCTACACAGATGAAGAATGGGCAGGTTGTATTAATGACTGACAAAGAACCAATGGAGTAGCATTCTACTTGGGTGAGTGTTTAGTATCATGGCTAAGCACAAAACAATCATTAGTATCTTTATCTACAGCCGAGGTAGAGTTTATTGCAGCAGCATCATGTTGGACACAGATTATTTGGATGAAACAAACTCTGACAGATATACAGGTTGAGTATGATGAGCCCATTCCAATCTATTGTGATAATACAAGCACCATCAATATCTCAAAGAACCCGGTGATGCACTCCAAGATGAAGCACATTCCAATAAAGTGTCACTTTCTACGGGAGCAGGTTGCAGAAAAGAACATCAGAGTTGAGTATGTGGGAACAAAATAACAAGTGGCAGACATCTTCACAAAACCACTTCCACATGAATCCTTTGAATATCTTCACCAGAGACTTGGAGTTATTTCTACTCCAAAATGAATTCTTTTTGAACGCTTATCTTATATGTCTTATATTTACATGAGGAAACACCATAAGAGGACAGTTCAGTAAGGGGGAGCAACCTGTTAAGCTCCTAACCCGCACATAGGTAGATCAATGTATTCGTATGTAATAAAGGTCAATATTAATAAGACCTTTCAATAAAATAGAATAAGGCGGATGTA
>ML783326.1:89328-150786 GCA_009831015.1 Picea engelmannii | reverse complement strand
TTTCTGTTGCTATTTCGTATATCATTTCTGTGTATTGTGAAGATTATGCTGGATATTTTACTGTTATTCTGTCATTTCTAGCATTTCGTTTCTGTTCTGCATATTTTATATATCTGGTATCTTGCACAACCCCGGATGGAAAGATACCTTTGCCATTGATGACAAAGGGGGAGAGATTTATCAGATGTAGAGGACAAAGGTAGAGGAAAGAGGCATGGTTCCAGGGAGAGCATGAGTGATATGATTTCACTATTGCATCAGAGTGTTGCCATCAATGCCAAAGGGGGGGATTGTTGATGAAGGTTGGTTGTCATTGATGTCAACCCTTGAAGAAAGCCCCGTAGCACAAAGGTTGGGTAATGGACCCAAGATTGTTTGATGTAAATATGACTCTTTATTGTCTTGTCATGGTTAATAATAAGTAGAAATGGATTAACTCCAAAGTGGTCCCCTTATGGTGAAATCCCTCACAGGAAGACACTTTGCGGATTGAGTTATCCTAGAAGTATGGTTAGAGAACCCATGCTTATTTTTGGAATAATGAGATGAACTCCAGTGAATTTGTCAGTGAAGCTATCCTATATGGATATTTCTTGTCATGCCATTTCCGGTGGTATGTGAAACCTCACATAACTCCTCACGGTTAGAGAGTTATGGCCATGAGAAGTTGGAGAACCCAGGTTTGGGTAATGGACCAAAGTTTATTTGATGGATAATGGTATGAGTTTTGATATATTTTCAGGTAATACTATTCTATATGGATAGTACATGTCATTCCATTTTTGGTGGTATGTGGAATGTCACATAACTCCTCACGGTTTGAGAGTTATGGCTTTACGAAGTTGGAGGACCCTCCTATGTTATCTAGAAGCCCCAAAAGGTCAAAGTAGTCAAAGTGGTTTAAAAGATTTTAAAAGGTAAATAATAAAGTGAAGTGATGAGTGTACTACAATTCAAATTCAAATGCAAACTAAATTAATTCAATAATAAATTTAATGGATAAATTAGAAGTGGGTTAACCATAAAATAAGGAAAGTGGGCAAAGTGACCTAGAAGATGTTTTTAAGGAATCTACTTTGAGAGTATAAATAAGAGGCAAGGCTCTCTTATTTAAGACACACTTGAGCATATTGAATACCTATAGGTGTCTGAGGTAACCAAAGGATATCTAAGCCGAATTTCTGAGGAAAGTGAAGAAAATAAGGTCAGAATTCAAGGAAGGATAAATTCTTTTGATAATGCTTTCTAAGGTTGGTGCATGGTTGATGCACTTGTTTATGGTACAGGTTGATTACAGGTTGAGGTACAAGTTGATGCATGGTTGATGCATGGTTCAGGTTTATTGGTACATGTTTATAGCGGTATATCTCACAGTGATAGTGTGACAGTGATTCGATCATTCCACTTTTACTTCAGGGTGGTTGGATGGGGAAAAGACAAGTTGTTGTAGCCACCTTCCGGTTGTAGCCAAAGAACATAGGGCGTTGTAGCCTCCTTCTGGTTGTAGCCATAATATTGAGGATTTGGATCTTCCCTCAGGTTGTAGCCTAAGAAACTAGGGGATTGGAGCCTCCTTCTAGTTGTAGCTGGAAAACAATGGAAGTTGGTGCTTCCAATGAATGTAATTATTCAAGACATATAAGATAAAGAATTTTGTGGTTTTATCCCGATTTGGGTTTCCACGTAAAACACTGGTGTATTGTGTATGTGTGTGATTGTTCATTACTTATTGCTCACTATTGGATAATAATTCTACATTGATATAACACTTGGATTATTTGGAGAAAAAGGATTATAATTACGCTATTACTTATTCACCCCCCCTCTCAGTAATCCAACAATAAAGGATTGTTTTATGTATCACCTATATTGATTATGATCTTGGTGCCTTTACTTCTATTATCATATTTATTTTCAGCAATTGATATTTTCAGAAAAAAACACATAAAAAGTAATTTTCCAGCAAGCATTTTGTTGATAAAAAAAACAGCCTAAGCACTTGTAATTAATACTGGTGAGTTAGGATACATATTTTGTTGGCTATTAATGTAGGGTGATATTCCCGTTTACTTTACTTTAGCCAAGTAAAGTCTGAAAATTCTTGAGTAAGATCAATTCATATATTTTCCTCAACACCACCTACTAGTTATTATTTATTTAAAACCCTTATTATGACTTATTAATTTCCCCCCCTTAACTAAAAAGTTGGTTGAGTTTAACTTAACTAATGAGGTGGTTCAACTACTTCAACCAATTCTAATTTTCTTAAAGGAAAAAAGAAAGGGAGGAAAGAGAGGAGGATAGAAGGAGAAGCATACCAAGGTTTTCTCTTTGATTTATGTTGAGATAGTTCAATTTTCATTCATTCCTTAATTTATCACAAGCCTAATTCTCTTTTATGATAGCAGGGTATTATTGTAGACAACAACATTCAAGGTTGAATTACATCATTCAAACACTTGTTTTTTAGAGGTGTTGATCTATCTTTGATAGTGTGTGTAGACTTGTCTGTTTGTGAATTAGTTTTCATGACTGACAAGGGCTATTATGCAGAGTCAAGTGGGAAGCAATTTGTGGCAAGTTGATCCAGATTTTTTATCCGGATTTTATGAGAATAATGAAATGACTACATATCATTAACAGGTGCTTTACACAAAATAATAGAGATACGATAAAACTGGTTTTCTATTCAATAAGGAAATAAGTTGAAACTGTAAAATGCAGCGGAAACAAACTTGTTGGAATGGTGGCGGCTTATCTCTGAGAAGAGATGTGACGAATGCACTCATTCGCAAGAAGATGATTAAAATGAGGCTCTGAAGGCCTTTTTACAATAAACATGAATGCCAAAAACCCTATACATCCAAAAACCTAACCCTGGGAGATGAAGCGCCAAAAGTCATGTGGGCCCCGTTTGGGTAAGTTAGTACATCAACTTCCCAGGGTCGTAACTTTTGCATACGATCTCTGTTTTAGGTGAATGATAGCCCATTGGAAAGGTATCATTGATGAGATTCATTTTTCAGGCTCAACCATGCCTACATTTATCATTAAGAATCTCAATCCCAAAAAACCTTCATTTAGGCCCTCAAAATGGCCCCGGAAGTTAAAACTGCTAAAAATAGTAAATTGCCAAAATTGTCAAAAATTTGTTTTGAGCCAGTTGGAAGAGGTGGGTGGCCACCGATATCCACTTGGATCAATCCTCCCTCCTTAGGAATAAATTATCTCCATTGCGTTGATTTCCCCCATCAGATGAGGAAATTTCTGTTGAATTTGGCCCCGGGTGAGCCACTTGCCTTGGTGCAGGAGCTGCCCTGCTTTGACGACTCGATAAAGCTAGATCCTTTGTTGTCGAGTTCCCTTGATCTGTGTGTCCACAATCTGATCACTGGATTCCTGTTGTATACAGTCGAGGTTGATCTTTGTTGGTGTCAGCTGCTCCACTACGTCTGAGGTGTCCAATAATGGTGGGAAATACGGGCGAAGGAGATCCATGTTGAACACTGGGTGCAGACCAAGGAAAGGAGGAATGTTGAGCTCAAAAGAATTATCCCCACGGCCTTGATGATATTTTATGGCCCATAATGCAGTGGTTGAAGCTTCCGATGGGGTCCTGTAAGTCATTCTTTCCGTAAGTGCAACCAAACTTTGTCGCCCATCTGAAACTTATGTGGCACTCGATGTTGATCATGGCACTGCTTGTACTTTTCATTGGAATTCTGTAGGAAATCCTGAACCTATTGGCATATGTGCTAGATCCGCTCAATGAACCGGGTTGCTTTGTCAGCTTCAGTTGGAGCAGGATATGAGTCGGTCGAGGTGACCGCAAGGGGAAGTGCAACATCTATGGGACCCAATGGTTGGAATCCCAACCCCACCTGAAAGGGGCTATGGCCAATTGAGCTATGCAGATCTCGCTTGTAGCTATGTTGGACATAGGGAAGACTCTCATCCCATGTGCGAGGGTGCTTTGAATTATACATGCAAAGGATATGCACAATCATTTGATTGATGACCTCAGTTTGGCCATCTGTCTGGGGGTGGAAGGTTGTAGATTTGGTGAGATTGGTGTCCAGCAGTGACCAAAAGCTCGACCAGAATGTGATGAGAAATCGACTGTCCCAATATTAGACAATGGTTTGTGTGATTCCAAAATGTACCTAGACTCGTTCAAAGAAGATCTTGGCAGTGGCCTCTGCTGTGATGTTCTTCTTGCAGGCAACCAGAATCCCCATTTTAGAAAAGCAATCAACAACCACAAAAACACAGTCATTTCCCTACTTGGTGGATGGGAGGCTCGACATGTAGTCTATTGATATGGATTCCCATGGCCTGTTTGGAGTAGGAAGAGGGGTGTACATGCCCTGTTTCTTAGTGGTTGGTTTGGAAATAACACATGCAGTGCAAGACCTGATATACTTGTTGACCTCCTGTCGAAGTTTCGGCCAGTAGAAATGTTTTTGTAGAATCGCCACTGTCTTTTAAACGTCGAAGTGTCCTGCCACCTGAATATAGTGGGCTTCCCATATCATCTTTTCTCGCTCACTTGATGGACCACAGATATGGCCCATACGACACAAAAACCCATCCTGAAGATGGAAATTATCGACAACTGTGTTTACACCCAACATTTGGTAGGTGGTGGCGAATTTCGAGTCTATCTCATAGAGTTGGGGCCATCCATAGGTCTCATGGCCACATGAGTCTAGCACCGTGGTGAGTCCTATGACTAGCGGTCTGATGAGGTAATCAACGACGTTATTGGTGCTTCTTGTTTTATACTTGATGTTGAGGTGGAATTGTTGCAAGTATGTGGACCACTTTTGATGGTGATCATTCTGTAATTTTCCTTGTGTCTGCATGAACTACAGTGGCTTATGATCAGTGGGGATGATTGTCTCCTTCCCAAGAATGTAATTTCTCCATTGGTAGCAGGCTTTCACAATGGAGTACATTTATTTGACATAAGTAGGGTACTTATGGACAACATCTGATAGTGTCTCACTATGATAGGCCATGGGGTGGTCGTGTTGAGTGAGAACGATGCCCACCGCATATTCTGAAGCATCTGTCTCAATCTCAAAGGGTTGCTACAGGTCAAGTAGTGAAAGTACTGGGGCTGAGGACAAGCACTGCTTCAAATCGTCGAACACTTGTTTTTTGGACCGACCCCACGCAAATTTTGCCTTACCACCACCCCTAGTTATTTGGCTAAGGGCCCATGCAATATGGGAGAATCCCAACACGAACCTACGGTAGAAGTTCGCAAGGCCCAAGAAGCTCTGAAGCTCAGTGAGTGTGGTTGGGGCTGGCCAGTCACGGATGACTTGGATCTTGGCTGGATCCACATGTATGCCATGCTAATCAATTATGTAGCCCAAGTAATGGACCCTATCCATGCCGAAGGATCATTTTTCCAAGTTGTCATATAGCTTGTGTTGCCGCAGGGTGTGCAAAACCTGTTGAATATGCTGCAAATGTCTGGCCCAAGTCTTGTTGTAAATGAGAATGTCATCCATATACACCACTACAAAATTATTGGTGAATGGTCACAGGATATCTTCCATCATCCTCATGAAAGTGGCTAGAGAATTTGTCAAACCAAAGGGCATGACCAACCATTCAAAAAGGCCTTCCTTTGACTTGAAGGTGGTTTTCCATACATCTGTCTATTCTATCGGGACCTGGTGGTAGCAAGACTTCATATCAATCTTACTGAAGTATTTGGCCCCTATGAGTTTATCAAGGAGGTCTTCGATTCGTGGAATCGAGTACCGAATTCTGACTGTGATTTTATTCAGAGCCCGGTAATCAATGCAGAGTCGCTAGGTTCCATCTTTCTTTTGTACTAGCATGATTAGGCTCCCACAAGGTGATGAGTTGGGACAGATGTGCCCCTTATGGAGCAATTCTTGGATCTATCACTTGATCTCCTCATTCTCTAACAGAGAGCGACGATAGACTGGCCCATTGGGTAGTGGTGTGTCGGGGGTCATATCGATGGGGTGCTTGACCTGGAAGTGTAGAGGTACCCCAGTAGGTGACGAGAAGATATTTTAGTAGTCTTCCACGACCTTATCTACTTGCTTCTGATATGTGGAGAGGTCGGCTACAAAGACCCTTGATGTGGCTATGATATTTTGCTTATTCTGAGAGCGAATCATGAATAAGACAAACTTCCCCATCTGAGAGATGACCTTCCTGCATTTCTTAGCAGATATCAAGGAAATAGCACTAGGTGGGACTGCCTCGGGTATCCTGTACAATTTCCTGTTCAAAGTAATAATAACACTACGAGGCCTAGACTCATATACAACATGATGTTTTCATAAATAAGGTTGGCCCAAAAGAACATCACAAACTTTGAGAGGAGAAACATCACATAATACCTCATCTTTGAAGGGCTTGATGTTGTACGACAGTCGACACTGTTGGTTGACACGGAGATCGCTTCCTTGGAGGATCCATCCAATGGTGTAGGGTTGTGGGTGTGGTGTTGTCGACAGGGCCAGCTGCTTGATGACCTCTGCTGAGATGAGGTTCTTTTGGCTACCGCTATCCATGATGAAGTGCAACGGGGTGCCTTTTACCCACATCTGTGAATGGAAGAGGCATTCTCCTTCTTCTGGCTCGTCTGGTTCACCAAGCTGGAGCTTGGTGGTAGAAATGGTGGCATTGGGTTCCACATCAATGATATGTCTTCCCCTTTCTAGTTCTAGCTCAGAGTCTGAACCCGCATCTAATTCAGAGGCTTTCACTTTGGCCACTAGCGACTTCTTTGACTGACAGTCAGCAGTGTTATGCCAAGGGCTCTTATGGAAGTCACACCACTTCCCAGTATCTTTCTTTGTCTTTTGGGTGTCCTTCTTTGATTGCAGCTTGGACTAGTTGTCCTGATACTGTCCATATTTTCTCTATCCTTTGTTCTATGTGTTGAGGCCACCCTTTCCTGGATTTTTTTGTGAGGGGTTCCCAAGCCCAAATTGCCGCGTCTTTTGTTTGAGCTTATGCTTGATTTTGATAGCATATCAGTAGGCCACACCTAAGGATGAGATGTTCAAAAATTCCATTTTGGTCTGGATGTATCAATGCAGAGTGTCGCAATACTTGAGCACCATATGTCACTCTGAATCTTTGATACCCAGCTTGGTGCGCAAAGTATGAAAGATATTCGTGAAATCTAACTTTTCTTGGTCTCTTTCTTGATGCAATGTGGTCCATTTGGTATACAAGTCGTCATAACTTCCGACAAGGTAGTATTGTTCCTGAATAGAATCCCTGAAGGAATCCTAGGTGGGCGTGACTGTAAATAGTGAGGGTTCCTCTTTTTCCTTTTTCTCACACAAAGTTTCCCACCAATATTTGACGTGGGGAACCACTTTGAGGAGCGCAAAAGTAATATTTTCTCTATTCGAAAAGTTATGGACAAAAAAATACCCTTCTAGTAGATTCAACCACTTGTCTACAACATATGCGTCTATCTGACCTTCAAATATAGGAATATTGAAGTTTATTTGTACCTTGAAGGGGGTGGTGCCTCCACTCGAAGAAGATGTGTCGCCTGTTGGTAGCCGTCGAAGGATTTGTGTGAAACTATCTGTCATCTCGTTCCTTTGTTGCATGAGAGCTTCCTCAATCAACAGTTTGAAAGGATCTTTTGTCTGGTCATATTTATTTTCTCCTTCCATGAGAGTTCTCTTGGGTGTGCGAGATCTTTTGTCCTCAACATAAACAAGCTCGAGACCCAACTCTTTGTACTCCAACCTCGCTAGGGACATGCATTAAAACAACAAGGAGTAGACCGCTCGGATACCATTGATCTGGATTTTATGAGTAGAACGAAATGAATACAAATTATTAGCAAGTTCTTAACACAAAATAGCAGAGATACAGTAAAATTGGCTTTCTATTCAATAAGGAAATAAGTTGAAACTGTAAAATGGAGCAGAAACAAGCTTGCTGGAATGGTGGCAACTTATCTCTGAGAAGAGATGTGACGGTTGCGCTCATTCGCAAGAAGATGATTACAATGAGGCTCTGAAATAATTTTTAAAATAAATAGGAATGCCAAAAACCCTAGACATCCAAAAACCTAACCCTGGGAGATGAAGCGCCAAAAGTCATGTGGGCCCCGTTTGGGTAAGTTAGTACATCAACTTCCCGGGGTTGTAACTTTTGCATACGATCTCTATTTTAGGCGTATGATAGCCCATTGGAAAGGTATCGTCGACAATATTCATTATAATGCCTTTGGCTATTATTGAGAAGCTCGATCCTGATAAACCTTCATTTAGGCCCTCAAAATGGCCCTGAAAGTTAAAACTGCTAAAAATAGTAAATTGCCAAAATTGTCAGAAAACTGTTTTGAGCCAGTTGGAAGAGGTGGGTGGCCATTGATATCCACCTGGATCACTTTTAGTGTTCATTTTTTTTTTCTGTCAAAGGTCCTTTTGTATGTTCCATCGAGGATGTCTAATTTTGACTTTGGTTTGAAATTTCTGTAGGAGATTTTGTAAAGAAAATGACTCTTTGGTGAATTGGAATGAAATAAAGGATTGGTTTATGTCTCATATGTCTTAATTATCATCTTGTTGTCTTAATTCTGTATTTACACTTGTTTTGAGAAACTATTATATTTAGAAAATCATATTAAAATGAATTTTCCAACAAGCTTTTATTTGTGAAAAATACTAGCCTAAGCACTTGTAATTGATACTTGTGAGTTAGGATTTTATTTTTGATGGTTATAAACCTAGGGTGACATTCCCGTCTATTTTTCTTTATCTAAGAAAAATCTGAAAATGCTTGAGTAAGATCATTTTATATCTTTTCCTCAACATTTATTTGGCGACCATACTGGGGAGATCTTCGATATCTCTCTGGTTAATTTTTATACTCGATTTTCATCGATACATCTATTTTTATGATATTTATTCTTTGACTGTCTTATTTCTTAATGATTGTGCCTATTGCAAATAATCCCAATATTGAGCTCGATCTCCAAGACCAAACCAACATTGCTTTGAACTTGTTTAATACCATTTTAGACACTACCAATTCCCGTGTTGAGCTTAACCATTCATGGGCAACAATTGAGGAAGATATTAGTGCCCAAGAACGATTGAAATCTAGATGTAGACAACCTATAAATCAATAGTAACCTTCTTGTTTCTTTAGTTTTGGCCTTTCTTTCATGTCCTTAGACTCTCGTGCTTCTAGAAGAAGAAGAGGCTTGTCCCCTGAAATCAATCCTATTGTTGAAATATGAAGGAGGAACGTTGTGTTATCTGCCCAACAAAGTTCTCTAAGGAGAACTTTGTTTGAATCATCCAGTTCATCTTTCTTTCCCTCATCTATCATCCACAAGATGTCATCTAGTGGTGGCTCTAGTGGCACTGGAAGTGTTGCATCTTCTCAGTCTTCATCGTCATCAATGATTGGTAGCTTATATAGCCACCATATCCCTGTCCAATCTACCACAAATCCCACCAAATTCATTAAAAAGTATGGGCTTTTTCAGTTCTTAGAAGACACCACAACCACACTGTGGCATGTGTCCTCTCCTCTTAACCTAGCACCTGCTACTCGTCCACTTCCTAAATTTAAAGAGCACATTCCTAGGTTTTCAAGAAATAATATTGTCACTACAAATGAACACCCGGTGGCATTTTCTAATGCTTGTCATAACATAGGGGCCAATGACAATGATACTTCCATGCGCTTATTCATCAATTCCTTTGAAGGAAAGGCTGCGGCCAATTTCTTTGACCTTCCTCCTAAGATTTTGTCTACTTGGGAGGAGTTAATATATCGGTTTTGATCAACTTATGGGAAATCTAAAAGCCTGGATGAGAATTTAAGGGAATACAATAATGTCACCTATAAGTATTGTGAGACCATCAATTCTTTCAACTTGCGTTTCACCAAGTTATACAATCAAATTCTCAAACTTATCCAGCCCTAGAACCAAGTTGCTTTCATTCATTACTACAATGCATTACCTTCCCCCTACCATCATAGGCTCGAGTAAAAATCCATTGATAATCTCAGTTCCTCTCTGCATGCTTGTTCAGAGTATGAAGAACATCCTGAAAGAACTGGACTTCCCCAGAGAGAGTCGGTTAGATAGACAGACATGTCCACTCTTTTACAGCTAGTACAAGACATGGAAAATTGTATGATAGCATATGATAAAAAAGGAATTGTCTCCCCTCTCACCCCTGGAACTTTATCCTCTTCTGCACCCCCCTTTAGAAGTCCAGTGGAAAGCAATTTTTCAACCTAAAGCTATCTTTCCTCGAAGTTAGTGTAACTTATGTGAGGAACACCACGAGGAAACCACATGTGAGGTAAAGAAGAGTGCCAGAGATAAGATATTTGGTAAAAGTCCAGAAGCTACCATCGTTGTCCTAGATTTTGCAGAGATAGAAGATGTCATGGTCATCAATACTAGGAACAAGGCCTATGCTCCCAAGGGAAAATTTGACCCTCCACGCAATTATTCTAGCCCAAGCTCATCCTCACCCACTGCAGCTGTCTAGGTTCATAAAATTCCTGAGAGTCAAGGAATTAATCCCCCTCTCCCCTCTTCCAAATACAATATCTCGAATCAGTTGGCCAACATCAAAGAATATGCAACCCTTCTAGAAATGGTCGTTGTCCCTGAACAACAGATGCATCTGAAACAATTCATGGAAGGAAAAGCTTCTATTGTATCCAATCTTTCCGAAGAGGTAAATGAAGAGGATTCTTTTGTAAATAAATTAGGTGTACATAACTTTAGATATCCTGTAAAAAAATCCCCCTTTTTATATTTCTGTAAAGATTATGGATAAGATTTCCCATTTTTGCCTCATTGATTGCGTTTCGGTCCCAAGTGTGATGTCGAAGATTATTATGGAAGAGATAGTATTGTCTTGTACAAATGAAAATGCTAGAATCGTGCTTTCCTATAATATTCTACAACAAACAAACATAGGTGAGATTAAGGATTTGACCTTGGTTTTATGCACTCATCCTAAAATAAGGACAAACCTCAACATTCAGGTAATTGATATGCATGTAAGAAATTACTCTATTATCTTAGGAAGAGATTGGCAAGCCTTAACAGGTGGGTACCTCTCACTCGATGAGAGGCATTTATCTATTCCTCGAAATGGTAAGAACATTATAGTCCTTAGAGAGGGAAGGATTTCACCCTACATAGAGAGTGTTCCACAATTTAGTGTAAACTATATCGAAGAGGATCTAGGAATGTATTCCATATTTGCTCAGGAGGATAATATTCCTTTGGAACAAATCAATTTAGATGATGCTATGTGGCACATGCACTTTGATGGTTCACGCTCTAATGAAGGTAATGGGGCTGAAATTATCTTAGTTTCCCTTGCAGGAAAAATTCCTAATTTGTCTTACAAGTTAGAGTTTTCTTGTACAAACAATGTCACTGAATTTGAAGATTTATTATTAGGCATTGAAAACGCCCGTAATATTGGTTGTAGTCACCCTTTAGTTTTTGGATATTTTGAGCTTGTTGTGAACCTGATACGTAAGATATGCTCTCCTAGAAACAAGTTAATGGAACGATACACCCAAACTGTTTGGGTGCTTATCTTGAACCTTTTATCTTTCAACATTACTCATGTTAAGAGGGATTTGAATTCAATGGCTGATTGGTTAGCTGCCTTTGTGGCTTCTCCTAATCAATAACTCTTGCCTCACATGCCTAATTGTTATTTTCAATCTCTATATTGTCCATATATCCCTAACAATGTAGAATCTTGGTAGGCCCTCCCTAACGATGAGAGCATTTATTCTTTCATTCAATATGAACCTCTCAAGCCCGAGGAAATTATATCTATAGAAAAAAATAAGATTCCTGAGGTCTTGACTCCTCTTGAGAGTTCATTTTCATTGAGTGATGTAGGAAATAAAGAAAAACAAAAAGAAGAGGAGTTACAAAGGAGGGTGGGTGAATCCATCCCCTTAAACATTAGGGCACTCAAATATTCAAGGAACGTTAACATAAGTACCCAATGTTCTGATAAAGAAGAAATGAAGATTGCCAAGCTACTTGGTGTATTTCAATAGTTTTCTACTTGACCATATAAGGATCTTCGTGGTTTTGATCCTGGTCTTTTACAGAATGCTATGCCCATCAAGGAAAGCATGAAACCAGTTATGCAAGAACAAATATCTATTAACTTTGCATTTAAAGCAACTTTTCAAAGGGAGTTGGAAAATTTCTTAAGGGATGGGATTATTTTTTCAATTCACCCTGAATGGGTTGCCAATTGGGTACCTGCTCTGAATACCACTGATCATATTAGAACTTGAATTAATTTCCATACTTTCAGTCAGGCTATTATGAGAACTCTTTTTCCTCCTTTCAACGTGGGAATAATTCTGCAACAGGTTGTGAGTTACATTTGATACCCTTACTTGACAGTTTTTTGGGTTTCAGGAAAATCAAAGTAAAAGAGGAATATGCTTACAAAACCACTCTTATCACTATTTGGGGTACCATTTCTTACAAATTCCAGATGCAAGTACCTCTTTTAAAAAAATTATACACACAACTCTTGATGAATTGATTAGCATCCATATCTACCTTGATGATATAATCATATACATTAAAGGGCTGATAATTACCTCGGAGTTCCAAGTGTTATTTTTGGACCCTTTCAAAATTTATTTTGTCCTAGATACTAACTCTTACATTTTAAAAAATCTACAGGAGAAATTGTTTTCCTATAGCACTAACAGTTCTCATTTGAAACATTACGAGGGACCAACGTGAAAAGTTCTAATGTTGTTTGGATTTTTTTGTATACCAGTAGCCTAACTCTGCTTTCCTTTTGTGCTTCTCTTTTCTTATTTATAGTAGTTTGAATTATGCTTTCTATGTTAACACTTTCCTTATTGCTTTTCCATTTCTATCTTTTATTGCTGATGTTTTAATTTTTGTATTTTTTTCTTCTGTCGTGATTTTGTTTCCTGTCATTTTTTAGTTAATTTGGTCAAAATAGGATGTTGGATCAATTCTTCCACAGTGACGCTCCTGCAAACCATTGTTAGTCAGTAAAAATCAAGCTTACGCGGCTATCGTGATGTCTCCTCTAAAGGAACCCTTTAAATTGTTATATATTTCCATTGTTTTCTTATAAAGAATTGGTTATCTCCTGCTTCTTCTTGTCATTTCTTCATCCATTGAGATTTTTAAGAGCAATTCTAAAATTTTCTACTTGAAGTTAAGAGCAGATTCTGGTTGAATGATTATGCATACAATGGTAAAACCCCTCATACTTAACACTTTTCATTAGTTATTCCCAAATTCCCAGTCATTTTTCCATTAAATCCACTCACTTCCCCCTGTTGCATAATCTTCATGGTTATATATCCTTGATCGGTTGTTCTTGGTTTATGAAACCATGAGTTCTGAGTTCTAAATATGTTGAAAACAAATTTCCCTGTGGAGTCGCCAGTTTGTTGACGATTAAAATCGCAATGAGGTTTTGCCCGCAAAGTGTTGCTAAATCCTATTATTATAAAAGCTAAATAATACTAGTAGGTGGGACCCCCTGGTAGAGTGGAGATCAGATCTGGTTCTTATTTGATGTTGTGCTACTGTTCGACACTGCTTACATGGTTGATGAGATCTTATTTTTATTGGCGATGGATAGGGCTTATTATGTGTTGGTGCAGATTGCGACACTTGGATGATGGATTAGGCGTGTTATGTGTTTTTTTTGCTGCTCTAAACTCAAGTTTTATTTTACAACGGCTTATGTTGTTCATTGATACCATTTCTATGTATTCTTGGATCCATTACTGGGACACCTACACAATAGACATGTTAGTAACAATACATAAAGAGCAGTTGGAAGAGGGCAAAATCAATATAAACAAATGCAAAAGGATGGAATATAACTATGCAAATAGACTACTCTACATGCATCACATTTTAATGGATTGTTGTTATCCTAGATAATAAGTTAATAGCTATGTGATTTATTGAGTTATATAGTCGATATGCATTATAATTATGTTATGGCATAAGTTGATATGGGTCACGTTATTGGTTTTAATGGTTGATGGTTTCGATACATGGTTTAATTAATTGAGTTAATGAAAGTTGTATGGCGTGTACTAGGTAATTAATGGACTGGGGATGGAGGAGATGTGCATTTAGTGCACATCACCCTTACTCTTTCCACCATCTGCCACCGTAGTCGATCTATTGTTCAAACTTTGTTGTTTTGGTTAGGCTCCAACTTTCAAACAGAGAGGAACCGCTCAGCCAACTCGCATTTTAAGGTGTTTTGATTATAGGTATGTGTTTTTTTTCCATCCATGAATTTTCTTTGGTTATGAAATGGATATTGGGTCAGATGTATGGGTTTGTTGTTTCCTTAAGTATGGAAACTATGTAAAATTGTGATTTTTCTGGAATGAATCATTGGTGGCTTTCTCTGTGATAATGTCTGAAGTTATAGTGTATTTGGTCGTCCTGAGTGTTAGCAGCCATAAAGGCTCTCTATCATCCTTGTTGGTTTAGTTGAAAGGTTTCATTGGGTCTTAGTGGTCGGTTGTTTTCACGTTTTCGTATCATCATGCCCAGTCTTTGGATTTTATGGGGTTTAATGGGTTGGAAGCGCTTTGTGTCACTACATATTGTTCACTTGGGAATTTGATTTTTCATGCTACTATTGGTCACACAATGGGTTATATTTATTTTTCACAGCTCTGTTTTCACCTCAATGTTGTTAGTCGGTTGGCTGGGAGAGTGATGAGGGTTAAACCCTGTGTGTGCTAAGTATCACTACAAAGCGAAAATGGAGCCTTGATCCTCTATTCATAGCCTCTCCTGTCACTGGATTTGTCACCCTATCCACGAAGTGAATTGTGGTATTCTCTATGTGTGCACTGATTGGTCTTGGAGGTTTTCACCATTGAAAGGAGTCGACTCTAACCTCCCCGTGTTGGTCCACAGAGAAAACCCTTGACTCCTCAAGTCCGAGGGTTGATAGAGAATATCGTTGTGGCCTGTCGGGTTTACTATTGGTTGTTATGGATTGGTGTGTATTGTCGACATGGTTGATTACTGGTTCGCCCCATTGATTATGTGACGATGGTGTTGGTTTTGGTATCTATTTATTTCATTGTTTTTATAATTGAATGGATAATCTCAACATGGTTAATTGGATAAATCAAATACACAGTCATTTTCCTTGTGTTTATTGAATTAATGAACTAGCACTATTTTTAATTTATTAATGCACAATGATGCTTTTCACTTGATGCATTGGTATGAGTGGCATTCCTATAGCATGAATAAATGATTACTGTAACTGTGTGTTTTCAATGGCCAAACGATTATTCTGATCGGGGTGTTTATGGAATTTCCATTCACTATATATGTATGGTTATTTGATTGTGTCGTCAAGGAGGGGCACAAGTTTTACACAGTGTGGTTCGATTGCAATATTGATTAATTTGGGTAATATTGTTGTTGCCTCTTTGTATTGGATTGATAGCTCGGCCCAATAGGTTGAGTTAATAATACTATGACTGTGTGTTTTAGAATTGTTCAATGGGAATGTTGCAATCGTGGTGATTATGGCATGGTTTTCCACTATGTTTGTTATCAATATTAATTGATTGCACCATTGGAGATGGTCATGGTTTTTTGAACATGGCTTTATTGTGATCTGATCGATTGTTTTGTAAAATCGGGTTGTTGTTGAGGCCTCGTTGTATTGGATGGATAGCCCAACATTTCGAATGTTTAGAGTCAAATAAAATTGGACTTGTATAGTCACAAAAATACACTTGTGCTTGGTTGAATGGTTTTGTGTATCCCACAACATAGCATGAGTGAAGTGGTTGTTATTGTCTGTGTGTTTAAATGGCAAGTAGGGATCTTGCAATTTGGATATGAATTGTGGTGTCGACTTTCCACTGTGTATGTTAAATGGATACAATACTTTTTAACAGTGATAGGCATTGGTGTTGTGACAGTATAACTTCGTTGCAATTCAATTTTTAAATGATTAAGAGAGAAAATCAAGCATGACATTTGAGTTGTATTTGATGATTGGAATAATTCATGGGCAGTGGTTGATTTTGATGTTGAACAAAGTGGAAATAGTTTATTGGTTATGCATTTGGGAATTGTTTGAAAATATTAATGAGAGAAGAAGAGATCCCCTACAAGCTGTTGTGGAATGTATACTGTCTATTTTGATGATACTATGTTAAATATTTGATTACAACAGTGAGCAAGTTAAATATGCAGAGTTTTTTAGACATTACAGAGTAATTGTTTGGGGTCTCAGTGGTCATTTGGTTGGTGTATTTCCTTTTGCAGAATGGTTTTATGGATCATTGAATTAATTTTTCGAACAATAATCCCTCTCCTTCCCTACCATTATTTTTCTTTCTGCTAATTACAACCCCCTCGCCTTCCCTCATTCATTTTTCACTCCCTGATCTAAAATTAATTACAGTCAAGAAATTTTTTGTATTGAAACAATTTAAAGTCATTGGATTACAGTGGTGTTTTTTTTGGGTTGCATTACAGTTGATTGTTGTCGTATTTGAGCAGTAACCATGTTTCTTTCCCCCCCCATTTTATCATTGTTTCTCTTAATACAAGCCCCTCGCA
This sequence comes from Picea engelmannii, assembly GCA_009831015.1. Classification (NCBI taxonomy): domain Eukaryota; kingdom Viridiplantae; phylum Streptophyta; class Pinopsida; order Pinales; family Pinaceae; genus Picea; species Picea engelmannii. Next base: position 134,117 of record ML783326.1, on the reverse strand, counting down.
TATCCCAGGACCTTTTTTTCACCCCCTGCTCATTGACTTTAGTTAAACAATTTGTATGGATTGGATTGCATAAGCCTGATATGTTGTTGAGCCAAAATCTATTTCATATTTTTAAAGAGTTATCATGTATGGTTGTTTAAAATACTATCTGCTAATCCATCATACATGCAGGAATGAGTTTTTTCAGCCAAGGTATCCATGGAAGAGGCAACCAACGGAGAGGTAATTGGAGCATAGGCCCAAGAAGGACAAGGTTCTCCATACACTTTGATGTTGATTCACAAGAGCTAAGTTGTTTCAGGATGGATTTTTCAATTGGATTGGGGAAGGAATAGTCCAACCTAGGCATGAAAGGCATCCTTTCCAAGCTCCAGAAGCCCTTGGTATTCCCATGCCCCCTCATGTCTCATTTCAAACCGAGGTTCCCAAAAACGACAGATGGCAATAGATTGTTCATCTGGCAGTATCCCAACATCTTGGCTGGCCCAATTTGTCCCTACTTGTTCCCCCATCTATTAACCCCATCATCCAAGATGCACCTATTCACTCACCATTTCATTCCTCTCATGCTAGCAAAAGGTTTAAAACCAAGGCCCACCATGCCCTTGACAAAGGAAAAGCCATTGTTGCCCCTTCCTCAGCCTCCAATGGCTCCGATAAATCCATGTCTTCCCAAATGAATTTGAGGGATGATTGTTCTCATGTGATCAACGAGATTAGGCCTAAAGGCTCAGTGCAACCGAAGGAAAATTCAAGAAAATCAAAGGGTGACAACAACAATCAAGGAAATATTGCATCTCGGAGTGGGAAATATGGATTTTGAGTTTTTTTTTATTTTATCTATTGTTGATGACAGTTGACTTCAGGAATTTTTGGACAACATGTTTTATTTTTTTGGATATATGAGTAATGCATTTTTGAAAACAATGTCAAATATAAATGAGATAAATTATCAAATGTGCATGTGATTATGGGAGTCACAAGGAGAGTTGTTCTTGCTTGATTAACTAGTTATGTTATAATTGTTAAGAGCTAAATGGGAGTTACAAGGGATCCCACCTACTAGTTATTATTTATTTAAAATCCTTATTATGACTTATTAATTTTTCCCCCTTAACTAAAAAGTTGGTTGAGTTCTTATTTAACTTAACTAATGAGGTGGTTCAACTACTTCAACCAATTCTAAGTTGCTTAAAGGAAAAAAGAAAGGGAGAAACAAGAGGAGGATAGAAGGAGAAGCATACTAAGGTTTGCTCTTAGATTTTATGTTGAGATAGTTTAGTTTTCATTCATTCCTTAGTTATCACAAGCCTAGTTCTCTTTTATGATAGCAGGGTCTTATTGTAGACAACAACATTCAGGGTTGAATTACATCATTTAGACACTTGTTTTTCAGAGGTGTTGATCTATCTTTGATAGTCTGTGTAGACTTGTCTGTTTGTGAATTAGTTTTCATGACTGACAAAGGCTATTGTGAAGAGTCGAGTGGGCAGCAATATGTGGAAATTTTATCTATATTTTAGAGTTCAGTTTTGGTTTTCTGTCAGAGGTCCTTTTGTATGTTCCATCGAGGATGTCTAAGTTTGACTTTGGTCTAAAATTTTTGTATGAGATTTTTTAAAGAAAATGACTCTTTGGTGAATTGGAATGAAATAAAGGATTTCTTTATGTCTCATTTGTCTTAATTATCATCTTGGTGTCTTACTTCTGTCTTTACACTTGTTTTCAACAACTATTGTATTCAAAAAATCATATTAAAATGAATTTTCCAGCAAGCTTTTATTTGTGAAAATGACTAGCCTAAGCACTTGTAATTGATACTTGTGAGTTAGGATTTTATTTTTGATGGATATAAACCTAGGGTGACATTCCTGTCTATTTTTCTTTAGCCAAGAAAAATCTGAAAATGCTTGACTAAGATCATTTCATATCTTTTCCTCAACAAGGTGTCTATTGTATACCATGTTCTTATGGTAAAGTCTATATAGGTGAAACTGGAATATTCATGAAGATTAGACTCAAGGAACACAACGTCATTGATCTAAAATGGAATAGAACTCATAAATCTACCTTAGCATAACACTCTTCACAAACAAGCCACCTAGTTTGTTTGGAAGATGCCAAAATCATTGCCAAGGTTGATCACTATGGAAAAAGGAAAATCATGGAAGCCCTTGAAATAGAACTTCATCCAAATAACCTCAACATGGATGAAGGCTGGAAACTTAATGAAAACTAGAAACCTCTAATTCACCTGCTAAAAAAAAATCAAAACTCCAATTCAGAGCCGACCAGATGATTTTACAGGATATTGGAGTCTTTAAAACATATTTATTCAACGAGAATAATCATCTATCATGTAAGAATATTAAAATAAAAACATTGCATCTGAGCTACTGATCATGATCTCATTTGGGATAGAAATGCATTGAGCCTTCAATACAAAAAAATGCAGAGACCAAAACTCATCGAATTTATTCCTGTGTGTCACATCTTTAATCTAGTAAACAAACTTTGCAAAGTGGCCATGAGAATTGGCCTCATGAGGAGGAGATGCATAAATAAATATAAGAAATCTTTCCTTTTATCTTTGAACATCGAAAAAGTGTTGATGGAAAAAGAACAAGAGAGAAGAAGAGTGAGTAAAGCAAATGTTTATGGAGATGAGCAAGTGTGTAAAATGCAAAAAGACAAATGTAGCATGGAAGAAGAAAATTTTGTCAGAAGTTGTTGTGGAGGAGAATAATGAGAGTGTGGGTTTAATTCATTTTGTTGAAAGAATGATAAACAAAAATAACATAGCTAAGGCTTACAACCAAATTCAACAATGAATCATTTCAATACTATGACAAGGATATTCTATGTAACTAATATTTAAAACAAGTGTTGCATGGCAGCGTAGTCCTTGCCAGGTTGGAATGGGAATAAATGCACGTTGAAGTACATGTGGTATCCATGTGGAGGATCAATTTGGCCATTGGATTCAAATATAATAGACCCATCATAGTTGAAGGAAAAAAAAAATAGCATTTCCGAATTAATTATATTTGAAATTTATCAAATATGAAAAAAGGACCAGGAAACACACACATTAAACATTCAAATATAACAAACACAATTTCCTGACATCCAGCATAGTTTTATTTGAAATTTATCAAAAATTAATAATGTCTTTGAAATTTATCAAATATAAAAAAGGTACTAGGAAACACACACATTAAACATTCAAATATAACAAACACAATTTCCTGACATCCAGCATAGTTTTCTTTGAAATTTATCAAAAATTAATAATGTATGTTACATATTTCTGGAATTTGTTCCATATTTCTGGAAATTTAAATGTGTTTGTCATATAGACTAGTATTGGGGCTCCTGCGGACCATAAAAAGAAATAAGTACAAAAATTAGGACTGTAGAAAGAAGAACTGCGCGACGGTAGAGAGGAAGACCTGAAAAGAAGAAATTGGAAGTTACGAGCCTTTGGTTAGAGATTTCTATTTAAAGGGGTAGAATAACTAGATTGATAAAGAAAACAAGATGACATCAGTATAGACTTACTATGAAGTCAATGGGTTTTTTTTGTTGTCGTCGACGGTCGCTGGAATCATGCCAATCGGTTTTTTCCCTTCCTCAATGAGGTTGTCCATTCTCCGTTGGAACCATTCTTCGATGTAGCTTCTCATGGGGGCCACGATGATTTCATCATGGCTTTCTATGTCGAAAAGCTCATTTTATAATTTCCTTAGATCCATAGAAATACTATGTAGAACCTATTCAATTTATTCATTGTGTGTTGCATAGTCCAGTAGCTAGTTCTCGAGCTCATCTACACGATATTCAAGGATGTCATAAAACATTTCTAAAGACAACCCCTTTAAAATATCAAGTTGTACATCGAAGGCTTCTTTGGTCATTGACAAGGATTTGGGGACTAAGTTTGGGTCTTGAACCTCATTAGTACTTTTGGCTAAGTCTATTTGGGTCAGGTTTCTGAATAATTCTTCTTTTTTTTTATGTGGCTTGTTCACATGATTCAACAATGAGCTGCAGGTTCTTAACTTTCTTTTTCCAGCATGCTTTTAATTTTTTGATCTACTTTGGGGAGGGGAGATCCTCTTTTCTTCTTTTCATATCCGAGTTGTTGATGGCATGGTTGGAAAAAGGGGTCAGCATCTGTTCATATAAATGTTGATCAATTTTTAAATTCGTCTGCAAATGTTCGTGCAAATCATTTACCCTCTTTCGAAAGGAAGCTATAATTTGTGATGTTTCCTAGGCTTCAGTAAATAGTTGCATTCTTTTCTTGATGTTATTCTCTACAAGGTCTCTACACGATGTGAGGAGGCTGGAGGATACTTTTAACTTGGATGCAGGGGTATCAGGCACGGTTTTTGCTAAAGGATTGGCAAAATCTAGTGTAGCAATGAAATCCCTCTAAAATTCCTTGACACAGTCTTTCAGACTGTCATTCTCCGCTTCAATTACTCCAATGGAATCAACAATAGAATCACTAGTTACACGGTGAAATAGGGAGATTTGGGACGACCGCATTTTCCTAAAGTTAATCTTTGTATGAGATTTTCCTTTATTATTTGTTACATCTCTCTTTTCAATGACCATATTTTTATATTGGTTGTCAAAAATAGTGCTCTGGAATACAAAGGATTCATCTTCATCAAAAATGTCGGTCTCAGCTATTTCCATTGTCGAACTGTGGTGCATCGCATCTATGGATGGGAAACAATGTCAGTCTCGGCTATTTCAATTTCAAGTTGCATCTATTCACTTTAAATTTTGGGTTCATCCGCCTGCCCTACAATGTTTTTTCTCTTCTTCGTCAGGGGAACTTTGTGAGAACTATCATTTTTTCTGCAAGGAGGGTTCTTATCTCCTCCTCCATTTGAATATTTATAGGTTGCTTTCTTACTGGGGTGGGTCATTGAAGCGATGCTTAGTGATGTAGTGCTCTTGGGAGTGCTCGCGGGGGACTAGACACTCTTCTCATCAGATACTTTTCCTTGTTGTCTGTACAATTCAGTCGGGATTTGCAATGTATCTACGTCGCAATCGCTAGAAGCAGGATTGTTGTCGTCATTGTCTCTATCTTCGATCAGGCGTCTATGGGTAAAAGAGATGATAAATCCAACTGCTAGTAAATGTTCTAAAAAAATCCCATTAGGATCGAACCATTTTATCCTTTCAGCATATGTTAGGTTCAATTTCTTGAAATTTCTTGTGAATTCGTCAAACTTGTTGACGTTTCTGCACACGAAGTCCCCAACTTTCCATGGCAGAGGAATGAACTATTTTTTTTTCTTGTCATGGAAAAAATGCAACCAGTGGTTGTATTGCCTTGTCATTTCTGTAACAAGCATCTTGCTCATGATGTGTCATGGAAGGAAAGAAGGATTTTCCTTGGAGCCAAAGACCATTAGTACACTGTGATTTTCCTTTTGTTCAAGTCTCCCCTTCCTGTTCAAAAACTTGGTTTCCCTAATAATAAATCTTTGAAAACTGAGACAAAGTCATTAAAAACTTCATAAAAACAATGGGATACCTTATGCCTCCACTGGGCTTGGTACCAAAATGTTACTGGGTCGAATCCACATTTTCTTTTCTTGGAAAGAGACATTTTTGGAAACAAACAACAATGCACTATTGTGAAAATCAAGTAGGATGACATAAAATTTATTTGATTCTTTGAATCGTGACAATTGGGAACAGATTTCAATGGAAATTAGCTTGCCCCAATCGAAAATGAATTGTTCCTTGACTGTGAAGTACAAAATATAAATAATTATACAGGAAATGCTCGTCATGGATTCCTATCCTGTTATTCTTGTAAACAACCAAGCAATTTCCCGGAATGGATTTCTAAAGGAACTTACCTGCAATTTTTTGGTGTCTTCAGGAACTATTGTCGGGTCTTTGAGGAACTCGGCTAAGATGTCCAACCCTTTATGATGTTTTTCTAGGAACTACTTACATACTTGTCCTCTGAAGGTCAATGTTGGCTCCGAAAATTTTAACATCTTGCGGAAGACCTGAGGTGACAAAGAAATAGGAGAATGGTCGTGCAGTGGAATAATTATTTAGCTTGAAATATATTTTTTGGCGCACCAAGAGACCACCTCCTTACAGTCAAAAACCTCAGGGACACAGTCAAAATCACTTTGTTCTAGGCAGAACGGGATGACTAGTAAGAATATGCCCTAGACCACTGGAAGTTCTGGTCCTGATGTCCTAAGATATTCACTGTATATCCACAAAAATTTTGTCGACCTTCTGCCATAAGTTTACAAGAATGTTTGTTTGGTCCAGACGATGATTGAAATGAAGAGTTGGAAGGGATAATATAACTTTGCTCAAATCTTGGTCCAATGTGTGTGAATGGGAGATCTCCTCGAGACTTTCACTCATTAATGACAATTTCAACGGTTGTTGCATGATGCGATGTTAACATTAAAGACTAGTAATTTCACACAGAGAAGTGAGAACATGGAGGATACGACAATGAGCGATTAAGCATTGGATATTTCTTGAATAGGCCAATGCGATGACCCGTCTTTGAGATGAAAAATCAGAATGGACAATATAACTCTCCACAGATCTTGGTTTAATGTGTATTAATGGGAGATCTCCTTGAATGTTTCTCTCATTAATGACAATGTTGACAGTTCATGCATGGTGAGATTTTATCATGAAAGTTTACTAATTGCATATTAAGAAAGAAGTACGAAGGTTGTGGGGACGGGAAAGAGCAGTTAAGGAGTGTCTAATTATCGAAAGAAATCGGGCGGGCTTCAAAATAGGTTTACAAGGTACAACTATTGGAGGTGAGGGCGCGAGGGTCAAATTGTATGTCTCAAAAGTTTTTGAGTGCAATATGCGTAACACTGAAGAGGGTATGATAGGACAGTCCAGAGGTAAATTTGTATATCATGGAAGTCCGGGTAATGTTAGCAGGACACAGAACAATGGAGGTGAAAACGTGAGCCCGCCTATCCGGGAACCCGCAATCGAAAAAGTGGCTCAAGTATGAAATAGAGAAATGGTTGGGATTCATTTTTGCTAATATATTGATACTTGTAATATATATCCCATTGCGTGGAAAGATCTTTTCTGCATGTCTCTCGAAAGAAAAAAGAAAATAAGAGAAGATAAATTAATTTAAATTTGAGGAGTTGAGCTTTAACTAAATTTCATTGTCTCATCGACGCTTTTGCTTTTTAATGGCAGTTTGTAAAGTTGTTGCATGATGAACTATTATCATTAAACATTGGTCGGGAACAGTAAACAGTTCCTAAGAATTGAATATTTTGTGAACCTACCAACCTCAGGAACCGCGAAAGAGATTCCATGAAATGGGAAATTATGGAAAGTTGTCGGACGGGCTTCAAAATTAGGGTGACAATGGCTCCCCAAGAGACGTGACTTCTCAAGAGTCAAATTGTATGTCTCGGAAATTGAATGAAAAATGTGTACCACGGAAGTGGGGATGATATGGGAATCTGGCAGTCAAATTGTATACGGCAGACCCTTTAGGTCATTAATGACATGTTTAAGGTTCATGCACAATGAAGTGCTAGCATTAAATCTTGCCAATTGCGTTTCCAAAGAGAATTAGGAAGGTGGCGGGGACAGGGAACAACAAGTAAGGAATGGATAATTATCGAAAGCGGTTGGTGATGCTTCGAAATAGGGCTACAAGATACAACCAACAGAGGTGAGATCCCGAGGGTCAAATTGTATCTCTTAGGAATGTTGACCACAGAACGTGTAACATGGAAGAGAGCATGATGATGCATTCCTATGGAAAAATTGTATATCACGGAACTTCGGTCATTGTTTGCTAGTCATGGAACATTGGAAACACAATCCTGAGCCCGCCATTCTTGGAACCTACAATCGAAAAAGTGTCTAAGTATGAAACAGGGAAACGGAAGGTCAGACTTGATACAAAGTAAATGTATAATGTCATGGAGATACAACCAACTTGGGGCTAAGTATTGAAAGTAACGGTGAACAATTGGGCTCGTGACGGAGCATTCCAATGGACAAATTTTATATCGCGGAACTCCATGCACTATTTGCAAGTTGCGGAAGATTCCAAACACAATTTTGAGGCCGTCAATCCAGGAACTCGCAATCAAAAAAGTGTCCAATTATGGAATAGGGAAATGCTGGCCCAGACTTGTTTTTCACTAATATATTGAAATTTGTAATAGCTTTGCCATTACCTAGCAAGATCTTCTTTGCATGTTTCTGGACAAGTTCTATAGGGATGGTTAGTTCTCGATACTTCTTATTATTAATGGCGATTCTTACGGTTGTTGCATGATGGAATTTTAGTATCAAACCTTTGGTGTTGCATATTTGGAAAGAAGCATGAGGATGGCCAGAACAGGAAACAGTGACTAGGAATTGGAGATTTCATGAACCCACCAACACGAGGATCCAAAATAGAGTGACAAGGTCTCCCCAGAAGATGTGAGGCCTTGGCGTTGAAATTGTATCACTTGGAACATTTGAATGCATAATATGTAACACAAAAGAGGGGACGATGTCGGAATCCAGTAGTCAATTTGTATATGGCGGAAGATCGGGTGCTAATTGTTTCGTACCAGCATGTTCAGTTGTCACTAGTAAGATCATAATTAATGTATATTAGAAAAGATGGGAAGTTAGTGGGGATGGAAGGTAGCGACAAATACTTTGAAACATTTGTGAACCATGGTAGAGTGAAGCTTGTGATTTTGAGGAGTTTGCGGTGGAATTGTAGATCATGGAAGTTTTGAGTGCAAGATGTATATCACGAAACAAGAAGAAGCAAAGTTCAAAAGTGCCAACCTGACAACTGCAGCCATAAAATTGGCTAAGTATGGAAAGGAACAACGATTGGTCGAATTCCTCATGTAAGGATATAGATGGAGATTAAGATATGTCAGCCTGCCAACGCTAGAACCTGTGATCATAGAAAGGAAACTAAGTATATAAACAGAAAGTGATAATTCATGGGAAGAAGAAAAGGGAAAAAGGACTAAGGAGTCCGCGGTGGAATTGTAGGTCACAAAAGTTTTGAGTGCAATATAAATATCACGGAACAAGAAGCAACAGATTTACAAAGCGCCATCCCGGCAACCGCGGCCATAAAATTGGATAAGTATGGAAATAAAGAACGGTCGGTCAGATTCATCATGTGAGGATATAGATGGAGATGAAGATATGTCATCCCGCCAACGCTGGAATCCGCGATCATAGAAAGGTGACTAAGTATATAACTAGAAAGCGATAATACACGGCAAGAAGAAAAGGGAAAAAGGGCTAAGTATCTCATAGAAGAACATCTATTGTTTTTTTATTAATGCCAATCGTTTCGAATCCCTCGTGAATTCTCACTAGTAAAAGCATAAATTGCAGATCACGGAAGTTCTTTGGGTGAAAGATGTTTATGACGGAACAGGGGACATAAGTGTTGGATACCGCAAACCCGGGACCTGATGAACAGATAATTGGCTAAGTATTGAAAGGGATCGCAGTTGATCGGGCTCATGGTGTGAAGATATAGAAAAAGAGCTACCAATTGGCGAATCCAGGAGGTTGTGATCATATAGATGTGACTAAATATAGAACCACAAAGGGATAATAGAGGGGGAGAAAAGAGTAAAAATCAAAAGAGAAAGTGTTTATATTTATTCCAATAGTATTCATATTAATATATATTAATAGATTATTTCTCGTCCAAATTTAAATCATCTTCCAATTTGCAGGATCATGTTCGGTTTGCAAATTTCGTTGAAATCCATAAGAAATAGAAAGGAAAAAAAAGGTGGATGGTTGGGCTCGTGACGGGGCATTCCAGTGGATAAATTGTATATCGCGGAACTCCAGGCACTGTTTGTAAGTTGCGGAAGATTCGAAACACAATTTTGAGGCCGTCAATCTGGGAACCGGCAATCGAAAAAGTGTCCAAGTATAGAATAGGGAAACGTTGGCCTAGACTTGTTTTCGATAATATATTGAAATTTGTAATAGCTTTGCCATTACCTGGAAATATCTTATTTACATGTTTCTGGACAATTTCTGTAGGGATGGTTGGTCCTCGAGACTTTTTCTTATTAATGACGATCTTTACGGTTGTTGCATGGATGATTTTAGGGGCTAAATTTCGCTCATGGGCTAATTTTCCATGGTTTTTCCAAAAATGAGATTCGCTATTATAAAAATGATTCGCCCAAATTATATAGGATAAAATTATTTTACTTTAAAAATAGCCAAAATTTTATAAAATCTATATAAAATCCTTAGAAATTTGAATATTTTTACAAAAATATCGCCAAACATTTATAGTTGGCATATGAAGGATTAGTAAGATTCGCCAAGGTTTCTACATTTTAAAATAAATTTCCACCCTTAAAATCATCCCTGGGTTGTTGCATGATGGTATTTTAGTATTAAACCTTTGGTGTTGCATATTTGGAAAGAAGTACGAGAATGGGCGGAACAGGAAACAATGACTAGGAGTTGTAGATTTTGTGAACCCGCCAACGCAAGGATCCAAAATAGGGTGACAAGGTCTCCCTAGAAGACGTGAGGCCCCGACGGTCAAATTGTATAGCTCAGAACATTTGAGTGCATAATGTGTAACATGGAAGAGGGGATGATGTCAGATTCTGGTATTCAATTTTTATATGGCGGAGGTCTGGGTGCCAATTATTTCGTACCAGTGTGTTCAATGGTCACTAGTACGAGCATAGTTAATGTATATTAGGAAGGACACGAAGTTAGTGGGGATGGAAAGAAGCGATAGATACTTTGAGACATTTGTAAACCCTCATAGAGTGAATCTTGGGAGTTCAAGAAGTCCACGGTGGAATTGTAGATCACGGAAGTTTTGAGTGCAAGATGTATATAACGAAAAAAGAAGCAGTCGAATTCGTAAGCGCCAACCCGGCAACCGCGGCCATTAAATTGGCTAAGTATGGAAAGGAACAATAGTTGGTCGGATTTGTCATGTGAGGATATAGATGGAGATGAATATATGTCAGCCCGCCAATCGTGGAACCTGTGATCATAGAAAGGCGACTAAGTATATAACTAGAAAGTGATAATGGATGGCAAGAAGAAAAGGGGAAAAGGGCTAAGTATCTCACAGTAGAAAATCTACTTTTCGTTTATTAATGTCAATCTTTTCGAACCCCTGGTGAGTTCTCACTAGTAAAATCATAAATTGTAGATCACGGAAGTTCTTTGGCTGCAAGATGTATATGACAGAATAGGGGACATAAGTGTTGGATACTGCAAACCCGGGACCTGGTGGCTAGATAATTGGCTAAGTATTGGCCAAGAGAAATTTTTTATATTTATTCCAATAGTATTCATATTAATATATATTAATAGATTATTCCTGGTTCAAATGATCCAAATTTTATGAGCAGAATGAAATGAATACAGATTATTAATAGGTGCTTAACAAAAAATAACAGAGATACAGTAAAATTGGTTTTCTATTCAATAACAAAATAAGCTGAAACTGTAAAATGCAGCAGAAACAAGCTTGTTGGAATGGTGGCGGCTTATCTCTGAGAAGAGATGTGACGGCAGCACGCATTCGCAAGAATAAGGTTACAATGAGGCTCTGAAGGCCTTTTTACAATAAGAAATAATGCCAAAAACCCTAGACATCCAAAAAACTAACCCTAGGAGATGAAGCGTCAAAAGTCATGTTGGCCCTGTTTGGGTAAGTTAGTACATCAACTTCCCGGGGTCGTAACTTTTGCATATGATCTCCGTTTTAGGCGTGTGATAGCCCGTTGGAAAGGTATCATCGAGGATATTCATTTTGGGGGACAAGTCAGGCCTTAATATATCATTGAGGAACTCGATCCCGAAAAGCCTTCATTTAGGCCCTCAAAATGGCCCCAGAAGTTAAAACTGCTAAAAATAGTAAATTGCCAAAATTGTCAGAAAAATGTTTTGAGCCAGTTGGAAAAGGTGGGTGGCCACCGATATCCATCTAGATCAATTCTCCCTCCTTAGGAAGCAATAGTCTCCATTGCGTTGAGTTCCCCCATCAGATGAGGAAATTTCTGCTGAATTTGGCCCCAGGTGAGCCACTTGCCTTGGTTGAAGAGCCGCCCTTCTTTGAGGACTCGATAAAGTTGGATCCTTTGTTGTCGAGTGCCCTTGATATGTATGTCCACAATATGATCATTGGATGCCTATTGTAGACAATCGGGGTTGAGCTCTGTTGGTGTCAGTTGTTCTGCTACTTCTTAGGTGTCCAATAATGGTGGGAAATAAGAGCGAAGGAGATCCACGTTGAACACTGGGTGTAAACCAAGGAAAGGAGGAATGTTGAGATCAAAAGCATTATCCCCCACGGCCTTGGTGATAGTGTAAAACCCATAATGGAGTGGGAAAAACTTTTGATGGGGTCCTGTAAGGTGTTCTTTCTACAAGTGCAACCAAACTTTGTCGCCCACCTGAAACTTATGCGGCACTCGATGTTGATCATGGCGTTGTTTGTACTTGTAATTGGACTTCTGTAGGATAACCTGAACTTGTTGGCGGATGTGCTGGACCCGCTCAATGAACCGGGTGGCTTTGTCAGCTTCATTTGGAGCAGGAGATGAGTCGGTCGAAGTGACCACAAGGGGAAGTGCAACATCTATGGGTCCCAATGGTTTTAATCCCAACCCCACTTGAAAGTGGTTGTGGTCAGTTGAGCTATTCAAGGCTTGGTTGTAGCTATTCTAGACATAGGGAAGGCTCTCATTCCATGTGTGAGGGTGCTTTGAATTATACATGTGAAGGATATTCACAATCATTCAATTTACAACCTCAGTTTGGCCATCTGTCTAGGGGTGGAAGGTCGTGGATTTGGTGAACTTGGTGTCCAGTAGTGACCAGAGGCTTGACCAAAATGTGCTAAGAAATCAACTATCCCGATATGATAAAATGGTTTGTGGGATTCCAAAATGTACCCAGACTCGTTCAAACAAGAGCTTGGTAGTGGCCTCTGCTGTGATTCTCTTCTTGCAGGCAACCAGAATTGCCATCTTAGAAAAGTGATCAATAACCACAAAAACACATCCATTTCCCCGCTTGGTGGATGGGAGGCCCGACATGTAGTCCATTGAGATGGATTCCCATGGCCTGTCATGAGTAGGAAGAGGGGTGTACAGGCCCTGTTTCTTAGTGGTCGGTTTGGAAATAATGCAGGCAGTGCAGGACCTGATATACTTGTTGACCTCCTGTCAAAGTTTCAGCCAGCAGAAATGTTTCTATAGCATCACCACTGTCTTTTCAATGCTGAAGTGTCTTTCCACCCGACTGTAGTGGGCTTCCCAGATCAGCTTCACTCGCTCACTTGATGAAACACAAATATGGCCTAGATGACACAATAACCCATCCTGAAGATGGAAATTATCAACAACTATGTTTGCACCCAACATTTGGTAGGTGGTGGTGAAGTCAGGGTCTATCTCATAGAGTTGGGGCCATCCATATGTCTCATGGCCACAAGAGTCTAGCACCGTGGTGAGTGTCATGACTGGCGGTCTGCTGAGGCAATCAGCGACACAATTGGTGCTTCCTATTTTATACTTGATGTTGAGGTGGAATTGTTGCAAGTATGTGGACCACTTTTGATGGTGGTCATTCTGCAATTTTCCCTATGTCTGCATGAACTGTAGTGGCTTATGATCAGTGTGGATGACTGTCTCCTTCCCAAGAATGTAATGTCTCCATTGGCGGCATGCTTGCACAATGGAGTACATTTATTTGTCGTAAGTAGGGTACTTACAGACAATATCTGACAGTGTCTCACTATGATAGGCCATGGGGTGGCCATGCTAAGTGAGAATGGAACCCACAACATAGTCTGAAGTAGCTATCTCGATCTCAAAAGGATGATGCAGGTTTGGTAGGGAAAGTACTGGGGCTAATCACAAGCGCTGCTTCAAATCATCAAATGCTTGTTGTTGGGACCGGCCCCACACAAATTTTTCCTTACCACCACCCCTGTTTATTTGGCTGAGGTTCCATGCAATATGGGAGAAACCCAACATGAACCTATGGTAGAAATTGGCAAGGCCCAAGAAGCTCTGAAGCTCAGTGAGTGTTGTTGGGGCTGGCCAGTCATGGATGACTTGGATCTTGGTTGGATCCACATGTATGTCACGCTAATCAATGATGTAGCCCAGGTAATGGACCATGTCCATGCCGAAGGAGCATTTTTCCAAGTTGGTGTATAGCTTGTGTTGTCACAGGGTGTGCAGAACCTGTTGAATATGCTGCAAGTGTTCGACCCAAGTCTTGCTGTAAATTAGAATGTCATCCAGATACACCACTACAAAATTATTGGTGAATGGTTGCAGGATATCGTCCATCATCCTCATGAAAGTGGCTGGAGCATTTGTTAGACCAAATGGCATGACCAACCATTCAAAAAGGCCTTCCTTTGACTTGAAGGCAGTCTTCCATACATCTGTCTGTTCTATCGGGACCTGGTGGTAGCCAAACTTTAGATCAATCTTACTGAAGTATTTGGCCCCTATGAGTTGATCAAGAAGGTCATCGATTCAGGGAATTGGGCACCAGTTTCTAACTGTGATTTTATTCAGAGCCTGGTAATCAATACAGAGTCGCCAGGTTCCATCTTTCTTCTGTACCAGCATGATTGGGCTCCCGCAAGGTGATGAGATGGGGAGGATGTGACCCTTTTGGAGAAGTTCTTGGATCTGTCACTTGATCTCCTCATTCTCTAAAAAAGAGCGACGATAGATTGGCCCATTGGGTAGCAATGCGTCGGGGGTCAGATCGATGGGGTGCTTGACCTGGCAGTGAAGAGGTACCCCTATAGGTGAGGAGAAGATATTCGAGTATTCTTCCACGACCTTATCTACTTGCTTCTGTTGTGTGGAGAGGTCGGTCGCAGAGACCCTGGATGTGGATGTGATCTTTCGCTTATTCTGAGAGCGAATCACGAAGAAGATAAAATTCCCCATCTGAGAGATGACCTTCCTGCATTGCTTAGCAGAGACCAAGGAAATAGCACTAGGTGGGACTACCTCAGGTATCCTATACAATTTCATGTTCAAAGTAATAATAACACTACGAGGCCTAGACTTATATACAGCATGACGTTTCCATAAATAAGTTTGGCCCAAAATAACATCACAAATTTTGAGAGGAGAAACATCACACAATACCTCGTCTTTGAAGGGCTTGATGTCATACGACAATCGGAACTATTGGCTGACGCGGAGATTGCTTCCTTGGCAGAGCCATCCAATGGTGTATGCTTGTGGGTGCGGCGTTGTTGGCAGGGCCAGCCGCTTGATGACCTCTACTGAGATGAGGTTCTTCTAGCTACCACTATCAACGATGAAGTGCAGCGGGGTGCCTTTTACCCACATCTATGAATGGAAGAGGCTCTCTCCTTTTTCTGGCTCGTCTAGTTCACCAGGCTAGAGCTTGGTGGTAGCAACGGTGGCACTGGGTTCTATCTCAATGATCCATCTTCCCCTTTCTGGTTCTGGCTCAGAATCATAATCTGCATCTAATTCAGAGGCTTTCAATTCGGCCACCAGCGACTTCTTTGAGCGACAGTCAGCAGTGTTATGCCAAGGGCTCTTATGGAAATCGCACCACTTCCTGGTATCTTTCTTTGTCCTTCTGGTGTCCTTATTTGCTTGCGGCTTGGACTGGTTATATTGATATTGTCCATCTTTGCTCTATCCTTTTTTCAGTGGATTGGGGCCACCCTTTCCTGACTTTTGTTGTGAGGGGTTCCCAGGCCCAAATTGTCGCGTCTTTTGTTTGAGCTTATGCTCGATTTTGACAGCATATCAGTGGGCCGCGCCCAAGGACGAGATGCCCAGAAATTCCATTTCAGTCTGGATGTATCTATGCAGAGCACTGTGATACTTAAGCACTAGATGTCACTCTGAATATTTGATACCCAGCTTAGTGCACAAGGTATGGAAGATATTTTTGAAATCTGGCACTGCTTGGTCTCTTTCTTGCCGCAGTGTGGTCCATTTGGTATACAGGTCATCATAACTTTCGACAGGGTAGTATTGTTCCTTTATAGCATCCCTGAAGGATTCCCATGTGGTCATGATTGAAAATAATGAGGTTTCCTCTATTTCCTTTTTCTCACAGAAATTTTCCCACCAATCTTTGACATGGGGAACGACTCTGAGGAGTGCAAAAGTAATCTTTTCTTTATTCAAAAAGTTATGGACAAAAAAATACCCTTCTAGTAGATTCAACCACTTGTCTACAGCATCTGCATCTATCTGACCTTCAAATATAGGAATATCGAAGTTTATTTGTACCTTGAAGGGGGCGGCGCCTCCGTTCGAAGAAGATGCATCGCATGTTGGTAGTCGCCGAAGGATTTGTGCGAAACTATCCATCATCTTGTTCCTCTGTTGCGTGAGGGATTCCTCAATCAACAGTTTGAAAGGATCTCCTGTCCCGTCATATTTCTTTTCTCCTTCCATGGTAGGTCGCTTGGGCGTGCGAGAGATTCTTTTCTCAAGAGAAACAAGCTCGAGACCCAACTCTTTGTACTCCGACCTCGTTGGGGACATGCATTAAGAGGAAAAGAAGAAGACCGCTCTGATACCACTGATCTGGATTTTATGAGCAGAATGAAATGAATACAAATTATTAATAGGTGCTTAACACAAAATAACAGAGATACAGTAAAACTAGTTTTCTGTTCAATAACGAAATAATCTTAAACTGTAAAATGCAGCGGAAACAAGCTTGCTGGAATGGTGGCAGCTTATCTTTGAGAAGAGATGTGACGGATGCGTGCATTCACAAGAAGAAGGTTACAATGAGGCTTTGAATGCCAAAAACCCTAGACATCCAAAAACCTAACCCTAGGAGATGAAGCGTCAAAAGTCATGTGGGCCCCGTTTGGGTAAGTTAGTACATCAACTTCCCTAGGTCGTAACTTTTGCATACGATCTTCGTTTTAGGTGTGTGATAGCCCGTTGGAAAGGTATCATCAAGGAGATTCATTTTGGGGGATATATTATGACTTAGGCTATCACTGAGGAGATATATCCCGAAAAACCTTCATTTAGGCCCTCAAAATGGCCCCGGAAGTTAAAACTGCTAAAAATAGTAAATTGCCAAAATTGTCAGAAAACTATTTTGAGCCAATTGGAAAAGGTGGGTGGCCACCAATATCCATCTAGATCATCAAATGTAAATCATCTCCCAATTTGCAGGATGTTGTTCGGTTCGGAATTTTTTTTGAAATCGTGGAATTTTTGAGTGCAAGATGTATATAACGAAATAAGAAGCAGCAGATTTTGAAAGCCCCAACCCAACAACCGTGGCCATAAAATTGGCTAAGTATGGAAAGGAACAATGGTTGGTCGGATTCGTCATGTGAGGATATAGATGGAGATGAAGATATGTCAGCCTGCCAACCCTGGAACCCGTGATCATAGAAAGGAGACTAAGTATATAACCAGAAAGTGATAATAGATGGGAAGAAGAAAATGGGAAAAGGGATAAGTATCTCACAGAAGAAAATCTATGGTTCCTTTATTAATGCCAATCTTTTCGAAACCCTGGTGAGTTCTCACTAGTAAAAGCATAAGTTGAAAATCACAAAAGTTCTTTGGTTGTAAGATGTATATGACGGAACAGGGGACATAGGTGTTAGATACCACAAATTTGGGACCCTGTGGCTAGATAATTGGCTAAGTTTTGGCCAAGAGAAATTTTTTATATGTATTCCAATAGTATTCATATTAGTATATATTAATAGATTATTTTTGGTTCAAATGTAAATCATCTTCCAATTTGCAGGATGTTGTTCAGTTCACAAATTTCGTTGAAAACAATAAGCAATAGAAAGAATAATATATATATATATATATAAATGACACAACATTTTTTTATATGCACAGATATTATCAAATAGAAGAAGCTAAAATATATGAAAGATATTGAACAAGAACGTGACGTCAACTCTTGAGTTGCCTTGTTGTAATAGTCATTAATTCATTCTATTTACGGGACCCAGAGAATGAAAGTAGGACAGGTCCTCCAATTTATTTCTTTAAGTATAGGGCAGATGCCACATAAGTATGGCCTATGAAAAATTATTCTTCCATGTAAAATGTAAGGAACGAACAGAGTAGCCTTTATTTAAACCGAAGTACTGGGCAACAGAAATAAAATCTTGTTGTCCATGTTTAACAACACACAAAAAAAAGGTACAAAATAAAATGAAAATCAATACTAGAGATTGGAAAATACCATTAAAAAAAAACGCAAATATGTTATATTCAAATAATATGGGTTACAAAATAAAACTGAGATTATTTTCCACAATGACTATGATTTGGCTTGCCGCCAACCAAAAACAAATATGTACAATACTGAAGCTTGTGGATAGTCTTCTTGACGATCAAATGATTGATTTGTAAAAAACAACGAGTTGAATATCAATCTCGGGTCTTGGACTTCATTGGTTCTGCCAACTAGATCTGTCCCATATTTTTGAATAGCTTGTCTCTTCTAGATATGGCTTGCCTGCATTGGCTTCTTATTCAACATTCCATTCTTTGTTAAGTGTTAATTTCCCTCTGTCATAAAAAACTTGGGGTTTAAGGTTCCTTCCTTGTAATGTTCCTAACCATTGACATCCAAGACAACTTATAAATGTGATTCAGGCCTAATTCAAATTCGAGGGAGTCATTTTATGTGACGTCATCTTTGGGGAAACAAATCTTGTTAGGCAACAAAAACTGAGACAAAAAAGAAAATTCAAGTATGTTGTGACTGCTATTCTCCATATATTCGATCATCTGTTTGGTTGAAAAGCCTACCTGAAGATTTGTATGTTGAACTTCTTCATTTTATTACGGTAAATTGGAAGGGACGTCCAAGCCAGATGCAAAATATTCCTTTGTTGAAGTACATAACTTCTTCCAGTAGCACAGGTCTGGCAAGTGTATCAAATGTTGCAGATCGCATCATAATATATCTTTTGTCGTAGCGTGGAAGACATGGCAGCCCAAAAAAAGGTCTAGAATGTTCGGAAGTGACGCCAAATATTGCTCCATAACTGAATACACTCAGAAGGAAATTATGAAATTGGATACCAACAAACATGAGAAACTGTATGTGCGTTTGAATCAACATTCTAAAATTACATAATGTTTTATTCCAAAGTTGTAACAGAATTGAAAGACAACTAGTTTCTATGTCAATTAGTGTTGAGAGACCTCTGGATGTCATAAAAGACTCGACATACAATCAACTTTCAATCACTACTAATACTAATGTCAAGTGTAAGAAGTCGTGATCCCAGGTTCTAGGTAGTTTCACCTCCAGGAATCCACATAGGTGGTGACCTCAGGCTCTAGATAGCTTTGGCTTCGGACATGGACATTGGCAGTGGAAATGGGAACAGTGCTATTGACTGCAGTGCGACAATGTGGTGAACAAGCAGGGTTGTCATTGTCAAAGCACTTAAACTGCAGGATTGTCAAACCTACAAAGAACATCATCTTTAGTGTTGCTTTCTCACAAAATCTACAATGTTTCTTTGAGTCCATAAATCTTTGGACGTTGGGTGTCCTATGAAATAATGACCTTGACATTAGGTACATGTCAGAAATCTATTATCTAACATTGCAGTGTTAATGCAATTTCCATAGTGGACGACGACTCAATTGCATTGGCACAAACAATATTAATTTTGTGATTAATTAACATCATTGAAGGACGTGAATCCCAAACTATGCCTAAAACCTTTCAAACAATCATCTCTTCAAAAAATACATTGTTCTATATTTTAAAAAATAAGAAATTGTATGGTTTGAACATTTTTTTTTTCAAATGTCGCATCAACTACAACAGAAGAAATGCATTTTCCTTAACCAAAGAAAGGGAAACATCAGGAAGATTGACATTAGGTGGAAACAGATCTGGAAACACACCACTACATTAAGGTCTCTTCTAAAGAATGAAATAAAATGATTACATGAAGGTGGTAGTAAAATGTAATCCTCAGAAAGTGTTGCAAAGTCCATAATCCAGAATTCCTTCCCATTAAATTTTTCCAGTTACATGTCGATGCAGGGATTAGAAATTTTTGATACTGTTGTTCCCTGGTTATATACCCACCTTCAAGTAGGAGGGGAATATTCGTGTAAATAGGCACAACCCATCGACCCAGATGAACTCATATGCGCAGGAGTAGTAAAATAAAAAAATGTGTAGTAGCGATAGACAGTTGATTGTATGTGGATTCTGTAACTACATCCAGAGGACAGTGAACAAAATTTGACAAATAATATGGATTTCTTTCAAGTCTATTACCACACCCACAAGTAGCTCAACAAACCTTGAAATAGAAACTTCTATAATTTTAGTATGTCGTTTTAACCACCCATACAATTTCTCTTACTCGTGACGATCCAAATATATAATTTCCTTTTGAGTACATTCAGGAATGGAGTAATATTTCACATCATTTCTGAATATTATAGACCATTTTTCAAACCACGGTAAGTGCGACTCCTCTGACGGAAGACAAATTCTTGTGTACTCTGCATAATTTGATACACTTGCCAAATCTGTGTTGTTGGAAGAAACTATATACTTCAACGAAGGAGCATTTTGCAGGTGACCTGAAAATACCTTCCAACTCCTAACAAGAAAACAAAGAATATCAACAAACAAATCTCCATACAAGCCTATCAACCAACCAAAGCATCGAATACAGGGAGAACACCAATCAGAAGATACTTGTTTATTTTTTTTCCTGTCTGAGTTTATGTTGGCTAAAGTCACATAAAACCATTCTATCGTCTTTCAATTGGGCCTCAATGGAATCTCTAATTTGTCTTACATGTCCATGACCAGGAACATTAGAACGAAGGCACCCTAAATCCCAACTCTTTGATGTTAGAGAGAAATGGGAATAAGTATTTAAAATCAACGTTGGAGGATGACAGTATAATCTTCCATAGATTTTGGTTTAATTTGTCTTAATGGAAGATGCCCTCGATCTTTTAACTTATTAATGTCAATATTTTCGAATATGTGCATTGAATAGTGACCAATATCACGTAATAACATTCCCATATCCGAGTAGATTCTCAAATATGACAACCTATAACATATGCACAGTATTAAAGAGGGACACGACGTCAAGACCTTTGTGGATGACACGTTCGTGGATGGCAGCGTGGTAGTACAGTATTGCATTGTTACTATGATGATTCCTTTGAAAAACTAAAATAGCCAATATTTTTTTTGCAAATTCAAAATGCCAATCTTTTCGAATATTTGTGTTGAATAGTGACTAATAGCATGTAATAACATTCCAATATCTGAGCAAATTCTCAAATATGACAACCTGTAACATATGCATAGTATTAAAGAGGGAAATGACATCAAGACCTTTGTGGATGACACGCTCATGGATGGCAGCGTGGTAGTACAGTATTGCATTGTTACTATGATGATGCCCTTAAAAAACTAAAATAGCCAATATTTTTTTTGCAAATTCAAAATGCAAGAAATTTTTTTATCAGATCCCATGATATTCGCATGTTTATGCATTTTAATGGGAGATGTACTCAAGATTTCCACTTATTAAATCCAATATTTTCGACCCTGACTGGTCGGTTGTCACTTTTAAAAGCATAATAATTTGTATTGGGAAGGGCGGAAGGGGGAGCGGCAAAATGCTTTTAAACTTTTCTGAACTCGAGAACGCGTGAACCCATGAAAATTTGAAGACTCGACTAAGTATGGAAAGGAGGGTCGGATAGATAGACTCATCATAGGTAGAGGTAGGGTTGTGAGTTCGAGGATTCTGGGGTCAAATTGTAGATCACATAAGTTCTAGGTGCAATATTTATACCCCGAACACGAGTTACCATAGTTCGATAGCACCTATTCGCAAACCCGCGTTCATAAAATTGTCTAAGTATGCAAATGAACGACGGTCGATCAGAATCATGATTTCACTAATAATTCCACACTATTGATTTCCTTCAGATTATAACTTTCTAAGGGATTCTAACTTCATAATAATTTCATAATACTAAGTTCCTCTAGCTTCAACACTCATGGCAACAAAAATTTGCATGTGCCATTGTAAGTCAAACGTGTTTAGAAACTTATTGTGTATGCTCCTAGAAAACCCTATCTCAAGTACCCACTAAAAAAAAAAATTCATCTTCATTGTCTATGGAGGTCATACCCTTGAACTCTCTTACCTAGCCTTTGATTTTTTTCGAATTTATTTAACCTCTGCAGAGAACCTACTAATGTAAGCCTTCGTTGTTTCCATAGCCAAGAATTAAAACCTACTCATCCATTGTTGCTTGCCCAACGTTGGAGGTGTCCCTGGATCTTTTAGGCTTACCTATGAGCATCATGTGGTTGGGTTCCCCTACCCCACTATTTGTCTCTATCCATCTTTCTATTAGAATGCAAAGTCCAAATAAACCTTTGGTGTGATATCGCAATCAACAGACCAAAGTTTCGTGCTCAACTCCAACACACCAAACCTCATTGATCCCCTTGGATTTTGATGAGAATAATGAACTAAAAAATATGCAAATAAAATAATGAACTAACAAATATTAAGTATAACCACATGCACCCATGAATGCTCCACTTTTGTTCATTAAGACCACTATGATACAACCTTGCTCCAACAATACAAACAAGGTCAAAACTCGTCACATGAAAATATGGTGCATATCAATACTTGAGCAGACAAGCATCGCTTTGATGGATAACTGCCTTAGCTTTCTCATGTCCCTTCTCCTCTCCACGCATGAACCTGACATCAATCAACACCATATATATTTCGTACATACACCACCCCCTCAAACCCATCATGCCTCTATGATAGCCCATATGGGGGATAGTGCAGACTGTTTAACATCAATAACACATTCTTCTAAATTTGAACTTGAATTCCCTTTGCTTCTTCACATTTGGATTCACACTATCTAAAAGTGAACTTATTCCTAACAAAAAGGAATAAGGAATAAGTAAAATTGCATTGGAACTTGAAAATGTCTTTGGTTTTATGCAAGAATGATTTACCCAGGGACGCTCCTACATCATTGATGATGGATACGCCAAAGCGAGTTGCCTACATTTAATTCCAAAATATTGATCTGAAATTTCATTGATCAAAATTGAATGCTTCCTGGTCCTTCCAAGGGGTTTAAACATGTCCTAGAAGGGTAATTCAAAAAATACCTTAAAAAATGTAAAATTTTGAAGGCTCTTGTCATTTATGAAGGACAACAAATATCATAAAATATCAAAAGAAGGGTTAGATTTTCAAAAATCCATCAATGTCCTCACTTCCAATGCTTGATTGGTCAGTGAGCCTTGGTTCATCACACAATACTTTCCTTTGGCATCTAAAGACTAAAATAATCTCTATTCTAGTTGGCTCTTATCTATTCCTTGATACAATGTACCCTTCGATAGTAATAAATCCATCTCATAGATTATACCTATATAAATATCCTACCACCATATTGGTGTGTGAACTATTGTATGTGTCACTAAATTAAAATTTTTCCAAAGAAGCTTAAACACCTTGTCTTTGTGAATCCCCATTTGAATTCATGTGTTATGAGCATTATCGATTCTTGCCAATATGTGAATTGACATCCTATTTACTTTACATACTTTGTGTTTTTGAATCCCACACTCACCATAATGCCATTTTCTTTGTTATTTTTGCCTCTAACATTCACCATAATGCCATTTTGTTTTTTTATCTTTGCCTCCACTCTTGGATCTACAAAAAACCAAAACAATTAGTCATAGTTTATGGATGTAAATCGTAATGACATTGGGAGATTATTAATAATATTGATTACAAATGAGTTTTTAATGTCGATTTTGAAGAGAAAACAACACACATTGAGCAACCCATGGAAATCATGTCATCTTTTTTTTTTCGTGTTCACATATTCCATCTCACTAATAGTATCAAACATGTTGATTCACAGTAATTGTTTTATTGCATTCATAATGCTATGTGGTTACCTGTTAAAATTCATGACATGGTTATACCTTTGTATATGATATGATTATTATTTCAACAAATTGGTGAGTCTCTCAACCACTTAGTATGTAATTCATGGCTTCCCCACTAATACAATAGATAATGGGAACAAAACACATAATTAAGAATTGAATGTAAATATCTCAACAATCCACCAATCTTGTACAAGTTTGGTCAAGGTCATCATAAATATAATGCATAGTTTTTCTTTGTTTCACATAAAACTATTTGATGATTATGTTTGGTATTAAAAAATCTATTAAACTTGGTGAAATTTTCTAACTTGTGTGTTTTTGATAAGTTTAGATATGAACTTGCACAAAATGAACCTTGTCAACATCGCAAAACCTAAAATTGGGTTTACAACAGTGAGAATTGTGAGTATGTTTATTCAATGTATAGCATCATCAAATCCTCACTCATTTGTTCTCCAAAATTATCATTCCCCTTTTCGTAATTCCATGCATCTTTATCTATCACACTCTTTCACTTTCTTCTTCTTGTTTCTAGCAACATTGACATCGATGTGATGATACTCTGCAAATATTTTGAGAATGTCCCTTAACTCTCTTCCCCCCTACTGTTCCCAGGCCCAAGTTCAAGGAGATGTATCCTTTGTAGAATTAATGAATGAAATTTTTGAAGTTGGGTGGGATTATTAAGAAATCTAGGGAGAATGTAACATAATTTTTATTATCGTCAAACTTATGCATTATGGATTATGCTCTAACATCTCACTCTTATGCATTAGGGATTATGCTCTAACATCCCACTCTTTCATGAATCTTCACATCGTCTGAGAAATAAAGTGAGCAATCAATATCCTCATTAAAAATAACATACTTGGTAGTCTTGATGAGCAATTTCATTTAATTTTGTGTTTCTATGGATCTTGGGAAGCTCCAAATCATAAACAACATAATCTAAATAATAAGAAATGGATGTAGTCATGCTATATTGTCATGTTCCTAGAGGTCTATAATGCAAGTTGGGTCTCTTCATTTATTTTATAATAATTTGATAGAATCATTACCTTTGGACAAAGAACTCAAGATCTACTACAATTTCTTGTTTTATAGATCCAAAATGAACATGACTCCCATGCTTAAGCAAGATAGGGGTATGCTCAAAATATGAATATAAGATACAATGCTCATGCATCATATGGATACATATATTACATCCTCTCTTATAAGGGTGTTCACAAAAATGTTTGATTATGTGATTGTGTCTAAAGTTTTGTATTGTCATTATTAACACTTTGAAATTCCTCCAAGGTAATGTGGCTCAATGGTTATAATTTTTTATTATTGTTGGTGTATATATAACCCATCAAAAGATTATATTTGAAATTACAAATCATGTTTATTACTACTTGTTGGTGTAATTAATTGTCTAATTAATTCATCCAATACATTCAATTGTCAACCCAGGTGTTGGTGTCTAAAGATGTCCTAAAAACAACCTTAGTTTAACATTAATTTATCAACCCGGATATTCGTCTTTTATCTCAAGAATATCAGCAAAGTCTATGCAGGTAGCCTAAAATCGTGTAGCTACACCAAATCTGAGTTCATTAACAATCAAGTTCCTCAAACGTTCACCAAAGATTCTAAGAACTAAATGAAATTGAAATCTGATTACTAAGATGTTGTGAAAAGGAAAGGAACTAATTAATCTATTGAATTCACTTAACTAGAAAGCAGTAATTGAATCTAACTAAGGACTTGCAAAATTAATTATCAATTATGAATTCTAATTACTGGAAAGGAAATAACAAATTAATCTATCTGCGGAAAGAAACAACAATTATAATCTAATCGAAAGGGACAACTAATGTAACTTTGTCGAAAGGAACAACTATTGTAACTTTAACTGAAAGGAACAACTATTGTAACTTTAACCGAAAGGAACAACAATCGTAAATCTAAGGAAAGGGAACAACGTGGATGAAAATGTGAGGAACTATCAAGCAATAACTTCAGAAATGGAAATCATAACAGCAATCATTAATAACTAATCGAAATTTCTATCTTCTATACACAACCAATCATAAAATCATTAACACACTTATGCATTTATCCTTGGCTATTGTAAAAGAGATCTGAATCATAAAATGGAAATCAAACTTTGAACTGATACAATTACAGAACGAGACAGTAAATCCTTCAGACTGGGCCCTCAGTCTTCAGAAGTACTTCTACGAGAAAATCAGAGCACAGAAATGATAAAAACACTCAAAAATTTCATTGATTCCATGCTTGGTAAAACGCTTACAAAAACTGCTAACGCAGAACAATTATGAATCTAATTACTTGAATGCATTTTTTTCTCTGTTTTTTCTGGATCTATTACCCTCTTATATATTACAATAGTTTGGGTAAATCAAGCTATCGTGAGGATCGAAAGATCCTCGGGATTTCTTTACTATTATAAAATTACAATATAGAAAATGCATTATCTTCAAATTGCTTTGCGCCTAAAAAGTCTTCAACCTTCAATAGCTTGTGCATAGCCAAAATCTCTTTGGTTATCTTTGACATTTATTTATCCAATTCTGTAACAAAATCAAACCATTCCAATCATAAATTAGAATTTGTTTAATAAAAATTTAATAACAACCTTAAGATACATATTAATCATATTATTTCCTATCTATCCCTAACTATCTAAAGAATCAATCAAAATCATATCATGAACTGTGGGAAAAAGGAAGATACTTATACCTTTTTTGTAACCTAACATACCCCCTAGCTTACCTTCTTGCATGTCCTCATGTAAGGTAGAGTCTTTCATGTAAACCAGTTATACTGTAGGGAGGAAAATTTGGTTCACCAGGTCTCCTGAAACCATGGTTTCTTTTGATTTCGTTAAAAGCGGTGTCCTGTCTCTTTTTATTAATTTGAAAATCCTTCTGGTAAACTTCTGGAGGAAACCAGAGAAGAGGGGGGTTATACCTGCATCCCATCCAAGCAGGTCCTTCCTCCTAGAGTAGTCTAGCATATCTTTCTACTTTGAAGGTTGCTGCAAAGATATTTCTATATCCAAAGGGCTCTCTAATTTTAACCTCATCGGAGGATACATCTCATCTTAGCTTGGAAGCAGCAAGAGCTTCTTCCTTGAATTCTGCAAAATATGTGATACCTAAGCGGATGACATGTAAATGGATAGGATCCAATGAGTCCACAACCCCTGCCCTTTTCATGAAGGTCTTGTGTCGCATGATGGCTGGGAAGGATTTTGGAGGCTCTCCTCTAATCCAAATATTTAAACTAGTTTCCCTATTTATGAACATTTTGTGATCCTTAACCCATCTGACCTGGTTCCTAGTAAAGGATAGGAATGCCTGGAATTGTATGTCCCCTATGAAGAGGACAGGGTTGTCTCCTCTAACTTCATCCAAAATGATATTATGGAAATATAATTCACACAGAAGGTATTGTACCTTCTCTTCCTGATCTCTGAAACATGAAATAAATTCTGGAACAGTGGAAAATGAAATGGGTTTACCTGCTCTAATGGCCTTCACTGTCAATAATAGATACCGTTCCAGGAAGAATAAAACATAATTAGTGGCAGGGGCTCTGCAATTGATGGCATCAGAATAGACATCACAGATGTGTTTGATTTGCTCCAAATCTTCTTCCAATTGGGTTTGCACCTTTTTGGTCTTCTCTTGGGCTCTGGTAAGTGAAACATAAGTTTCACCCTCTGTTGCTGTCATATCCTTCAATTCTTTAACAACCCTTTCATATTCAGTCCTAGTTACCATTTCATGTTGGTGTTGGACGAATGCTTGTTGTGCTTGTGTAAGTTCTGCTTTTAGTCTATCGATGATGGCACTTTGTGCTTGAGATTGAGATGCTTGGTGTCATTCCATAGCACTCATCTCTTCCCTAGATTGAATCAATGCTTGTTGGGCTTGTCCCAATTCTTCTTTTGGCTCATGAATGATGGCACCCTGTGCCCGAGATTGGGATGCTTGATATTCATTCATTTCTTCTCTGGAGCGAATTAATGCTTGTTGGGTCTGTGCAAGCTCTGCTTCTAGTCTATTCATGATAGTACTATGTTCCTGAAACTACTATGTTATCGTCAGTAATTCGCCTCTGTTTTGAGTCAGAGTTTGTTGAGACTGCAGTAGTTCTTCCTCCAGTCTCCTAATAGTAGCATTTTGCTCAAAAAGTTGAGTTGTTTCCTCTAAAATTAGAGTGTCTGTCTGTATCTTAGTATCAACCATCTCTTGTGTTTCTACAGGAATTACATATTCATCCTGAACTGTTTCTTCTTCTACCATTAATTTCTCAGGATCTGTCTGTATTCCTACATAAGTTGTACTAGCTGCTTTCTTAGGAAGAGGGTTTCTTCCTTGCATCCTGCCCTTTTTGTTTTTCTTTCTTCTGTGGATCTTGTCTGCTAGTTCCAACTATTTCCTCAATTCCTTGATAATCTCCTTGAGCCTTCCCGCTTTCTACTTTAATATCACAACCCTCTTAGCCTTCTTCTTCAACAATTTGTTTTCTTTCTTTGATTTCCTAATTTGTTTCTGGCTTTTGGATGATTTCTATTTATGAGGGATCTCGAGGTCTTCTTCATTTCATCCAACAGATGGTTGTCCCTCTATTTCTTCCAAGTTCTCTGGTTGTCCAAGAGGGTCTCCTATTTCAAGAATAAATTCCTCCTGTGTTGTGTCGTCTGGAAAAGACATTTCAATGTCAGGAAAGTCTTTAGCTGGTTTTGAAGAGGAGGTTGTTTCTGGTTCTTTTTCCAGATTATGTTCCTCTCTGTAAGTTAAGGTTCCTAAATTCCCCAAAACCTGAGCTATTTCTATCTCATAACTCTTCAAAAAGTGTCTTGTCAGGTGCTCTGTTATAGGTTGGGTGTCTCTCTGATTATCCTTTTGTGTTGTCTGCTCTGTTTTCTCAATTGCTTGAACATTTTCCTGTAAAGGTTGTTCTATGAAATTCTAAAGTTCTTCAGGGTGCTCTGTTGCATCCTGAACTACTTTAGTTGTTTCCTAGATTTGTTTGCTTCTCTTCCTTGTCCTAGGGGGGGATCTAAGAGAAACCATTGTTCTCTTATTTCTTTTTGTTAATGCTTGAGTCTGTGAGGTTTGGGCCTCAGTGATTTGAGCAGGTTCTGCTTCAACTTTGATCTGAGGTGGTGGAATTTCTATTTGGGTGGTGGTCGCTTTCTCTAGTTGTGGAGGTCTATTGGCCTCAATGATTTGAGCAGGTTTTGCTTCAACTTCAATCTACGGTGGTGGAATTTTTGTTTGGGTGGTGGTCGCCTGCTCTAGTTGTGGAGGTCTATTGGCCTCAATCAAATTCTCCCAAGTCAACTGAGTTTGACTCAATGCTTTATCCACTATTAGTTTTACTAATCTATGGTGGCTAATCATAGTAACAGGATCCTTGGACATTTGTGTTCTTAATGCAACTTCATGTAGTATGGTATGCAGGAAGAAAGGTATATCAAGTACTAACCGTTGCTTCAAGGCCACTCGCAATTTGAGATGGAATGGTCGAATTACATCGTATCATCCATCGCAGGTGATGTAGCGCTAAACTATCCCCGCCAATTCCTTCCATGGTTCACTGAGGGTACTCGGATTAAGTCCCTTTCCTTTTTTATCCAATTCTTCCCCCGGTTCTGTGAAAGATTCCATGACTTCCGTCAACTTCGTGTATTTCCCTATCCATTGAATGCCTGTGTTAGGGAGGCCTGTGACTTCTGCTATGATTTCCGGGGTAACTGAGATTTGTATGCCTTGGACCGTAAAGATTTCTCCTTGCAGGTTTTGAAAGAATTCAAGTGTGATGTTTGTGTCATAACCTTGCAAGTGGCTGAAGTACTCGGTCCACCCTAGGTGATGTAGGATTTCTCTCGCCTGTTCTGTAATCTGGAGTAATGTTGGCTCTTTGTGCACACTTCTGCCACCCATATTTCTGTGAGAAAGAAATAACGACTATCGTTCCTGTTTATAAATTTGGTTAGACCAGCTTTGGAGAAGAAAATGCCAGAAATGGAAAATATCAATAATAACGAATGTATAAAGCCGTGGGTTTTGTATTTATTGCAATCATTACAGCTAGTCGAGAAGTGTGTCGAGCATCCCCCTCATTAATGTAGAGGTCGTCCTCGACCGTCAGTGTAGGCGGAAGAAATCAGTGCAGTTATTTTCGGGTGAGAGGTAATGATTGCATCATCGCCGCCAGTAGAGGCTAACCATATCTAATTTTCAAAAAGACACATGCCACCAAAAATCATTTAAATGATAGTCGTTTGATGTGTGGAATTTGTAAAGTTAGTACACCTATGTGCAAAAAAATGATTTATTGAGAAATCAATCAAAAATAAATTAAATCTGTTCATTTTTTTTTTGTTAGTCCACATAGCATAATATTGTTACTTTTCCCAGTGATTGAGTATAATTGATATGATAGCCTCATTATTTGAGTAAAGAAGATCTAGAGACACGCAGAATATTGGTATTTTGAGATAATCTTCCATACCACAGGCAGAGCCACTGCTGCCCACAGGCGTCCATAGCCTTGGCAGGGTTGCCTTTTAACCCTTAGATGAGCCTGTATCCTTAATACACATGTGAATCATTTTTTTTCCGAAAATACCATTATCCTGGTTTGGTATCCAGATGATGATAATGCAACTCACTAGATTGTAACTTAAGTGAACAAGCCAGCTCGTGATGAGACCTCTTGTCCTTTGACAAAAGAAAATGTCAAAGGCCATTTCCCTAGTGTGGTAGCCATAGTGGGAATGTCACTTAGGTTAGTATCCTATGATTGTGGTAGGTTGGCTCGTGATGAGACACCATGTTCTTTATGAAAAATGTTTTTGTTGTGTATCTTTATTTATTTGTATATTTTATTAATATTTGAATTGTCTTTTCCCAAAAAGACCATTATTCTGGTTTGGTGGCTAGATGATGATAATGCCACTCACTAGATTATAACTTAAGTGAACAAGCCATCTCGTGATGAGACCTCTTGTCCTTTGACAAAAGAAAATGTCAAAGGCCATTGCCCTAGTGTGGTAGCCATAATGGGAATGTCACTTAGGTTAGTATCCTATGATCATGGTAGGTTGGCTCGTGATGAGACCCCCCGTTCTTTATGGGAAAATTTTATTATTATTATTATTATTATTATTATTATTATTATTATTATTATTATATATATATATAAAGGGAGGCTCATCTACTCCTTAAGAGTAAGGGATGGTAGAAGGAAGTGTAAAGATGCCAAGTAAAAGTGTGTTGAAGACTCCTTATAATATAGAGGCAGAATATCATTCAGGTATATTTGTATATATAAGGGAAAGAAACAACTTATGGTGGTGATTGATTATGAACAAGGTTTAAGATATTTCAGAGAGATTATTTAAGGTGTGAGGGACCATCCAAAAAATAATGACAGATCGTTGTAATGACAATTAGAAATAGTGCTGGTGAAAATTAATTTATGAAAGCCGCACTTCCGGAGGAATGGCTAGCGTTTGAATGGTAAAGAAGGGAACTGCAATCACATGAAAAGGAATAGTAGTTATTCTATTCAGAAAAGGAACAGCAGGTGTGTAAAAAGGGAACAACAGTTGTTCCGTTCAAAAAAAGGAACAGCAGGTGCGCGAAAAGGGAACAACAGTTGTTCCGTTCAAAAAAAAGGAACAGCATGCGCGTGAGAAGGAACAGCAGTTGTTTTGTTTCAAAAAGGAAATGACAGGCACGTGAGAAAGGGAACAACAGTTGTTCCATTCAAAAAGAAAGGAACAACAGTTGCACGAGAAGGAACAACAGTTGTTCCGTTCAAAAAAAGGAACAACAGTTGCGCAAAAAGGAGCAATAGTTGTTCCGTTTCAAAAAGGAAATGATAGGCGCACGAGAAAGGGAACAACAGTTGTTCCATTCAAAAGGAAAGGAATATTAGGCGCACAAGAAAGGAACAA
This sequence comes from Picea engelmannii, assembly GCA_009831015.1. Taxonomy (NCBI): domain Eukaryota; kingdom Viridiplantae; phylum Streptophyta; class Pinopsida; order Pinales; family Pinaceae; genus Picea; species Picea engelmannii. The sequence goes on along the minus strand of ML783326.1, from coordinate 102,049 downwards.
CATCGTCATGAACATGTAAAAGACAAAGTCTGTATAATAAAGAAAAATGGGAGTATGGAACATAAGATGGTGCTAATTGTAGTTATCTGTCCTGATTCTTGTTTCCTAGATGACTTTTTATAAAAACAAACAAAAAAAAAACTAACCACTCAGTTGGAAAACTATGTACAGTATGTACAATATAAACATAATGCATCATTTATGGATTTGGGGTGGCTGGGTTACCTTCCCAGCCAGCCAAAATCTACACCGTAGGGTCTTTACTTACTTATTGATAGAAAGAATCTTTTGAAGGTGGTTGATGGTAAAGTTGCAGCCGGTGTCCATTAACCAGGAAGGGTGATCCAGACCCATCGATGGTGCTCAAAGTAAATGTTCCATTATCATGGACTTCATTAATTTCATACGGCCCTAGCCATCGTGTCTGTAATCTCCCAGGAAAGTCCTGAAATCTGGAATCATAGAGGAGCACCTAATTGCCTTTCTTGAATGGTTTCTTCTTGATATGCTTATCGTTCCAGGTTGCTCTCTATCGTTGGATAACAGTTGTGCACTCCACAGCAGACAAATATGCTTCATCCAATTCATTGAGTTGTTGAAGGTGTCGTTTATGTGCTTCTGTAAGATTTAGTTCAATTTCCTGGGCCATTCTTAGGGTCTTGATCTCGAATTCTATTGGGAAGATGGGCTCTTTACCATAGACTAGATGGTAAGGAGAGTAGCCAATGGTGTTACGCCAGGTTGTATGATAATCCCATAAGGCATTTGGGAGCTCAGTAGCCCAATTTTGTCGGTTTGTTGAGACACACTTTGTCATAATTGCCTCTAGGACCTTATTGGTGCTTTCTACTTGCCCCTTTGCTTGTGGGTGGTATGGAGAGGTAACTCTATGCTTGATGTGATATCTGTCCAGGGTGGCGGTGATTCTATGGCCTGTAAATTGTGACCCTCCATCAGTAATTATTTCTCTGGGTAGTCCATACCGTACAAACAATTTGAAAAGGAATTTGATGACTACTTCTTCTGTTGCATTTGGTAAAGCTTCCGCCTCTACCCATTTGGTCATGTAGTCCATTGCAACGAGAATATAGGCATTTTTATTTGACTTTGGATTAAAGGGGATGACGAAGTCCAGTTCCCATCTTTCAAATGGTTCTGTGACTAGTTGTGTTTTCAAGGGTATTTCATCAGCCTGACCTGGTTTCCCCATCCGCTGACAGTTGTCGCATGTCTGGACATATTTCTTGGCATCTCTGAATATTGAGGGCAAATAATAGCCCATCTGTAATATTTTTTGTCCAGTCCTGCGGTCTGCAAAATGCCCCCCACAGGGCTTGTCATGTCTTGCTTTCAGTATGTCATAGATTCCGTCCTCTCATACACATCGTCGGATCTGGAGATCAGCTCCTGTGTGGAAAACATATCCACTGATCCAAGTGAATCGTGCGCTACGTTGGACAATCAGTCGTCTTTCCTTTGATGATAAATGTGTTGGTAATCTTCCCACTGCTAGATAGTTTGCTACATCAGCGTACCAAGGTGGTTTTGTATCGACAGCAAATAGATGCTCATCCGGGAATTGATCCTCAGTTGTTAATGAGTCATTTGTTTTTGGGAATCAAGATAGGAAGTCTGCGACAAGATTTTCTCTCCCAGGTTGATTTTTGATGGTGATATCAAATTCCTGCAATAATAAAAACCATTGAGTGACCCGTCCATTAGTAATTGGTTTATTAGCTAGATATCTAATGGCAGAATGATCAGTATACAAGATAACTAGATAGCCTGTTATATAATGACAAAATTTATTGATGGCATGTATAACAACTAAGAACTCTTTCTCTGTTACTGTATAATTAAGTTCAGCTAGAGTTAGATTCTTGCTAATGAAATAAATGGTGTAGGGTTTCTTTTCTTCTTCCTATCCCAGAACAGCGCCTATGCCAATGTCTGAGGCGTTGGTGGAAATTTGAAATGGTATTTTCCAATTAGGTCCCCTCAACACTTCTGTTGTTGATATCAGTTTCTTGAGTCCTTCAAAAGCCACATCGCATTTGTCAGACCATTGACATTCTACATTACCTGTCAAAGCATGTAAAGATGTAGCGGTTTTTGAAAAATTTGGCATAAATCTGCGATAGTATCCTGAAGCACCAAGGAAACTGCATACCTCGGTTTGTGTGTGTGGAGTAGGTAGATTAAGAATTACCTCAATTTTTGTTGGGTCTACTCTAATTCCATCTGCATAAATGTGATGCCCTAATACCACACCTTCTGTCATCATCATGTGACATTTTTCGTGGATTAAACATAACCTGGTAGCGATGCACCGTTCCAATACCTTCTCCAGATTATTCAAGGCTTGGTAGAAGTCGTCGTCGTACGGGGTGAAATCATCCATGTAGAATTCGAGCCCTTCGCTAATCAGATCACTGAATATGCTCAAAATGGCCCTTTGGAATGTAGTTGGAGTGTTACAAAGTCCGAAGGACAATACTTTATAGGAAAAGGTACCCCAGGGACATGTGAATGTCATTTTATCCTAATCTTCTGGGGTAATCTGGATCTGATTGTAGCCACTGAAACCGTCTAGGAAAGAGAAGAATTTCTTCCCTGCCAAGGTATCCAGGACCTGATCGATGAAAGGTAATGGAAAATGATCTTTTTGAGTAGCTTTGTTTAGCTCCCTGTAATCAACACAGATTCGCCACTTCATGTTTTTCTTTGGGATGATGACTAATGGGGAAACCCATCAACTATCTAAGATAGGGTATATAAAATCTACGTCCAACATCTTTTGTAGATCTTCTTTAACAATATCTCTGAGGTGGGGGTTCAGTCTTCTTTGCGGTTGTCAGATAGGTCGGATGTCTTTCTCAATATAAATGTGGTGTGTGCAGAGTTGTGGATCAATACCTTTCATATCAGAATACTCCCAGGCAAAAGCTTGCTAGTATTTAGAGAGAATTTGGATTAGCTTTTGTTGTTGTTGCTCTTCTAGGTTGGCATTAATGTTCAAAGACTTCCCTAGTGCGATCTCAATGGATTTGTTGTTGTGAACAGTGGTAGTCGGAATTTGTTGTTCCATTAAATCTTCCAGCGGGTCTCCCTGTGCTTCACAGTCTAGAACAGCTTGGAGCATATGGCATGTTGGGTTACTTATAGCAGTTGGGTTGTTAATAAAACCACTGATTACATCATCCTCTAGTTGATTCTTATGCTTGAGGGCTTCTTCCATCGTTAGTGGGGCATGCAGATCCTTCTCAGGATATCATGGTGGTGCAATTGCGGGTGTACAATCGTTGGACTAGGTTTGGCTGGAAGATATAAGATGAGATTCCTTGTAGCCCCTCCTCTAGCAATTGTCATTATACCCGATCAGTAGCCTATGTACACATCAGCTGTTGTGAGCCATGGTCTACCCAATATCAATGGATGCCCTTCAAGTCCACTTTTTGGGTTGATGATGAGAAAATCTGTGGGATATTCCCAAGAATCAACTGAAATGGCTATATCATGTAGTGTGCCGAGTGGTTTGACCACTAATTGATAGGCCAATTGCAACATAATCGGGGTTGGGTCGAAAGAGTGAAGACCCAGGGCATTGCAGGTTTCCATAGTTAGAATATTGATGGCCGCCCCCAAATCAACTAGGGTATTTGGAAAGGAATAGCCCTGAATCTGCACTGTTACTATGGGGTTCCCCGGATCTGCATATTTAACTGGTGTTTCTCTACCCAAAATTAGATTAGATAAGGCTCCCACTACATGAACTGTTGATGATGAATTTTTTATTTTTCTGATGGCTTCCTCCCACATAGCTCCTTGATTGTCTTTGCATAGATCGATATGTCTTGCAGGGATTGCAAGAGTGGAATTTTGATGTATAAATTCCTAAGTTCCCCTACAATGTCGAAGTCAGGATATACAGTGGGTTTCGCTATCATCAGTCTTTCAGGGAATGGAGGGGAGGGAATTGCATCCTTATCAGAGTCTTGTGATTCGACTGTGTTCCTCCCTTGCCTAATTTCTTATGTTATTACCACAGTCGAGGGTGTTACTGCTGGTTATTTTTCATTCCCTTGTTCTTGGGGAACGTCATTTTGTTCGGGAGAGATGATGCACCTCAATCTTAACCGAATTTCATTACACCCTACTGAATTGATTTCCCCTTCTCCACTTTCCATAATTTGGATGAGATGAGCTGGTCTGTTATTGGGATTCGGGTGGGTTTGGGCAGGTAATTGAGGGCGCAATTGTGATTGGGGCAATGGGAGTGGAGTTTGTAATGGAGGTTGGGTTTGAGAGGTCATCCCCATAGGTTGGTTATTCTTCCCCATGGGGCGCTGCCAGTTCTGGTTCCAATTTGGGTTTTGGGCAGTCAAGTTAGGCCATTGTGGAGGGTAGGTATTATTTGAATTTTGTCAAGATGAGGTGGTGTATTGTAAATTTGGCCAATTGGAATTTGTAGTTGGTTGATTTTGTCAGTTGGGGTTTGTGGCAGATTGGTTTGGCCAGGTAGGAATTGCACATGGGTACTGCTAGGGCTGCCATTTCTAATTAGTAAATGGTTGACCCCGCCATGTTCTGCCAAAATTCTGTTGTTGATTATACTGTCCAGGATTCTGTTGTTGATTGTACTATCCAGGAAAGAAAGAGGAAGGGTCCTGAAATGTATTTTGAGGTCGGGACTGCCACTGACGGCGCTGAGCCATCAGATATAATGGTTTTGTTTCCTCTTCTGCTTCTTTGAATACAACTTTCAATCCAGGGAGTGATGGGAATTCCTCTGTGTCGTGATCCTTGGCGCAAATAGCACAAACCCAAACTATATCCAAGGGGCATTCCCTTGGACCATGTTTCTTTCTGCACCTGTGGAAAAATATAGCCAAGGTCTGCTCTGCCTCTACCTTTTTTTGTTTGGCCTGCAATACATCCAATTGTGTAGTCAGAGTGCTCAAAATATCTGTTTTAAAGTTTTCTAGGAGATTACCGACTTCATCTCGCGTAACACCCCCACTGGAGATATTGTTATTTCTTGTGAGGGACATCCACATTCCTGATCTGGTCCGTGTACTTCCTCGTGAGCACCTGATACACAATAGAACAATATCTTCATAAGTTTCCTGATAAATGTCACCTTTCCCCATTAAATTCAATGCTTCTACCCATTCATCTCTCATGCCTTTGATCAGAGTTACTTTGAGTACTTCACCTGGTAATGTACCATAGGGTGATATTTGCAAATTATACTGAAATCTTTCAACATATTCTTCTAATGATTCATTTTCTTTCACAATCATTTGAAAGATTTCATCTTTTAGGTCTCTGGTTATGCAATAATCCTAATCTTTTAACAAGAAGGTTTGTTTCATCTGGTCCCATGAATTGATGGTTCCACCTCCCAATTCCATGAACCATCGTAGGGCTGCTCCCTTCAAGGTAGAGGGGAATAGTTTTAATTTTGGAGGTTCAGAGGTGTAGTCATACCCTCTACATAGGACATCAAATTCAAATAGGAATGCATCTGGGTCTTCTGAAATCAGTCCATGGAAGGTTGGAAGGTTTTGTAAGGGGATTTCTTTCATGGGGGCATTGGCAATTGGATCAACTATTGGATACTCCAGCATGGAGGTCTAGGGTTGTTGTTGATTTGCTTTCGCCATTTGCTCGAAAATGTGCCAAAAATTTTCAAGAGGTTCTTGATCCAGGTATTCTATTTGAAATTGATGATTATTTGGTCTTCTAAGGAATTTGACTACACTCCCTTTATCTGGGATTTCGGATATGCCTTCTTCTTTCGCAGGGGACTCAGGATTAGGTGGTGGTGGTGGTGGGTATGCCTTGGCAACCTTGCTAGTTTCTCCTATTCCCTCCTCCAGATTATTAGAGATTCCCTCTTCTAAGGGGTTGACCGGTGGGGGATTTGTATTATGAAAGCTCTGCTCAGTCCCTTCAGTGTCCCTTCAGTTTTTCTATGAATATCAGCGTGGGCCGTAGTTGGTGAAACTACTGCCTGAGGGATTCGGGTGGATCCTTTCCTAGGTCCAACCGAAGCTTGAGATTCACCCTTTTTTATGATTTCGTCTATGAAAGTGCTTCTTCCAGGGATCACCGAACCCTGGGTTTTGGTAATTTTTGGTGGGGGTTTTGGTTTTTCAAGATCTTTTTTTCTAGTCATACACACTTCACACAACAACAAAAGAAATTTCAACAAAAGAAAGAACCTACGAAGGCTCTTAAGTGTCAACTGGAGGTAAGCATTGGCATAAGCATTTTACTTATTACCTACATAGGTTCTTACCTTCTGTCTTCAATAACTGGTCCTCCAGAGACACAACTTATGCTACCTTTGACATTCTCCCCAGCAATGGCGCCAAAATGTTGGTGTCTAAAGATGTCCTAAAAACAACCTTAGTTTAACATTAATTTATCAAGCCGGAGATTCATCTTTTATCTCAAGAATATTAGCAAAGTCTATGCAGGTAGCCTAAATTCGTGTAGCTACACCAAATCTGAGTTCATCAACAATCAAGTTCCTCAAACATTCACCAAAGATTCTAAGAACTAAATGAAATTGAAATCTGATTACTAAGATGTCGTGAAAAGGAAAGGAACTAATTAATCTATTGAATTCACTTAACTAGAAAGAAGTAATTGAATCTAACTAAGGACTTGGAAAATTAACTATCAATTATGAATTCTGATTACTGGAAAGGAAATGACAAATTACTCTATCTGCAGAAAGAAACAACAATTATAATCTAAGCGGAAGGGACAGCTAATGTAACTTTTCCAAAAGGAACAACTATTGTAACTTTAACTGAAAGGAACAACTATTGTAACTTTAAACGAAAGGAACAGCAATCGTAAATCTAAGGAAAGGGAACAACGCAGATGAAAATGTGAGAAACTGTCAAGCAATAACTTCAGAAATGGAAATCATAAAAGCAATCATTAATAACTAATCGAAATGTTTGTCTTATATATGCAACCAATCATAAAATTATTAACACACTTATGCATTTATCCTTGGCTATTGTAAAAGAGATTTGAATCATAAAATGGAAATCAAACTTTGAACTGATACAATTACATAACGAGACAGTAACTCCTTCAGACTAGGCCCTTGGTCTTCAGAAGTACTGCTACGAGAAACTCAGAGCACAGAAATGATAAAAACACTCAACTTTCATTGATTCCATGGCTGGTAAAACATTTACAAAAACTGCTTGCGTAGAACAATTCTGAATCTAATTACTTGAATGAGTTTTGTTCTCTTTTTTTCTGGATCTATTACCCTCTTATATATTACAATAGTTTGGGTAAATCAATCTATCCTGAGGATCGAAATATCCTCAGGATTGCTTTACTATTATAAAATTACAATATAGAAAATGCATTATCTTCAAATTGCTTTGCGCCTAAAAAGTCTTCAACCTTCAATAGCTTGTGCATAGCCAAAATCTATTCAGTTATCTTTGACAGTTATTTATCCAATTATGTAACAAAATCAAACCATTCCAATCGTAAATTAGAATATGTTTAATAAAACTTTAATAACAACCCTAAGAGATGTATTAATCATATTATTTCCTATCTATCCCTAACTATCTAAATAATCAATCAAAATCATATCATGAACTGTGGGAAAAAGGAAGATATTTATATCTTTTTCGTAACCCAACACCAGGGTAAGTCTTTTTATTACAAGGTTATTGTGCAATGTTTATGCGGACAAAGAATTCTCTCAACACTTTCTGACAAATTAAATACACTAATCACACATCTTCTGCAAAACTAATGTAAACAAACCAAATCCTTATATCAAGTTAAGCTACAACCAAGTAATATGCTCAAAGAAAATTCAATCAACCTTCTTTAAAAACAATTGCTAATCACTTCACTACTCATGTAATCATAAACGCGCTACAGAAAATCAAGAACACATATGACAAATATCTTTCTTTTGTAAAGGAAACACACTCGTTGCAGTTAATCAGAACACACTCTACAAAGTTGAAATTGAAACCATTGCAACAATTAACTGAAATCTCATGCATACATAATTGGAATAAATCATTTGTTGAAATCGAATTGAGAACACAGTCATACAATTCATACAAAATCGAAATGAACACTCGCTAAAATAAAACAGAACACTTGTTGGAATGAATTAAAGCATGCCTTTGCAAACAGAAATTAACTATTGTTGAACAAAACACAAATGCACTCGTACTTAAATGAAATGAACACACCAGTAACAAACCAACTGTGACAGCTATAACTGGAATAATTCATTCACATCAATTATCTTCACCAGGAATTGAAGGAACAGAATAACAAGATGATATAGTTATGCTAATATAAATAATAATACACGAATAGAAACCCTTCTAAAGAGGAGGACCCTTCCTCCTTAGCAAGGGTAAAATACTATAGAAACTACAACTTTAAGCACTCATAAATTAATGCCACAACTTGCCAGATATTTATTATTCAATCAAGAGGTGCATATACAATTGTTGTTACACATTAATTCCGTCGACTATCCTCTATTCTCCAAAAACGAGCCTAACCTCGAGAAGCAATGCTTTCTCCTTTTAAACTTTTCCTTTCCTCTTCTAATCTTGGAAATATTACAATTATGAACTGACTTGAGAATCTTTTGATTCTAAAGTTGTTCGATGTCATCTTAATTAAGGATATACAAAGGATGCAAAATATTCTATTAATTAATTACAACTTATATAAATGATTTTTATATAAATAGTTGGCCAAACTGTCTTCTTATCTAGAAGAAAATTTTGTGTTCAAAACATACAATAGTTGTGACTTTAAGGCAAGCCACATCATCAGATACATCAACCTTAACATATGGATCCATGGATCAATGGGCTATTCATCATCATGCAGTGATCCTTTGGCGGTAACAACATTCCATAATCATGGCATCTTGGAGTAGCAACACCTCAGAGTCGTAGTTCCTTGGAGTAGCGGCGCCTTGGAGTAGCAGCACCTTGGAGTAGCATCACCTTGGAGTAGAATCACCTCAGAGTAATAAAATCTGATCATTCTGGAAGGTTCTTTAACAATTAATCAGTAGCTACCCAACAAAGACATCATCCTTCCATAAATGTAGGAAAATCTTAAAGAATCAATGCATCAAATGGATTAACATACCAGTGGAAAAAAGGCAATTCTTGGACCATGGTAATTATGGGAAAGGTGCGAATAGAAAGAAAAAATGTATAAGTAACAAAATGAAGGCAAAAATGTGGAATTCCCATGACTCAACATCTCCCCCAAACTGAAGAAACTGCATGTCCTCATGCATCCCATCAGTCTGAGTCCTCAACCTCCTCCTATGTATGCAGTGTAGTAAGGTTGTATGCCCTAGCAGTATCCTCCCTAACTCCTATGTACCCATTACTCATCAACACGTCCATCCAATAATCTTTCACATTCTGAACATGATATTGTGTCTATATTGTCTTGTAGGGAGCCAAATAAGAGGGAATATGTACCTGAGGTCGAGCCACCTGGATCCACACTTTGTCATGCACTCCATATACTTATTCACTCTTTGTAAGCCGTGGCTAAAGTTTGGGTACCTATATGGATCTCTTCTTCTCAATATCTCATCAAATATTCCCCATCTCAGTCGACTTCCATCCAAGGCATCCTTCAGTTGCATGTTAATACATTTGGGGTAGATATCCAGAATAAGTAGCCAAATCTCAATCATAGTAGTATCTCATTCATCTGAACTCATAAAATGATTATGCCCTTTTGATTATGTTGGCAGCGGGGGTAGCTTCCCCCTCGACCCACAACAACTTCTCAGCCTGAGTTGTCCATATAGCCTCATGGGATGCCTTCCATTTTTCTTGGTTGCTAACAAATGAAGTGAAGGCCCTCAACTGAACATATCCAACAAAATGGGATAAGTTGAATCTCCTTTCCCCAAACAGAACATATTCATGTAAGTAAATCTCACAGAGCAGGTGTTGGTCTGCAAGACTTCTTTGGGAGAAGGTCTTTAGGAAGGAAATGGTGGTACCAAAACTACAAGTCTTGTTTTCTTTTATGGTCATTAATTGAAACAATAGAAATTTCTCCTACAGAAACACTAGATATGTAGGAGATGCACTTCTACAACTTACCAGTTCTTGTGCCAGGTTGTAGACTTTCATTTTTGTGTCTTCCAGAGTTTTGACTTGATCTTCCAGGGTTTTGACTTGATATTCTAATTCTTTAAACCTCTTCCACATTCCCTTCATCTTCTCTTTTCTCTGCTCCTAGAATGCTAATTCCTCTTGCTGGCATGTTTTACAGTCAGTGTATGCTTGTCATTGATGGAAAGAACAGTAGCAACGATGGCATGTGTACAGGCAAGTACAGCAACAATGATGACCTGAGTACAGGTATAATGTGCCAAGAGGGCACCAGAAGTATTTTGGTAAGACACAACAGAACAAGATCGATACGATCATCGAGTGATAGTGCAGAGGATTGTTGGCATGTTTAACAGGAAAAGTATTATTGTCATTGATGGCAATAACAGAGTATGCATCGATGGAAAAATAGGAACAAAGTAAGCTCAGGAGGAATTAGTGAAGAGTCGAACGCAGTGCAAAGGTGTGCTTGTTCATTTGATGGCAAACAAGTAGGAAAGGAAGACCAGCAGCGCAATGTTGATCGAATGGCAAGATCGAAGTGTTGGTCAAACTCCATTTCGGAGTTTCGGCTACTGGGATTTCGGATACCGGGAGATGGAGATGTCAAGGACTCTCACTACAGGAGTCCCGAAGTCGTGAAGTGTGAAACACCAATGTGATGTTAATTTGACTCCATTTCGGAGTTCCAGATACTGGGAGTTGAAGTGTCAAAACACTTCACCATAGGAGTACCGAAATGCCGAAGTGTTGAAACGTAAAATTGCGAAATGCAGTTTTTGAATAAGGCTATGGTCACAGCCATTGGTCACATCGGTGAGAGATAGAGGAAAGAGCTAGAGAAACCAAGCTCCATTTTGGGGATCGCGACATGGAGTGTCGAGACACTTGCTCACATGAATGTCGAATTGTCGAATGTCGAAATGCCGAAACGGCGAAATGAACGTAAGATTCAATGAAGTCAATTCAACGGTGCAGATGAATTTGAATAAAATTGGAGGGCCATTGTTGCACTTCACAGTGTAACTGCTAGAAACAAATGATGGTTTCTCCCAGAGGATGAGCTCGTATATGACAAAGAAGACGAAGAGTCTCAACTGCCAGAGAAGCTGAGGAATCTCAAAATAACACCCAGTGATGATGGATGCGTGAGAAAAGAGGCGAGAGAAGTTGAAGAGTTGCTATGATGATCAGGCAGAGCACTCAAGATGGAGGTAGCATGCAGAAGCATGGCGAGATAGCATGCACAAGGAGGACAGAGACTATAAGTATGCAGAACAAAGAAGAGATGAGTGTTGTTGTCATTATGAGGGATTGAGGTGTGAAGAAGGAGGAGAGCTCAGCAGCAGAAATGTACAGAAGGGGAATGGTGCATTGAAGAGACATGGCACAGAGAGCATAAAAGGAAAAAGAACAGAAAGCACAAGGAGTGTGCAGAAGACATTGATGCAGACAGAGCAGCGCAGTGTAGCAGAACAATGATGAGACCAGTAAGCCATTGAAGAACTTTATATCATTGTAATAAGTCATAATAGCAAAGATTTATATTTCAGGGTGGTAGGGAGGACTGTTGTCCTCAAAGGTTCAAGTGGGTGCTTGAACAAAGGGAGTTGTAGCTTCCATCTGGTTGTAGCCAGAGAAACAAGGGTGGCAGGGTGGTGCAAGGGAGAACTGTTGTTCTCTGTTATACAGGTTGGTGCTTCCATCCAGTTGGTGCTGGAACACTTAGGGAGTTGGTTCTTCCTTCTAGTTGGTGCTAGAGAAACTAGAGAGTTGGTGCTCTCAGCAAGTAGCAGTTTTCAAAACAAAGGTTGCAGCCTCATTATGAGTTGGTGCTCATATGTATGATAATGTAAAGAATGTAAAGATTACTTATCATATAAAGAAGAAGATGTTTTTACCCTTTATGGGTTTCCTCAGGAAATATCTGTCTCTGTGTATCTCATATGTGTGACTGATGTTGAATGTTCTATTGCTTACTTCCCTACATTATTGTGATTGTCATTAAATGCCATTGTAAAGGGTTTAAAATAAGCATAATTGTTTAAGCACGGTAACAACTGATTTACCCCCCCTCTCATTTGTCCAACAATTGGTATCAAAGTCGTCCCCTTTTGTCTAAGGGTAGATCCTAGAGCTTAAACATGTCAAGCCATGAAGTAAATTCAACTAATAAGGCCCCTCTGTTCAATGGAACAAACTTTGCCTTCTGGAAAGTCAGAATGAGAACCTACATAATGGATTTAAGTGCAAATGTCTGGGATGTGGTAGACACTAGTTATGTAAAGCCAGCTGTACTAGCTAATAAGGATGACAAGCTAGAATTTAGCTTCAACGCTAAGGCTATGAATTTTAGCTTGAGTGGGATTGCAAAAGAAGAATTCGTAAAAGTTATGAAAATAGGAACTGCCAAAGAAATGTGGGACAAACTCATTAGCAGTTATGAAGGTAATGAAAAGGTAAAGGACGCCAAGCTTCAAACCTACAGAATACAGTTTGAACAGTTGAAGATGAAGGAAGATGAAACTGTTGGAAAATACTTT
>ML783326.1:53895-89267 GCA_009831015.1 Picea engelmannii | reverse complement strand
CAAACCTACAGAATACAGTTTGAACAGTTGAAGATGAAGGAAGATGAAACTGTTGGAAAATACTTTCTGAGAGTAGAAGAAATGGTAAATGCAATGAAAGCACTTGGTGAAAAAATTGAGGAACCTTCTTTAGTTCAGAAAATCTTGAGATATCTCCCAGATAGGTTCAACCCGAAGGTCTCTGCTATAGAAGAAATTAATGATCTAAAAACCTTGGAGTTTGATCAACTTCTAGGAACATTGACTGCATATGAAATGAGAATAGTTAAAGATAAACCCACCTCCAAAGAAGCTTCATTTAAAGCAGACAAGAATGAGGATTCTGAGCCCGATGAAATTGAAGAAAAAATTGTGAAGAGACTAAAGAAGGGATCAGGAAAATACAAAGGTAAAGTGCCTTTCAAATGTTTCAACTATGGTAAGATAGGTCATTTTGCAAATAAATGTCCACACAAGAAACATGATCAGAACTCTGAAGGTGAAGAGAACTACAAATCCAAAAGATGTGATAAAAAGAAAAGTTAATGTGTAAACAATAATAACTCCTCAGAAGACACCGATAGTGACTCTTCCTGTGAAGATAAGGTAAATGACTTCATGCTTATGGCCAAAGAGGATTATGATAATAAAATCACATGCAGTGATGATAATGATGAAGAAGTTGTGGTTGATTTGGAAGGAGAACTAATCAGTGCACTGGAAGAGATTGACAGACTCGGAATTAAGAACAGAAAGCAAAAACAATTGTTGATACAGTTCGAGAAAGACAGTAAACAGCCTGATGAAGAGTTTTCCCTGCTAAAAGTGGAATTAGAAGAGGCAAAGAAAATAGAGGACATTCTGAAACAACAGTTATCAGAAAAGAAGGCAAGATCTGAAGCCTTGGAAGAAGAAGTAGTGAAAACAAGGAAAGAGTTGGAGAAGTTTCAAGCCTTGTATCATTAGAATCTGTCAAGTATCAAAGCCTCAGAAGGATTAGCCACCATTCTGAATCAGCAAAGGAATCCAAAGTTGAAAATCAGTTTGGGTTATGAACAGGGATCAAGTAGTGGTCAGCCAAGAAACAAAGGATCCATCAAGTTTGTCAAATCTACAACCAATGACAACAACAAACCTGCAGAATCAAAGGAAGACAATCAACCACCCAGGACGAGTAAAGAAAAAGGTGCCAGAACTGAATCTGTAGAACAAAGAAATAATGCAGTCCCTACTCAAAGTCATCATCAACATGAAAGAAATCAATTTTCTCAAAGAAGACAGCCATTTTCCAGGTACAAATAATTTTTCTATGGATATTGTTTCTACTGTTATAATTTTGGTCACAAAGCTGCAAATTGTTCCTTAAGTCTTAGACATGAGAAATTAAGATTTCAAAGGAATAAATATTTGCCACAACAAAGAATGATACAGCCAAGTAACAAACCATCACAGATTGCAAATTTCCAAACTAAGTCTAGAGACATGCAACTGAGGAGGTCAAGAAATAATAAACAATCAAGGAGTAGACAACGCTGCAACAATAACTTTGACCTATTGAACAATGAGATTGAATGCTATAATTGTCACAACTTTGGCCACAACGTTGCAAACTACCATCTGAAGAATTAAAAAGAAGATCCAAGGATAAAGTTCTTAGATAGAATGGCCAGCACATGGAAAGGGAAAGATAATGAAAAATGTGGTCAAACACCCTCAACTCAAAAACAAAAGGCCTCTGGGAATATGGACAGTGAATGTTCCAAGAACATGACTGGAGACAAGGATAAGCTATTGTCCATAAGTAAAAGAAAAACAGGAAATGTGATCCTTGAAAATGATGAACCAAGTAAAATCAAGGAAAGAGGGATGGTGATTTTGGGTAATGACAAAGGAGATACCCAGTACGATCTGCATATGGATGATCTGAAAAATAATTTGCTCAATACAAGTCAAAAATGTGACAGAGGCAGTGAAGAGGTGCTCACATCCATAGAGCGTAAGGTAAATGTAAACTCAAGACAAGTGGTGAATAAAGGCATAAGGACAATTAATGATGTTAATATTGAATCCTCCCCTGCAAGTAAAGAAGAAGATTCAGATACAATAAAAGCATGTTCAGTTAGCATTTACCCCATGGATGAAGTAGGAGAAGAACCATGTCATAAGCTGGAAGCATAAGTCTTGAAGGTTGAGAAGGCAAACACCCAAAGCAAGCTCTTAAACAACTCCATGACCCTGGATAAGATCTTGGATAGTCAGAGATCACCAAATGAAAAATCAGGCATTGGATACAACAAGGAAGAAATCAATACTCCTAAGAAACCTGATACAGGTCCTTCATTTGTGAGAAAGAAAAGAAGGAATGAGAGTGGGTGTAGCAGTTTTTTCTTGTGATTGAATATGGTCATAAAAGCCTTGGATTGTATGCATCATGGAAGAAAAATGAAAATTGCAGTGATAGAGATCGATGAGAATCAATGGAGAGATCCAAGGGTTGTTTGAAAAGTATGAGCTACAATTATGCAGTGTGCCAGTAGGACAACATCATCTTCAACAATAGCATTTTGTTTTACAAAATGATGTACATGACATCTTGTAGAGATAACAAGAGGAAAGACCTTGTCAGGGAAAGCTAATCTTTTAGAAACAAAGGAGGAAAACAGTCAGAAGTAGAGAGAGAACAGTGACAGGGGGAGTCATCCAATTATGAGAAGAAAAGGTTGATGAAGGAGTCCTAGTAAGAGAGGTGAGCAATTTTGAGTATTCTACAGAGGATACAGCGGAAGTTGAAGATGAACAGGTCCAAGAATCAGAAAGAGAAGACTCTGGTTCAGATACAAATACACTGCAGACCTCAAATAAGAGAGTCCATCTTGTTAGGGGGAGTTTGTATTGATTGAATATATGATACCTCCGAAAAATACTGCAACAACTCAGGGGGAGCATGTTTTCTTTGACATTGATGTCAAAGGAAGAGAAAAAGAACATGTCTGGGTGCCTTTGTTGCCATCAATGCCAAAGGGGGAGATTGCTTGCATGTTTTATAGGCAGTGTATGCTTGTCATTGATGGCAAGAATAGTAGCAACGATGGCATGTGTATGGGCAAGTACAGCAGCGATGATGGCTTGAGTATAGGTATAATGTGCCAGGCGAGCACCAGAACTATTTTGGGAAGACACAGCAGAACAAGCTCAATAAGATCATCAAGTGATAGTGCAGAGGATTGTTGGCATGTTTAACAAGCAGAGTATTCTTGTCATTGATGGCAAGATCAGAGTATGCATCGATGGAAAAACGGGAACAAGGTAAGCTCAGGAGGAATTAGCGCAGAGTCGAATGTAGTGTGAAGGTGTGCTTGTTCATTTGATGGAAAACAAGTAGGCAAGGAATACCAGCAACGCAACGATGATCGAATAAAAAGATAGAGGTGTTGGTCAAACTCCATTTCGGATTTTCGGCTACCGGGATTTCGGATACCGGGAGATGGAGATGTCAAGGACTCTCACTACAGGAGTCTCGAAGTCGCGAAATGAGAAATGTTGATGTGATGTTAATCTGACTCCATTTAGGAGTTCCAGATACTGGGAGTTGAAGTGTCGAAACGCGAAATTGTGAAATGCAGTTTTTGAATAAGGCTATGGTCATAGCCATTGGTCACATCGGCGAGAGATAGAGGAAAGAGCTAGAGCAACCAAGCTCCATTTTGGGGATCGCGACATGGAGTGTCGAGACACTTTCTCACACGAATGCCGAATTGTCGAATGTCGAAATGCCAAAACGGCGAAATGAATGTAAGATTCAATGAAGTCAATTCAATGGTGCAGATGAATTTGAATAATATCGGAGGGCTACTGTTGCACTTCACAGTGTAACTGCTAGAAACAAAATATGGTTTTTTCCATAGGATGAGCTCGTCTATGACAGAGAAGACGAAGAGTCTCAACTACCAGAGAAGCTGAGGAATCTCGAAATAACACCCAGTGATGATGGATGCGTGAGCAAAACGGCGAGAGAAGTTGAAGAGTTGCGATGATGATCAGGCAGAGCACTTGAGATAAAGGTAGCATGCAAAATCATGGAGAGATAGCATGCACAAGGAGGACAAAGACTATAAGTATGCAGAACAAAGAAGAGATGAGTGTTGTTGTCGTCATGAGGGATTGAGGTGTGAAGAAGGAGGAGAGCTCATAAGCATAAATGTACAGAAGGGGAATGGTGCATTGAAGAGACATGGCACAGAGAGCATAAAAGGAAAAAGAACAGAAAGTGCAAGGAGTGTGCAGAAGACACTAATGCAGACAGAGCAATGTAGTGTAGTAGAACAGTGATGAGACTAGTAAGCCATTGAAGAACTATATATCACTGTAATAAATCATAATAGCAAAGATTTATATTTCAGGGTGGTAGGGAGGTGCTAGGGAGGACTGTTGTCCTTAGAGGTTCAAGTGGGTGCTTGAACAAAGGGTGTTGTAGCTTCCATCTGGTTGTAGCCAGAGAAACAAGGGTGGTAGGGTGGTGCAAGGGAGAAATGTTGTTCTCTGTTATACAGGTTAGTGCCTATGTGACTGGAAGTTGGTGCTTCCATCCAGTTGGTGTTGGAACATTTGGGGAGTTGGTGCTTCCTTCTAGTTGGTGCTAGAGAAACCAGAGAGTTGGTGCTCTCAGCAAGTAGCATCTTGCAAAACAGAGGTTGCATCCTCATTATGAGTTGGTCCTCATATGTATGATAATGTAAAGAATGTAAAGATTACTTATCATATAAAGAAGAAGAGGTTTTTACCCTTTGTGGGTTTCCTCGGGAAACATTTGTCTCTGTGTATCTCATATGTGTGACTAATGTTGAATGTTCTATTGCTTACTTCCCTGCATTATTGTGACTGTCATTAAATTCCATTGTAAAGGGTTTAAAATAAGCATAAATGTTTAAGTACGGTAACAACTGATTCACCCCCCCTCTCAATTGTCCAACACCTCTGCCCATATTTCTCTCAAATCCTGAATAAATTTTATATGTTTCTGAGTAGAAATCACCCCTTCTTTGAGTGATGTGGCCAGGTGTTTCCACTTATAGAATTCAGGAATAATCATGTCAACATCAGGGCCTATTGTTATGCTATTTCCCTTCTCAAATTGGGTATCTTCATCTTTGGTCGTTGTCGGTTCTTGTGTAGCACCAACCTCTGTGACGGGACTGTCCACATTCCCCTGAGAAGGTTCAATTGTTTCCTCTTTTCCCTGAGTTTCAACACCTACATTGGTGACAAGGAAAGGATATTTCATTACTGCATCCATGGTTATTGGTTCTTGTGTAACAGTAGCATATTGGATGGGTTCCTCTTGGTCAATTTGGGTAGCTTCAACAACCCCCTCTATCTTCTTCAATACATTATGTTTGTGTTCCAATGGAATTAAAATTAGCTGGAGGTACATCACTTGATGTGCACTCTGTTTGAATAAAGATTTCTCTACAGTCTGGAAATAGTTGTGCCTTGCACTTGTATGTCTCTGGTATCAGGGTTTCATGGTTACCTGACTTTTCTAAAAATTGAGCGACTTCAGCCATGGTTCCCAAACCTAGAGAAGTTGCACCTTCTTGAAATTTTCCTTTTAAGACCCCGAATTGTTTTTCAAGCCTAGAGTTTTCTTCCTTCAATTGATTCACTTGCTCGCACAGGGACAAAGTCTTACCTCGCTTAGAGAAGGTGCTTCTTGTTCTTGCCTTTTTTTTCCTTTCAGTAGGATGTTACTCAGCAGGTTCTTCTGGGTACTCAGCATCAATTTCAGGTTGAGCTGGTGATGCTACTAAAAAATACATGGTTCTTATTGGTTTTGTTTGGCCCTTATTTGTAAGAATTCATTCTTCAATAGGTTTTTATGGGCACTCAGCATCAATTTCAGGTTGAATTTGTGTTGTTGTTGAAGAAGGCCTCACTTTTTTTGGCTTTAATTTTTCCTTCTTTACATTAGTTTGTTCTCCAGCAGGTTCTTGTGGGCACTTAGTCATATTCAACAGCTCGAATAGTTGGGTCGGTGTTGTTACTAAAGAAGACATAGTTCTTCTTTTAGGGGTGTCTTCCTTAATCACCTGAGGTGATCTCCTTTTATTTTTTCTCTGTTGAGAGTGTTCTTCTATGATTGGGTAGGGCTTGTATGCTTCAGCACAAGGGTCTTCTTCTAAAATTTCCACCTTGTCACTAGATGGTGTCGGCAAGACATGCTTCTCAGTGGAGAGATTATCTTGAATTTTAGCCCCATCAACCTCTTCTTCCTCACAAGGGTCTTCTTGGTCAATTTATCTATCTCTTGCACTTGGCTCTTTTTTTGTATCTCCCCCTTAATTCTTTGTGTCGGTTGCTTTATCCTCCTGCTCTATTTTTCTGTAGCCTCCTTCATTCTCTGTGTCAATTGTCTTATCTGCTTTATTTTTTTCTATCCCCATGGATTCCTCTACTTCCATGGTCATATCATGGTAAATCCACTCTAGTTACCCTTCTTCGTGGATTTTGGACTTGTTATTCCCAGGACTGTTGTTTCTATCGATGAATTCAAGCTCAGGGTTAGTTGTCGTTTCTAATTCCTCCTCTTTTGTCACTTTATTTATTTCCTCTCTTCTTTCTATTTCCAAACCCTGTGTTTCTGTGTGACCAATAAACTCATGCCATGTAGCATTCCTTTGCCTAAATGCATGGATAACCAGTAATTTAATTAATCCATGATTTGTAATGCATTTTTGCGGGTGTTTGGAATGGCAAACAAAGCCTACCATAGATTTTAGAGATTCTACCAGAAAGTATGGAATATTGAGAAGTTGGTCATGATGAAGGTGGGACAGTAGCATAAAATGGTAGCTATAAACAACTGTAAATATACACTCATGTGTAATGTATCGATGGATGAAATATGCTACATATTTCCAAGGAAAAGGGAGAGAGATTCTATCGATGCCCTTACCCTTGTTTTTGAACTGTTCTTCTCCTCTGAGGAAATTCGTCCAGGATGTCAGGATAAATGTCTTCTTGTTGAACCAAATTACTCTGGTCCATGGTAGCCCTGTTACTTCTGTAATTTTTCCCTCTGTGACCTCAATATGCAATCCACAGAATGATGAACTTGCTCCATCTAAGTTCTGGGTGAACTCTAAGGTGACATCATTGTCAAATCGCTGCAATCTCTCAAAAAAGGTCACCCACCCTGTGTTTTCAAAGATTTGGTAGGCCTCTTGATATATCTGCAGTAATCTGACTAATTTGGGTTCATGGCAAACAATAGAACCTCCCATTGTAGATAATCAGATGATGCAGAGTGGACTTTGACAATATGAGTTGTAGTTTTGGACATGCAGTTGGACGTTGGGAATAGATTGCCAAATTAGGGAAATCAGGGATATGACAGTTTACACCGGATTTGGTAATGATGGAGTATAATGGAGGCATTGTGTTGTTTATGTTAGGTTGACGTGGAATCATGTGGCTTGAAATGACGTGACCTCCCCCAACTAAAGGTGGAAGACATCCTCGACTGACATGGTAGGGCTTGGCAGTACAGGTGTAATGACACGTTGAGATTTAAAATCATGCGAGCAAATAGGAGAAAGATGTACCTATGGGGCCACTTACCATGTGTCCCAGAAAAAAAATGAGTGCAATTCATGGCCTATCGCAGAAGATGACCCATTATCTATTGTGAGCGTACTTTTCTAGGTACGAATATAGGAATATTGTACACGAGTTCAAATGCGAGATCTGGGAGATACAGCGGAATGTATCATCATTGAGTTAAGGAAAAGAAGTGGAAATGTGGTAATAATGAGGTTGAATCAATAAGTATCAATGGGTAATAATTATACTGTGTAAAAAAAGGTGAGAAGGAAAAGTGTCGTTGCAAGACGGATTATAACTAGTAGAGTGAGTTGCAGCAAGCAGCAACAAAGTGGCAGTGAGTTGCAGCAAGGTGGAAATGAGTTGCAGCAGGGTGGAAATGAGTTGCAGCAGGGTGGAAACTATTTTCAACAAGGTGGTAGCGATTTGTAGCAGGGAGGCAACGAGTTGCAGCAAAATAACAATGAGTTGCAACAAGGAATATTTCCATCATAGTGCGAGTTACACTAAAACGACAGTGAATCATGGCAAAGAAATAGCGAGTTACGACAAGGCATATTTCCATCACAGGACAAGTTGTAGAAAAATGACAATGAGTTGTAGCAAGGCGGTAGTGAGTTGCAGCAAAGAGGAAATGAGTTGCATCAAGGCAGTAGCGAGTTGCAGCAAGGTGGCAACGAGTTGTAGAAAAACATCAGTGAATTGCGGCAAGGCGGCAATGAGTTGCAGTATGGCATATTTCCATCAAAATGAGTTGCAGCAAAAAAAATGGATAAAATGCACTTCAAGTGCCTTGAAATGATATCGTTGACCTGCAACAATAGGATCCTGCAAAAAACTTTGGTGCATTAGAAGAAAACGTTTAAACTTTTTTCTATGTAATTATTTATTTATTTATTATTATTATTATTATTATTATTATTATTATTATTATCATCATCATCATTATTATTATTTGATGGTCTTGTAACATGATTTTCATCTCCGATGATTTTCAACCCTAGATCTGAGCTAACATGAGAAAAAAATGATTCTTTGGAAAGTGTTTTATGATACAGTCGGAGTCAATGGCCATTGGCCAGTAAATATATTTGTGAGCCATCTATGGTTATAAGTCTAACAGTCTCATTATCAAAAACTGTATCCACTTCATAAGGACCCAACCATCTAGTGCACAACTTCCCTTTGAAATATTTGAACCTGGAATCATATAATAGTGCCCAATCGCCCTTTCGAAATTCCTTCTTCTTGATACTCTTATCGTGCCACTTAGCACGCTGTTGTTGGACTAAATCAGTCTGATGTATGGCAGCCAAACGAATTTCATCTAATTCATTGACTTTATACTATAGGTGTTTCTGAATTGTATTTAGATCCATATTTACTTATAAAGTTGTTCTTAACATTTTGATCTTGAATTCAATGGGAAAGATAGGGTTCTTACCATAAACAAGTTCAAATGGACAAAATCCTATGGTATTTCACCATGTCATCATGTAGGCCCAAAGGGATTCTGATAAATGTTCATCCCAATCATGATGAGGGCTGCCATGGTTTTCATGAGTATTCCTTCAATGACTCTATTTGTGCTTTCCACTTGACTATTTTCTTGTGGATGCTAAGGTGAGGTGACCCTATGGAAAATATTGTACTTCTTGGTAAGCTCTGCAATTAGCTGGGAAGTAAACTGAGGTCCTCCATCTATTACTGTCTCTTTGGGAATTCCAAAAAGAACAAATATATTTTCAAACAAGAAATATGCAACCTCTTTCTCTGTGGCGTTGATGAGTTCCTTGGCCTCTACCCATTTGGTGAAATAGTCTATGCATACCAAGATGTAGGATTTCTAATGAGACGAGGAGTTGATAGGTCCCACGAATTTGAGAGCCCACTTCTCAAAGGGTTCAATCACCAATTGGGTTTTTCAGCGATATTTCATTTGATTGACTGGGTTGGACCATTCATTGGCAAGCATCACATGCTTTTACGTACTTTATGGCATCTTGGAAAAGGGTAGGCCAATAATACCCCATACAGAGTGTTTTATGCCATGTTCTCTTATCAGCAAAATTTCCACCACAAGGTTCATTGTGGTAGGCCCTCAAGATGTCATGAATCTTGTCTTCTCTGATATAGTGTCAAATATCCAGATCAGGTCCTATGTAAAAGAGACAACCATCTATCCAAGAAAATCGAGCACTCTGCTAAATAATTTTTCACCTTTTCATAGGAGAAAGGTGGTGTGGCAATTTTCCTGCAGCAAGATAATTAACAATATTTTCATACCACGGCGAGTGAGTAGATACTACAAATAAGTATTCATCGGGAAAAGAATCATCAACAGGAGTAGCATCATTGTCATTGGTAAGCCTAGACAGGAAATCTGCTACGACATTGTCTTTTCTAGGTTTATCCAAAATAGTGATGTCAAATTCTTGTAGTAACAATAACCACCTAGTAACTCGAGCATTTGTAATGGGTTTTTTCATCAAATATCTAATTTCGGAATGATTTGTATGGAAAAATACTTAGTAACCTGTGATATAGTGTCAAAATTTGTTGATAGCATGTATAACAACAAGAAATTATTTTTTTGTTACCGTATAATTCAACTTTGTAGGTGTTAGGTTCTTTTTGGTATAATAAATGGTGTATGAGTTATTTTCTTCTGTTATTGGATAAATCCGTAAGTGCGGACACAAACCGATCTCCCTAGATCCACCTGGATCCAGAACAAAGCAAGACAGAATAATACTCTTTCCCTAGATTTCAACTATTGAATGTACTAGAAGGCAAGAACAAAGGACATACCTTATGATCGCTTCCTATGTTCTTTGTTGCTCCTGCTTCACTCCAATGCTCTTGTGCATTCAATACCAAGGCAACACAAACCAACCAAAGTGAAGAAAGCACAATCTATTCAACAGTCGATCTATGTATATGATCAAGGAGTTATACAATAAAGTAGAATTAGCTTTATGGGAAAGAGACATATTACTGTATCATATTGATGGAAAGTAAAGATTACAACCTGAGCCTTAATGTTGCAAACTTCCTTTCGATGGCCCTTGACTCTGACACACACACTTGCTCACTTGCATGAAGAAGATCAACCACCTTTGATAAACTTGTTGGAGTTCTTAGTTGTTGTAGCATCAGTCCTTCACACAATCATTTTCACTAATTCTCCAATGAATCTCTTGCTTGTTTGCTTCCTAACATTTTCCATGAGAATCCACTCAATATATAGGAGAGAATGAATTAGTTACTTGGATAAGAATGATCCCCAAAATATCAGGAAATCCAGTGCTTAGATAACCATTCGAATGCCATCTCATCCTTCTAGAAGATTCCCTTCTAGAAGCTTCGAGAATTCATCTTTTTCCCTTCTTTAGAAAGTGTTTGCACCCTAGCAGTTATACACAGTGCAAACTTCTTGCGCCCTGGCTTAAGGCATCCTGTGAGAATCATACATTCTCGCAGGCAACTATACTAGTAGCCTGCGAACCTTCTTCAAAAATAATATTTCTGGAAAGAGAAGAAAGTAACTTTTCTCAGGAAAAATTTCTAATGAAGAGCCTAAGTGCACCATAATCAATACATCGTCATGACGACCAAAATCATGGGTAACATCTTCCCACTTTCCAAGTACAACACCAATGGTTGTGTCGGAGGCATCCGAAGAAATGTGAAATGGCAAAGTCCAATCAGGGCCCCGTAATATGTGTGCTTCAACTAAGTGTTTTTTTTAAATCTGTAAGATCAGTTTCACATTTATCAGTCCATAAAAATTTTAATTCCTTTGAAATCAATGAGAATAAAGGAGATGTTATCCTTGAATAAGTTTCAATAAATCGACGATAGTAGCCGGTTTTTTCTAACAAGCTACGCACCTCCTTTTCTGATTTCGGAGTAGGGATCCTTAAAATTACCTCATTTTTTGTTGGATCCACCTGTATACCTAGAGAAGAAATATAGTTCCCACGTACAACTCCCTCATCCATCATCATATGAAATTTTTCAGTGCTTAGGGCAAGGTGATTTTGT
This sequence comes from Picea engelmannii, assembly GCA_009831015.1. Taxonomy (NCBI): domain Eukaryota; kingdom Viridiplantae; phylum Streptophyta; class Pinopsida; order Pinales; family Pinaceae; genus Picea; species Picea engelmannii. Next base: position 77,642 of record ML783326.1, on the reverse strand, counting down.
ATCCAGCGTTTTAGTACTTTTTCAAGTTTTTCCAAAGCCATGTTGAAAGTATCACCATATGGTGTAAAATCATCCATATAAATCTCAAGAGAGTCATTAACCAAATCTGAAAATATTCCCATTATGGTTCATTGAAAGGTGGCAGGTGCATTGAAAAGGCCAAACGGGAGGACTCGGTAAGCAAATGTGCCCCACGGATAAGTAAATGTAGTTTTTCCCTAGCCTACAGGAGCAATCATGATTTGGTTGTATCCACTGAAACCATCAAGAAATGAAAAAAACTTCTTTCCAACTAGGGCATCAAGGACCTAGTCAATAAAAGGCAACGGGAAATGATCTTTCTATGTGGATTTATTCATTTATTGATAATCAACACAAATTATCCATTTGACATTTTTCTTAGGTACAATGAGTAGTGGGGAAATCTACTGATTGTCTAAGATTGGATAGATAAAAATAAGTTTCAACAATTTTTGGAGTTCTTCTTTTATGATCTCTCTTAGGGTCGGGTTCATCCTGCATTGGGGTTGGCAAATAGGTCGGAAATATTCTTTTATGTAGATATGATGAGTGCATATATCAGGGTGAATTCCCTTCATGTCCGTGTAATCCCAAGCGAAGGTTTCCTTGTGTCCCCTCAGTAGTTGAATCAGTCGTTCTTTTTGCAGGGGGGATAAATTTGGACTAATATTTAAGGTATTTTTGGGCTCAATTTATATTGGGATGCTTTTATGGCTTAGTACTGAAGGTATCATTTTTAAATAAGGATCGTCATCAAGGGTTTGTTGATTAGGTTCTCTCATTATGGAATCTAAAATTTGGGCTACTTGTTGGCTGACTGATGGGGGGTTGCTTATAAAACTGTTGATAGTATCATCCTCTATTTCATCCTTGAAACAGAGGGCCTTACCAAGCATAAGAATTGGTTTTACACTATTTTATTTCGGCTCAAGTTCATCCCATATAGGGATGTCAATATCTTCACTTGGTTTGGCATGGGGATACAAAGGAAGACTCTTTGTAGTTTTTCCATCAGAAATTGGCATAGCTCCTGTCCTACAACCAATAAATGTGTCAGTCATGGGTAACCAAGGTCTTCCTAGGATCAAGGGGTGTCCTCCTAAACTAGTTTTTGGTTGTAGCACTAAGAAGTCTGTTGGATATTCCCAGGAGTCCACGGATAAGACAATATCTTCCAACACCCCTTCTGGTCAAATTTTGGATCGATCAGCCAGCTCCAGCACAGTGGGGGTAGGTATAATTTTTGTAAGTCCCAATAGTTATGTGTTTCCTTAGTTATGATATTTATTGCAGTGCCTAGATCGATAAGAGTATTTGGAATAGTCATGCGATCAATCTGGACGATTATTGTGGGGTTCCCAAGGTCATCATATTTAGCAGGCATGATTTTTCCTGACATTAGTTATGACAGTTTTCCCAAGACTTAAACTTTGGGGGGATCCCTAGGCTTCCTATCAGTATTTTTGATTCACAATTCCCTCACTGTTTTGGTGTAAATCAGAACATTTTTGATAGTTTGCAGCAAAGGAATTTTGACACATAGGTTTTTCAGCTCTCTAAGGAAGTTGAACTCAGGTTTGGGAATACACTTAGGAACAGCTATCATTTATGGGTATGGTGGAGTTTTAGTAGAGGTGGTAGCCTGAGTTTTATCCTGTTTCCTGGGAGTTGCAACAAAGGTAGAAATATAGTTCTGAGTTTCAACTTGTTTTTTCTGGAATTTCTATGTGTTTCTTTGTTCTTCAGACTAACTGCAAGGTGGCGTTATTTCACTCTATGAGTATGTTTCATATTGTTCTGTAATTATAGGTGAGGGTTTTTTATTTATTAACTTCCTGACCTAAGTTGTACTTCATTGCATTGATTGGGGGAAATACAGTATGTGAGGAAAATAGATGCTTCGGCTTGTTGGATAGTTTTATTATTCGGATTCGATTTAGATTGAACAAGTAATTGGGGTTGTAGTGGAGGGTTACTTGGTAAGATATTGGGTGGAACGGGTAATGGTTGTTGTTTTACAGGAAAATATGGTTGTTGTACAAATGGTTGAGACTGGACTGGGAATTTCCCTTCTTAGAAAGGAGATTTTTCCATCCTTGAGACCATGGAACTGTTTGATTCAGATATGGAACCCAAGGCGTGGGATATTTATTTTGTGGGGGAAATGGCCATGGGTTTGAGGGATATTGGATTCGTTGTGGAATTTGAGTATTGTACATATGATTCCAATTATTGAAAGAGGGGGATGGGTCTTGAGGCATAACCAGTAGACAAACTTACCATGGTTTCTTGGAGATGAAATATGCGTGTGTTGTCTCTTCATTTGAGATCTTAAATACTTCTTTCAATCCTAGCAATGATGGGCAAAATTTTGTTGGGTGGTCTAATTCGCACATATCACATACTTCACACTGTCAACTGGGCATTCCCTACGAGGATGTTTTTCCTTGCATTTAGGAAAAAAGACTGCCAGTGCCTTCTTTGCTTCAACCTTTTTTTGCTTCACCTTCATAACATCCAATTGTGTAGTTAAAGAGATAAGGATATCGGTTTTAAAATTCTCAAATAAATTACCAATGTCTTCTCTTGTTACTCCATTGTTGGTGGATTTATGTATTCTTGCAGTAGTATCTCGTTTTTGGGATATTTTCCTTGACGATCCTCTCAAACGCCTCAAGCATAAATCAATAATATCCTCAAGTGGTTCCTTTGATATATCTTTGTTCCCCCATTAAGTTCAGCATATCTAGGCAATCATCCCTATACCTCGAATCAAAATTGTCTTCAAAATATCCTTATCCAAATCATTATGTTTAGATATTTGAAAATTATATTTGAGGCATTCCATGTAATCCTCCAGGCTCTCTTCCTCCCTCTGAGACATCTTGAGAAGTTCCTCCCTCTGGTCCCTTGTTCTGCAATAATCTTGATACTTCATCAAAAATTTATGTTTCATATTGTCTCGGGAGGTTATAGAGTCAGCTCCAATGCCCACGAACCATCTTAATGATGACCCCTTTAGGGTAGCTGGAAATATTTTGAGTTTCTGAGCATCCGTAGTATAGTCATAGCCTTGGCACAAAACATCAAATTCGAGCAGGAAGGTGTATGGGTCTTCGCTTATCTGACTGTTAAAATTTTGAAGTGTATATAGAGGTATATTTTCCATTGGTGCTAGTCCTAGAATGTTCCCAATAGGTAAATCAAAGTTTGAGACTGTGTCATTTCCATTTTCATTTTCCATGTGTCTTTTCCACAAAGTATGAATCTTCTTCCAATCAGGTCTGGGGATATCTTTTGTTTTTGGGATATTCTTCGACAATTGCATGGGGTGTCCAACAACACTCCCCTGATCCAAAATAGGATTATCAGTGGGCTCAAAAATAGGCTGGTCAGTTTATGACCTGTTATTAGGTTGATCGACTTCCAACCTAGAATCTGAATATTCATGATTCTTGTTGTTGGAAGTCTCCATGCCTTCTGTCAAATCTTGATATTCAGCCTTTGTTGTTGTTGTTGATGATGATGGCCCTCCCTGAATAGAGGAATGAGAATCCACCCTTCTTCATGTTTTAGGTTTCTGATGTACCCCTCCTGAAGTATTAGATATTGAATATATGTTACCCGTCCTTGATCAGGATTTCTTTTCCCACCAGGGCCCTTTCTTCTTCCTGTATTTTTTGAGGTCGGTCGTTCTTCTCCTATTTTATTCATGCATCATATATCTCACAATTCATCAGTATGGTGTAAGTATTATTCTTTCACCTTAATAACATCCCTGACAATGCCATCAAAAATGTTGTTGTAATTAATTGTCTAATTAATTCATCCAATACATTCAATTATCAACCCGAGGTAAGTCTTTTTATTACAAGGTTATTGTGCAATGTTTAAGTGGACAAAAAATTCTCCTAAAACTTTCTGATAAATGAAATACACTAATCATGCATCTTTTGCACAACTACTGTAAACAAACCAAATCCTTATATCAAGTTAAGATACAACCAAGTAAGATGCTCAAAGTAAATTCAATCAACCTTCTTTAAAACCAATTGTTAATCACTTCACTACTCATGAAATCATAAACACACTACTGAAAAGAAAGAACACATCTGAAAACTATCTTTCTTTTGTAAAGGAAACGCGCCATCATTGCAGTTAATCAAAATATACTCTACAGAATTGAAATTGAAACCATTGCAACAATTAACTAAAATCTCGTGCATACAGAATTGGAATAAAGCATTTTCTAAAATGGAATTGAGAACACAGTCATACAGAGTCGAAACGAACACTCGTTGAAATAAAATAGAACACTTGCTGGAATGAATTAAAGCACACCTTTGCAAACAAAAATGAACTCTTGTTGAACAAAACAGAAATGCACTTGTTCCAAATTGAAATGAACACACCAGTAACAAACCAACTTTGACAGCTATAACTGGAATAATCCATTCACATCAACCATCTACACCAGGAATTGAACTAAGGAATAGAATAACAAGATGATCTAGTTATGTTAATCTAACTAATAATACAGGAACAACAACCCTGCTAAAGAGGAGGACCATTCCTCCTCAGTAGGGGTAAAAGACTACAGAAACTACAACTTTAAGCACTCATAAATTAATGCCACAACTTGCCATATATTTAATATTCAATCAAGAGGTGCAGATACAATTGTTGTTACACATGAAGTCCGTTGACTATCCTCTATTCTCCAAAAACTAGCCTAACATGGAGCAAGAATGATTTCTCCTTTTAAACTTTCACTTTCCTCTTCTAATACTGAAAATATTACAATTATGAACAGACTTGATAATCTTTCAATTCTCAAGTTGTTCGATGTCATCTTAATTAATAAGATATAGAGGATATGAAATATTCTTTTCACCAATTACAACTTATATAAATGATTTTTATAGAAATAGTCACCCAAACTGTCATGTTATCTGGGTGAACATCTCGTGTTCAAAACATACAATAGTTGTGACTTTAAGGTAAGACACATCATCAGATACATCAACCTTAACATATGGGTCCACGGGTCAATGGTATAGTCATCATCATGCAGTGATCCTTCAGTGGTAACAACATTCCATAATCGTGGAATCTTGGAGTAGCAGCACCTCGGAGTAGCAGCACCTTGGAGTAGCAGCGCCTTGTAGTAGCAATGCCTTGGAGTAGCAACGCCTCAAAGTAGCAATGCCTTGGAGTATAAACGCCTCACAGTAGTTGCATATGATCATTATGCAAGGTTCTTTAACAATTAATCAGTAGCTACCCAATACCGACATCATCCTTCCCTAAATGCAAGAAAATATTAAAGAATCGACGCATCAAATGGATTAACATACCAGTGGAAAAAAGGCAATTCTTAGACCATGGTAATTATGGGAAATATGTGAATAGAAAGGAAAAATGTATGAGATAAGTAACAAAATGAAGGAAAAAAGGTGTCATTCCCATGACTCAACACTACCTTCAATTGAAATTTCAACTTATGTATTTGAATATTAGTTAAATTTTTAACATTTTAAATAACTGGAAGGACAATATTTGATTTAGAATTTTTTTTATTTTTTTTAACCTAGTTTATTCTTTTCAATTTAAGTATAACTACTTTTTCAATTTTTCATAGAACGGTTAAATAAAACTATACCCTTCAACTTAAAATTAAGAATAACCCTTCAAATTTGATCACTAATATGACTGGCCTTCATGATAAGATATTAATTTAATGTAATTCCTCCTCTCTACTCATGTTCTTGCTTAAGCTTTGAATTCATAGCAATGAAATGTAGGGCTTTGTAAGCTTGCTTCATTTTATGATGCAGGAGCATCTACCAGTAATTTTTGAGATTGACCTAATGGATCACAAACATTTACCAAGGGGGTTGGTTCCCTAATCTTTTATTTAATTTTAATAGCTAGATATTTCTAGAATATATTTTAGGAGATAGCTTCTATCGAATTTTTGTTAGGTATTGATTTGTTGTTGATATCTAGGGACAGTTTCTAGAATTAGGACTCAGTTGAGATGGCTCGGGATTGTTAGTTGTGAGCTACATGAGATCTCAGGATATATTGAATGTCTTTGTAATTGATAATATAGAGTAATTGATTATGGACAATATAGTGAGACTATGTGGTTTCATAGGTCCGAGAGTTTGAGAAGGAATTGAGCATTCCTATTGTAAATTTTATTCCTTCCATCTTATAAATAAAAGGCTTGTTTCCATGGATTTATTCTCTCTGTATGTGATTTGTTGAATTCCATATATATTGTGTGGGAGAGTGGCAGTTGATTGTGTTTGCATGGACCGATCAAGGATTCAGAGTCCATTTCTGCGTAATTTTCAAGTTTCATCTAAATTCAAAAACCAACGATTGTGATTAGATATGAGAGAGGATCTAGATCAGATCGAAAGCCTTCGTTGATCATCCATTGGACCCTAAAAATATGAGAAGCTAGATGTTTCATGACCTTCATATCGAACCTTCCTACCAATGCATGACTCCAATGCCAATACTTTGAGGATGAGATATAGTCGTTCATTGGAGTAGAATTTGAGGGAGATCGACCTTCCATTGGAACCAATTTTCAGCGTCCAATCCCACAACTCAACTCTGAACACAGATATCGAACGACGAATCAGGACCGTCCATCGGGGATAGAGATAAATGATCAAGATTGATCATAGATCGATTCCATTCAAATCCAATTCGACTCTGAGGCATAATCCAGATCATTCATCCAGTGACGATCAATAGTGAGGATTAAATGATAAATATATCCGATGATTAATCTACATCATTTGTTGGGTAGGAAACAATGACCACGATCTATTGAGGATTATCCCTCGCATCCACTACAGATTGAGATATGATCGTCTATCGGACAATAATCTACAGTCGTGATTAAAAGACGATCAAAGCAGCATGTCGAAGTACCAAAGCTTCTCTCACTCTGATATAACACTTCAAAAACATGGGAACAATCCAACCATCCATTCGAGAGGAGATCGACGATGATCGTGGGTCCTGGAAATTTTAAACCTACGAAGTTTGTATTGAATTTGGTCGTGGATTCTGCTAGTAATTCAAGTCGATCCAAGGAAGCGAGATTTAAAGTTGCTAATAGAGAAAAGGATAAAAACTTTGTTATGTGGGTTTAGAGCCGAAAGGTCATCAATATTTGGTATCAGAGCAATGATACCACCAGAGTGTGCTCTAGAAGAGGTCGAGGCATACTAGTTGCAAATGTTGAATTGCAACGGGAGGTGAGGAAAATCTGAGCAATGATGGAAGACATGGAGAATTCCATGAAAAGGGATCCTGATACAGGAGATATCAGCGAAAGTGAAAAAGAAGCAACCTCTAAGGAAGAGGAAGAAGAAGAAACAACAGAAGAAAATTTGATAAGAGTGGTCACAAAGGTTGGTGCCATGCCAAAGGTAGAGGTACCAATGTATGAAAGTAATGTAAATTTTGAAGAATTGATTGAATGGATAAATTCCCTTGATAAATATTTTGATTATGAAGATGTAGATGAAGAGAAAAAGGTAAATTTTGTTGTGACAAGGTTGAAGGGTCATGCAGCACTATGGTGGGATGAATTACAAGCAAACAGAAATCGAAAAGGAAAAAACAAGATTAAGAATTGGGATAGAATGATTGCTAAATTTAAAATCAAGTTCATCCCTAAGGATTACCAACTGAACCTATTCAGACAGTTGAAAAACCTCAAATGGAAGGGTATGACTGTGAGAGAATATACAAAAGAGTTTTATAGGTTGACAATTAGAGTTGGTCATATTAAGGAATATGTTGAAAAAGTTGTCAGATACATCATTGGATTGAGATATGATATACAAGATGACATTAATATTTTTTTCCTGAAAACAGTTGAGGATGCCTACCAAGCAACTTTGAAAGTGGAGAAAATGGCCATAAAACCAGAGGAATAGGTCCAACAAGAGGCAAAGGACAATCCAGTCAAAGAGGAAGATTTCAGACTTCAAGAGATGAAGGAGGAAACTCAAGCTCAAGTAATAATCCATCAAGAGGAGGAGAATCTAGAGGAAGAATATTTTTCTATAGAGACAGAGGTAGAGGAGGCAAAGAAATCAGATGTTACACCTATGGAAAGATAGGCCACATGTCTTGGGACTATCCAGAAAATAAATCAGGGGGTCAAAGAAGTGCACATGTTGAAGAAGCCAAGGAAGCGGATGTGAATGTAGTCATAAAAGAAGAAGTTACTGAGGTAGGAGAGTCATTGTTGTTGAAAAGAGTTCTAATCAAATTAGAAAAGGAAGCTAAAGCACCAGATTAGATGAAAATTATATTTAGGATTGTATGTAATTCAAGAGATAAGTGTTGCAAAGTTTTTATTGATAGTGGTAGCACGTATAATTTGGTTTCCATTGAGATGGTAGAGAATTTTTTACTGAAGAGGACAATGCATCCAACTCTCTGTTAAGTGTCCTGGTTGCAAAAAGGACACCAGATTTTAGTGAATGAACAGTGTAATGTGGAAATTCAGATTGGTAGCTACAAGGATGAGGTATTATGTGATATAATTCCCATGGATGTCTACAATATCTTTTGGGGGAGACAATGGAAATACGACAGAAAATCCATTCATAATGGTAGGAAGAACACATACTCTCTTGAAAAAGATGGAAACAAACATGTATTGTTGTCTTTGCAAGGAACCAAAGAGGAAGTTGGTCCTAGTGTATTGATGATGAGTGGAAAGGAAATGCTCCAAGAATTCAAGAAAGAGGTCGAGGCATACCAGTTGCAAATGTTGAATTGCAACGAGAGGTGAGGCAACTCTAAGAAATGATGGAAGACATGGAGAATTCTATGAAAAGGGATCCTGATACATGAGATATCATCAAAAGTGAAAAATAAACGACCTCTGAGGAAGAGGAAAAAGAAGAAACAACGGCTGAAAATTTGATAAGAGTGGTCACAAAGGTCGGTGTCATGCGAAAGGTAGAGGTACCAATATATGAAGGTAATGTAAATGTTGAAGAATTGATTGAATGGATAAATTCCCTTGATAAACATTTTGATTATGAAGATGAAGATGAAGAGAAAAAGGTAAATTGTGTTGTGACAAGGTTGAAGGGTCATGCAGCACTATGGTGGGATGAATTACAAGCAGACGGAAATCGAAAAGGAAAAATAAATATTAAGAATTGGGATAGAATGATTCCTAAATTTAAAAGAAAGTTCATGCCTAAGGATTAACAACTTAACATATTCAGACAGTTGCAGAACCTCAAACGGAAGGGTATGACTGTGAAAGAATATACAAAAGAGTTTTATAGGTTAACAATTAGAGTTGGTCATATTAAGGAAGATGTTGAAAAAGTTGTCAGATACATCAATGGATTGAGATATGATATACAATATGAAAGTAATATTTTCTTCCTGAAAACAGTTGAGGATGCCTACCAAGCAACTTTGAAAGTGGAGAAAATGGCAATAAAACCAGAGGAAGAGGTCCAACAAGAGGAAAAGGACAATCAAGTCAAAGAGGAAGATTTCAGACTTCAAGAGATGAAGGAGGCAACTCAAGCTCAAGTAATCATCCATCAAGAGGAGCAAAATCTAGAGGCTGAATATTTTTCTATAGAGACAGAGGTAGAGGAGGCAAAGAAATCAGATGTTACACCTGTGGAAAGATAGGCCACATGTCTTGGGACTATCCAGAAAATAAATCAAGGGGTCAAAGAAGTGAACATGTTTAAGAATCCAAGGAAGTGAATGTGAATGCAATCACAAAAGAAGAATTTCCTGAGGTAGGAGAGTCATTGTTGTTGAAAAGAGTTCGAATCAAATCAGAAAAGGAAGTTAAAGAACCAGCTCAGAGGAAAATTCTATTTAGGACTGTATGTAAGTCAAGACATAAGTTTTGCAAAGTTGTTATTGATAGTGGTAGCACATATAATTTGGTTTCCAATGAGATGGTAGCGAAGTTTGGACTAAAGAGGACAGTGCATCCCACTCCCTACAAAGTGTCCTAGTTGCAAAAAAGACACAATATTTTGGCGAATGAGTAATGTAATGTGGAAATTCATATTGGTAGTTACAAGGATCAGGTATTATGTGATATAATTTCCATGGATATCTACCATATTTTTTTGGGGAGACCATGGAAATACGAAAGAAAAACCATTCATAATGGTAGGAAGAACACATACTCTCTTGAAAAACATGGAAACAAACATGTATTGTTGCCTTTGCAGGATGAAGGAACCAAATAGGAAGTTGGTCTTCAGTGTATTGATGATGAGTGGAAAGGAACTGCTCCAAGAAGTCAAGAAAGAGGTCGAGGAATACCATTTGCAAATGTTGAATTGCAATGGGAGGTGAGGCAACTCTAAGCAATGATGGAAGACATGGATAATTCCATGAAAAGGGATCGTGATACAGGAGATATCAACAAAAGTGAAAAAGAAAAAACACATGAGGAAGAGTAAGAAGAAGAAACAATAGAAGAAAAGTTGATAAGAGTGGTCACACAAGTCAGTGCCATGCCAAAGGTAGAGGTACCAATGTATGAAGGGAATTTAAATGTTGAAGAATTGATTGAATGGATAAATTCCCTTGATAAATATTTTGATTATGAAGATGTAGATGAAGAGAAAAAGGTAAATTGTGTTGTGACAAGGTTGAAGGGTCATGCAGCACTATGGTGGAATGAATTACAAGCAGACAGAAATCGAAAAGGAAAAAGAAAGATTAAGAATTGGGATAGAATGATTTTTAAATTTAAAAGAAAGTTCATGCCTAAGGATTACCAAATGAACCTATTCAGACAGTTGCAAAATCTCAAATAGAAGGGTATGACTGTGAAAGAATATACAAAATATTTTTATAGGTTGACAATTAGAGTTGGTCATATTAAGGAAGATGTTGAAAAAGTTGTCAGATACATCAATGGATGGAGATATGATATACAAGATGAAATTAATATTTTTTTCCTGAAAACAGTTGAGGATGCCTACCAAGCAACTTTGAAAGTAGAGAAAATGGCCATAAAACTAGAGGAAGAGGTCCAACAAGAGGCAAAGGACAATCCATTCAAAGAGGAAGATTTTATACTTCAAGAGATGAAGGAGGAAACGCAAGCTCAAGTAATCATCCATCAAGAGGAGGAGAATCTAGAGGCATAATATTTTTCTATAGAGACATGGGTAGAGGAGGCAAATAAATCAGATGTTACACCTGTGGAAAGATAGGCCATATGTCTTGGGACTATCCAGAAAATAAATCAGGGGGTCAAAGAAGTGCACATGTTGAAGAAGCCAAGTAAGAGAATGTGAATGCAGTCACAAAATAAGAAGTTCCTGAGGTAGGAGAGTCATTGTTGCTGAAAAGAGTTCTAATCAAATAAGAAAAGGAAGCTAAAGAACCATCTCAAAGGAAAATTCTATTTAGGATTGTATGTAAGTCAAGAGGTAAGTGTTGCAAATTTGTTATTGATAGTTGTAGCACAGATAATTTGGTTTCCATTGAGATGGTAGAGAAGTTTGGACTGAAGAGGATAGTTCATCCCACTCCCTACAAAGTGTCCTGGTTGCAAAAAGAACACCAGATTTTGGTGAATGAACAGTGTAATGTGGAGATCCATATTGGTAGCTACAAGGGTGAGGTATTATGTGATATAATTCTCATGGATGTCTGCCATATTTTGTTGGGGAGACCATGGAAATACAACATAAAATCCATGCATAATGGTAAGAAGAACACATACTCTCTTGAAAAAGATGGAAACAAACGTGTATTGTTGCATTTGCAGGATGAAGGAACCAAAGAGGAAGTTGGTCCTAGTGTATTGTTGATGAGCGGAAAGGAATTGCTCCAAGAAGTCAAGAAAGAGGAGGTACATTTTGCATTGATTGACAAACCTAAGGTAATACTTACAAGTAAAAATTTGGATGGTTTGTCTGAAGAAGTTAAGGCTATGCCAGATGATTTTGTTGATATTATAGTTGATGATTTGCCAAATGCATTACCCATTTAAGGAGTATTAGTTATCATATTGATTTGATCCCAAGAGCAATTTTACCTAACAAGGCAACATATAGAATGACGCCATAGGAAAATGAATAAATAAATAAGTAGGTGCAAGAGATTTTGGATAAAGGATTGAAAAAGGAAAGCTTGATTCCATATGTTGTTCCAACAGTACTTAGCCCAAATAAAGATGGAGTATGGAATATGTGTATCGATTCAAGAGAAGTCAACAAATAAGGTATAGATTTCCATTACCTAGAATTGATGATCTGTTAGATTGTTTGAGTGGTGCTAAATATTTTTCAAAAAATGATTTAAAGAGTGTGTTATCGCACAAGTTGTAGGTTGGGAAAAGCCCAACCCAACCACCAAATGGCAACAACTTAGAGAAAACCTACCCACTATCACCTTAGGCAGGTATTCTTGTCACTTTAGATATGAGAGAATCACCTCAAGGGGGGAATACTAGTGACCCTGGAGGAAATGAGATGGAAAGTGAAGAAATGAAGGTAGGTCCCCCTAAAGGTCAAGATAGAGAGTGAAAAAGGGCTTGAGAAAATATATGGGTGGTAGCTAAAAGTTTCCAAGAGACAAAAGTACCTGTAAAGAGTGATGTACCTACCCAAGACACAAGAACAAGACAAGTATGTATGTATGATGTCAGGTGGACAAGCAAGTTAAGCTTGTTGTCCCTAATTGCAGAAGTAAACAAAGATATATATCAGCAAGAAACTAAGCGTTAAAGGTGCTAAACAATTGCTAAAATTCCAACAAATTATGCAAGAGATAAGCTAGATAAACACTAGTAATACTCAAGAATGAAAGCACAACACTTTAGCAATAAAACAAGGTTGTAATAAAAGGTGTTTGCAAAGATATTTCGAAGCCTTGTGGCTGTAGAAAACAAGTTGTTACAGAAGTAAATCCAACCAACAAAACTTACAAAGAGTCCACCCAAAATATGCGCTAGGCCTAGTAGATTATCTTGGCAAACTTTTAGCAAATTCTGGCGGTTGAAAAGCAAGTTATAAGTGACTAAAGAGAGATTTTGTTGCAGCCCTAATGGTTGTAGCCTTTAATTAGCTATAAATCTAAGAAGACTAGGCCAGTCAAGACGCCCTAATGGCCTTGACAAGACTTTAGCATGCGCAAATTATCCAATTGAAAAAATATTATTAACTCATAAAATCATGTTTACCGAGGCAAAGAATTTATTTATTCAATGCAAAAAAAATATGATTAGTTTCTTTTATAATTTGGTGAATGGGGTCTTTAAAACAAAAGTTGGATCAACAAGATCCCTAAGGGTGTAAATCCTCTTACTCCCTAGGGTATGTGAACCAACTTAGGGTAAATCTAGGAGGGTGTACACACTTGTACTTCTCCTATCAACCCTTGTTCAAGAATGACTTACAACTTTAACAAAAAGATTAAGCATAAATGGAGGGTGTATCCAACATACTCTTCCTAGGGTTTCCACCACAAATAACCAAGAATAAGCAAGAAATAACCAGCATATGCATATTTTCCTTACCACTTCCAAGATAAGAGATATCAAACCCTACTTCACCATGCAAATTACCATCCAAGAGAAAAAGAATAAGCCTTCAAGAGGTGTGCATCACTTCACTTCATCCATTCACTAAGAGATAGCACCAAAAACCATTTTCAAGAGAGAGAGATACCAAAAAATTCACAAGTATAGCAAAAATTTCAGCCATAGCTTTCTCACAATGGGAGAGTTGTGTTTTATTGATTTGATTTTGATCTCTATTTATACAAAAGGTCTTAGATATAGTTTTTCCACTTATGTTAGGGTAAAAAAAAATTAAGGAGACAACAAACCCCTACTTTTCCCCTTTACAAAACTAATACTAAACAATTCATACTTTGAACATAAAATGAAACCCTAAGTAAGACACCACCCCTCTAGGGGGACGTTTTGACACTTTTCCAGGTTGTTAGAGAAGAAAGTGGAGGTCTTGGGGGCTTCTTATGCCTCCTCTTCATGAGCCAAGGTCTCTTCATGCATCCCCCAGTCAAATCATGCCAAGTGTCAATGAGAAACAACTCCATCACCACCAAACCATATCCCTAGGTGATGTCAAGCCTCCAAAAGTGACATTTTTCCCCTCCTAGGCAAGTCATTTGGGTAATAGTGGCTAGATAAGGTCATCCATGATGTCTTATAGGCCTCCAAAAGAACGTCTTCATAATCCATCATGTGGGCCCTAGACATCCAACTTGTGGGCTTCTTGCCCCATAGAAGCCCAAGCTAGGCATGCTCTCCCAAAACTGGCCACCAAGCAAGGTCCTGCAAAACAAATGGGTACGCCCTCCAAGGATATCAATTCAAAATATCATGGCAAGTGAAAACCACATCTAATAAACAAGGCACCTAAAAATTTGCATCAAAACTACCTCGTCAAATTAAACAAATACTCAAAGACCCTATACAATTGACCAAGTTTAGGTATGGGAGGGGTGTCATAAAAGTGTTATTGGGTAGACCAAAACCCTCAAGTAGGGGATACCCCTTAAAGGTCATGTAGTGGATGATGAGGTGGATAGGGGGTTATACTTCATAGGTCAATGGGTTTCATTACATACAAGGGCTTGTATTGTCTCATCTATGGGTGCCTTTGTAGAGGGTGTGTTTCACCTTCGTTTTCAATGCATCCTTTTTCCAAGCCCATTCATTTCCATTAATTAATTAGTAGTCCAAAACCATGGGTACTCCCTAGAGTGAAATATATTAGCTTGGGGAGCAGCACCACGAGGCCATTTGAAGCTAGAGGTACAGAAAGTGTCATATGCAAGGAAAGAAAGGGACACCACATGAATGTACACACCTCAACAATTGGGAACATTTATATAATGTCATTCTACTTTTGCAGGTCTTTGATTTTTTAGGAGAAGATTTTCATGCTCTAAAGACCTCTTTAGGTGAGCATCTGGAAGGTTTATATTTTAGGCTTTAATCTTTTGTCATCCATCATCCCTCTGTTCCTTTATCCCCTTCTTCCCATGAAATGAGGTACATGCCCTTCTTGGGTCACTAAAGCCAAAAGGCCTAGAAGAGGGCAATGTGATGGGAATTTGATGAGTGGAAAGTGATAAGTATGGTCAGGAATGGTACGATGACCCTTCAAGGGACCTCCAGTTACACCCCTTCCCCAAAAGTTGGCCACTCACTAGGAAATCGACGACACTCACCAAGGTTAAACAGGGTCAAAAGAATAATGTCGAAGAAAATGTTTTATAATCAAAATGTGCTTTAATACAACATGCTTAAATGCCTCAAATATTAGGGCAATTACCTGCCACAATACTTGACTTGTACAGCATGGAGCAAGACCCAAATGCTTTCCAAAAGCTAGCTGGTGTGGTGGATGCTTTGATGATGGATCCAACATGTGGTGATAGAGCAGATTTCCATATGTGCAAGTGGACACTGCTAGTCATGTGGTCTCTCGACACTCCATGTCTGCAACCTAAGGGCCTCGAGACATCGCCTCCTTAGTTATCCCTATAAGTTGGGAATAACAAAGTGGATATCATCAAATAAGGATCAGGGAAGGATATGAATGGAATATTTCTTTCAAAACTAACAATGGATTGTATGAATGGTTGGTGATGTCTTTTGGGCTCACAAATACTCCAAGTACTTTCATGATATTGATGAATGAAGTTTTGAAGGAATTCATTGGAAAATGTGTGATAGTGTATTTAGATGATATCTTGATATATAGTCAAACAAGAGAAGAACATTTGAGATATATCAAGATGGTTTTGAGTACTTTACAGAAGAATAAGTTGTTGATCAATTTGAAGAAATTAAGTTTTATGAAGGGCAGGCTGATATATTTGCTATTTTTTATATTTAAATATGGATCCAGAAAATTTTCAAGCAATAGTGAATTGGCCTACTCCAAGGAATGTGTTTGAGGTAAGGAATTTCCATGGTTTAGCAAGTTTTTATAGAAAGTTTATAAGAATTTTCAGTCAATTATGTGCTCCAATTATGGAAACAATCAAGGAAAGAAAGCAACAATTTAAATGGAAAGAAGCAGTTGATAGGAATTTTAAATTGTTGAAAAAGAAAATCATTGAACAACCTATTTTAGCTTTTCCAGACTTTGGTAAGTTTTTCCAAATTGAGACTGATGATAGTAGAATTGCAATAGGAGTTTGTCTTAAGTCAAGATCATAGACCAATTGCATGTTTTAGTCAAAACTTGAATGAGGTATTATCTCACTAAAGAAATGGAAACATTATCTCATGCTCAAAGAATTTGTTCTATACATTGATAATCATACATAACAATTCATAAGTAGTGAACCAAAACTGAATCAAAGACATGCTAAGTGGGTTGAAATTCTACAGAATTTTGCATTTGTGATTAAGCATTTTCAAGTCAGCACGTTAGGATTTGATGGACTAAAAGAAATAAATAAGGAAGATGGAGATTCCAAAGATGCTTATGTAGCCTATGAAAATCCTGTTGTCAGCAATAGAAGCCAATGGTTGAGTTACATGATACAATAAGGATTGTTGTTCAAGAATAGTAAATTATGTATACCAAGATGTTCCATGAGGGAAAATCTGATCAAAGAGAAGCATAGTGGAGGACTATCAGGACATTTTGGATAAAAAATACCTTTTCTCAGATTAATGTTTTTTTTAATTTTTGGCCAGGTATGCAAAATGATGTGAAAAGTTTTGTAGAGAAATGCAGAATTTGTGAGCATGACAAAGGGAGTAGTCAAAATGCAGGTTTGTATCAGCCATTACCTATTCCACACAGGCCATGAGATTCGGTAAGTATGGACATTGTGTTAGGATTGCCAAGGACACTATTATCACCATTAAAATTTTCGTGTGAAATCGAGATTCCAAGACTTAGCGAGGTAATAAACTAGTGTGGAGGCTTGACAAACTAGAGGATAGGGCTAAATATGGCAAGAGAAGGCTAATCTAGCGGGTCACTAAGGTTATGAGACCCGATACATCGCATATCGCGGTCTCCCTAGATCAACAGTCGAGAATCATTTTGGGGGGAGGAGTTGCGCGGAGGATAATTCCCGAAAGCGAGCCGAAAACTAAACCATGGTTTTCGGTCGGGACCACGTGGTGCCACTGGGTGAATTTTGGGGCGAGAAGCGGGTTTCCCCAAACCACTTCCTCGTGCCCTCGAAATTGAAAAAGTATATAAAGAGCATTTGTCGTTTATTTTATTATTTTTCAAAATAATGGAACGTTTGAAAGTTGGTGTGACCAGCCCCATTCAACCGCAACTCAATAGTACGCCAAGTTCACGCCATTTCCGCGCATTTCCAGGTGTTTTTCATCATCTCCATGGACCCTATCATAATGTCAGTGACAGAACAAGACCCTATGTCAAATGAATAATCCCTAATTGACCGAGATTCAGACGTGTTCGACACTGAAATCACAGTTTCACCCATCTATGTGTCCAGAAGTAATATGTTCGATAATGTAGGGAAGAAAATACCATTCCTTGATGCAGTCCAAGCCACTATAGTCCCTTATGTTGTCGAAGTCACTTTCCCTTTTCCCAAATTCATAGGTTGGTGCGCAAAGCAGTATTCACAGGAAGAGAAAGTTGTCGTAAATAAACAGGGGTCTGAGGTCCTGTGTAGGATAGAAAGTCTATCAATTCGAGGTTCCCTCAACATACCAGAGTCTTTCTCCGCAGTGTTTGAACCTTTCAAGGAAGAAAAACTAATTAGGGTCTACAGGGAGTGTCCATTAGAATTCAGAGATATGTTTTTACAGACAATTGTCAAACCAAAGCATCTTTGAGAGACTCTGTCTTGGCCAATGAATGTAAGTATAATGGTTATTGAGGTCCAATGGGTATGTTCCCTGCTAAGTCAAATTTTAGGTCTAGATAATGAAAAACGTGTGGTCGAGGTCATATTGGGTTTCCTATTGGCATTTTTTTAGTTAGAGTCTAGTCCATCAATCTGTGTCAGTTTTGATCAATTCATAGTTGATAATATCCATAAACATCTAATGAAGTTTTTCCCTCTAAGACATTTCAAATATTACACATACTTGCTGAAGATTTTCCTGGAAACAAAGAAGAGAGAATTTCCTGAAGAACATTCATATCAACTGAATGTAAGAGGATCACATTGTTCATTTTCACCAACAAAGTCATGTCCAGGGTTTATAGTTTGATTTTCAACACCAGCCTACCAAGGGTTCTGGATGACATGACGAGCTATTTACAGCCAAATCCAGAAAATAGAGTGGGGGACTGGGTACTATTCATGCATTCAACAGTAATCTGGGTTTATGGTTGTCATGAATCCCCTTACCTATTGCCTATTTTTTTGACCCCTGGAGTCTTTTCCCTTGAATTCATTAGGCAAAGAATCATATCTGAGACGGAGCATTTCCTGAAATTGCACAAAGCCTCCAACCTCAAATTCCCTTTTATCATTGGACCCTTCATTGTCAAAACTAGATCATGCCTATTCTGGATTCAAGAAAAGCTCAAAGAGTTTGGTTTTGCACAGCTACAGGAAAGAAGATATGATCCACATTAAATCATATCCAAGAGAAGACTGATGAACAAACAAGCTCGTTATGAGCATGAACATGTTGAGGGTTTTGATAAGTCGGAAAATCTGGAAGTTTGTGCTGATATGGAAGCAATGTTGCAACCAGCTCAAACACAGCAAGTGGAGGCAACCCTGCAACAAAGTCAAACATAGCAAGCTCCTCAGAAACTGATATTCAAAGTCCCCAAGGTGAGTGTTTAAAGCAAGAAAAGCAATTCAGAGACCATGGGCACCAGTGATCAGCAGATTTCCCCTAAGAAGATGAAGATTACATAGTCCCCACAAATATTGGATTTAGAGGAGGAAGAACCTAAAGAACAAGTAAATATGGATATGGTGGAGAGTGGCACTAGCACTATAGAGGTTGAAAAGGGAAGCAAGCTCCAAAGTGAAGGCAGCTCAATAAACTTTAGTAGCAAGAAACACATCTTTGATAAGACATCTGGGGCAGCTTATCAATCTAAAGAAGATCTGGCAAAACAATATGCTGAGAAAGGAAACATGGCTATGGGTGAGATGAGGGATTTAGTCCCTGAAGTGGAAAATATTTATTAGCAAAAATATTATATGTTCACGGTAAGAGATGTTGAAAAGAGGACCTTTAACATAGCAGTTGCAGATGAAGACAAAGTATCTGAGATCAAGATAAAGTATGACAATGTGAGTGCTCCAGACAAAGTCAAATTCCACAGGAATACCAGTGATATGTTGTATTCTAATTATTTGAGTCTAATCTTGAAGAATTCCAAGCTGTCATCTTATGTAATAAAATTAGAAGGGAAATTGAGGCAAGAAAAAACATCTAGCAGAGCTTCACAGACTCAAGTCAAGAGGCTGGAATCTGAAGGCCCCCAAGGGGTGAAATCCTCATTGGATGAGAACGACAAGTTGATTCAAAGCTTGAAGAAGAAACTGAAAATGTCTGTCACAGAGCATCCACAAACAACAAAATTGGTTGCTCTAGAACATGAAAAAGAAGCATTTCGACAAGAGGCATTGGACTACAAGGCTAAGGCATTGCAGCTAGAACAAGAAAAAGTGAATTGGTCACAAGGACAGACAAAATTGTTGAACAAAGTTGTAGTTGTATCTCCTGTTGCAGAAGTTGGGTCGAGCACTAGAGGACTTGTCTAGACTATGTCACAAGTTAGCCTCAAGGTAGGGGAAATCAAGAGGTTAAAAGGGGACATAGAGAAATTGAAGCAGGAAATGAAAGAAAAGGATGAAAAAATGGATCAATTTCAAAAGGAGAATCAAGCCTTGCAGGAAAGGATAGACAAGTTGAAAATAAGATTAAGAGGCAAAGGACTGTTGCAGGGAGCCAAGCATATCATCTAGGATTCTATTACTGATGAAGCTGCCAAGTTCAGAGTATATTTAAACTTCATCAATGATAAAGACAACATGCCCATCACAGCCAGAAGCAAGTGCACTGTTGTGAATGAGACATTAGCCAAGAAACCATCAGAGTGGGCTCAAAATGCCATAAAATTTTTAAACTCCATCCCTACTGCAGAACTTCATACCATTGGAGTTAAAGATAGAACTACATTGATCATCTGGGCCAGGAGGGTTATTGTTAAACATAACATGTTGAAATCAATTCAAACCAAGGCAACACAGATGGAGCAAAGTGTGCAAGAATTCAAATATCTGTTTGAAGAATTGTTTATTAAAGCCCTCCCACCATTTTGGGATGGCAAAGGAAAATTATATGATCAGAAAGAATACAACTCTCACCTCACTCAGTGCAAAATGGATCACTCCAGATTTGAAAAACTAGAGGAAACCCTGAAAGGAGCAACCATGGTTGAACATTTTATTACAAATTTCGAGATTTTGAATCAGTTCAAAACAGTGAATATTGGACTACCAGTCATGACATATGCCTCCTGCATTGACCTGGAGATCCTAATAAAAGAAATGATGGATTATGATATCCCTTCTGACTTGCAATGGAAGGAGATAGTACGGTCGGGTAAAACAAAGTGCAGTTTTCCAGGGTCCAGTAAATGATGTCCAAGTGTCATTGAAGATGGCATATCGAACCAAATACCAGAATAGAACAAGTGGAAAAGGAAGGAGTTGAAGCGTCAAAGGAATCGACAGCTGGACCATAAAACGTTTTCCTTCTTAATCATTGTTATTGATTCCCATACCGAAACTGTCATTTGTAATTATTGTAATCAATTTTAGAAGTTGAAATGTTTCATTTTAGTTATTGTAATCGGTTGCACACCGAAGGAACTCTAATTGTATAAGTATTAGAGGTTTCAAATGTATTAATGTTGGCAGAAGTGCAAGGGCATGATTTAGCTTTTGAACTTGAATGTAATTTTCTGAAGCTGAACAGAATCCATATGCAGAAGTCTTTGAAGTCTCCATGAAAAGATTCTAATGGTGGTGATATGAGTTTTGTCTTCTCTCTTTGTATGTATTTCTTATGTTTCTGATTCCACTAGCATTGTCTTTTGTTTAAATTGGATAGTTTAAAGGCCCATAATTCATCTTATGATGCTCTTGGCTTAAAGCAATTTAAATTGTGTTAAGTTTCTTCATAACTAATTCATTTCACTAATGCTCTGATGCAGTTACTTGGTTTCCCCTTTCTTCTTACACTCTGCAAATTACAGTCTATAACTCAGATTCATCACCTCATTTATCATTTATTGATCCATGTGGATATCGGTGACCACCCACCTTTTCCAATTGGCTCAAAATAGATTTCTAGCAATTTTGATAATTTACTATTTTTAGCAATTTTTTGGGTCTTGAACTTCCGGAGCCGTTTTGAGGCCCTAAACGACGTTTTTTGGGGTATGTTGCAGTTGTAAAATTTCAACATGAAATTTTGTACAACTGTTGTAGTCCTCGGATAGATCTTTCCAATGGGCTATCATACGCCTAAAACGGAGATCGTATGCAAAAGTTATGACCCCAGGAAGTTGATGTACTAACTTACCCAAACAGGGCCCACATGACTTTTGGCGCTTCATCTCCTAGGGTTAGGTTTTTGGATGTTTAGGGTTTTTGAAACTCCTCTTTATTGTAAAAAGGCCTTGAGAGCCTCATTGTAATCATCTTCTTGCGAATGAGCGCAGCCGTCACATCTCTTCTCAAAGATAAGCCGCCACCATTTCAGCAAGTTTGTTTTCCGCTGCATTTTACAATTTCAGTTTATTTCCTTATTGAATAGAAAACCAGTTTTACTGTATCTTTTTTATTCTGTGTTAAGCATCTGGTAATAATCTGTAGTCATTTCATTCTGCTCATAAAATCTAGATCATTTATCCTCTGGAGAGTTCTACAGACCAGTCAGTTTTTCTATTTGTTTTCAGAAATTCGACTCCATAGCCCTGAGTGTCCTCCCCCTTCCTCGCCAACAAATTTATAAAAACCCCCCAAAAAACAAACTAAACCTAGCCATTGATTGTCAAAGAAACACCAAGTGACATGAGAGAGCCCTCTCTGGGTTGAGCAGGCTAGTACCCAGCTCTAAAGTTGGTTTGTAGGTTACCTCTGTTGTTTGTTTTACCAGCCGAACAAATTTATAGAGTGCTAACAGACATAAAAAGGTATTGACTCTATTTATGTTGTGGTTGATAGATTCTCTAAAATGACACATTTTATTGCTTGTACAAAGACCAGTGGTGCAAGAAATATTACAAATTTGTTCATTAGCGAGGTGGTAAAACTGCATGGTTTGCATAATAGCATTGTTTCTGATAGAGACACCAAATTTGTGAGACATTTTTGGAGAACTTTATGGAAGAAACTTGGTACTAATCTTAATTTTAGCTCAACATATCACCCATAGACTGATGGGAAAACAGAAGTCTGGGAAATATTTTGAGAAGTCCTGTGAATGAGAATCCCAAGCAATGGGATCAAGTGCTTGCTCAAGCCGAGTTTGCATATAATGATTCACCTAACAGAAGCACATGGATGAGTCAATTTCAGATCTTGTATAGAATGCATTCAAGAGGTGTATTTGAATTGATGAATTTGGAAAAACGGGAATTGAGGAATGTTGATGGTGAGGACTTTGCAGTAAGTATGCAGGAGCTATAGGAACGAGTCAAGCAAAGATTACAGGAGAGAAGCAACAAGTATAAATAGAGGGAAGACATGAGAAGAAGACCAGTGGATTTTCAAGTTGGTGAATTGGTAATGGCATACTTGAGAAATGAGAGATTTCCTACATGCACATATAACAAACTAAAACTTAAAAAGATTGGGCCATGTAAGATTTTAAGAAAAGTTTATTCTTATGTTTATGAAATAGAACTTCCAAGAGACATTGGAATTTCTCCAATCTTTAATGTTTCATATTTGTATCCCTTCAAAGGGATAGAGGATGTCTCAAGAGATGAACTTGTAAGTGATAAAGATCATACCATTGGATGGAAAGAACAATTGCCTAAGGAAATTCAGAAAGAGATTGAGACAGTGTTGGATCAAAAAGTAACAAAAAGTACTTCCAATATTTGATTAAATGGAAGAATCAACCAGTGGAGGATGCTACTTGGATGACAACAATAGAAATTTCTAAGTATGGCACAAGTGTTGAAGATCTCATGAACCATTATTTTCTTCCACGGGAGGCTGATGCAGAAGCATCTGCCAGTGATTTTCTAGATTGACCTAATGGATAACAAACATTTACCAAGGGAATTGGTTCCCTAATCTTTTATTTAATTGTAATAGCTGGATATATCTAGAAGATATCTTCTATTGAATTTTTGTTAGGTATTGATTTGTTGTCGATATTTAGGAACAATTTATAGAATTAGGATTTGGTTGAGATGGCCCAGGATTTAACCGTCTGTCGGACAATAATCAACGATCATGATTAAAAGACGATCAGTGCAGCCTGTTGGAGCGCCAAAGCTTCTCTCACTATAATACAACACTCCGACCACGTGGGAACAATCCAACCATTCGTTTGAGAGGAGATCGACGACAATCGTGGGTCATGGAAATTTTAAACCTACAAAGTTTGTATTGAATTTGGCCGCAAATTCTGTTGATAATTGAAGTCGATCCGAGGCAGCGAGATTTAAAGTTGCTAACAAAAAAAAAAAAAAAAAAAA